>JAHLSL010013733.1:12026055-12317336 GCA_025920805.1 Petroica traversi | reverse complement strand
CCCTGGCCCGCTGGTTGCTGTGCTGTCCTTCTCCTCCGCCCCGCCGCGGGGAACGCGCAGTCCCTTCGCTGCCGTCCGGCCCCTGGAAGACTCGGGCGTTCTTGCCCGCCCACCCCCTCGCCCCCATCCTCCTTCGGGTCTGGACTCTTCCTCGGGGGGCGACACGAGCCGTGGAAAAGAGGAAGAGGGGAGGAAAATGGCGGCTGGGATCCGCCTACCTGGAGTTCCCGGCTCGTCTTCCTTCCCTAGCCTTACCTTTCCCCGCTCTCCCTTGGCCCGGCTCGTCCCGTCCGCCTCGTCGGCGCTGCGGTGTCTCCCCACGCTCAGCCTCTCCCGGGGGCACCCACCGCTCCACATCCCTTTTTCCCCCAGTTTCCGCCCACACCTTCCTCCATATTGTTCCTTTCTCCTTCCCATGCGGACCCCGGGGTCATCCCCTGAACCATCGTGTGGCTCGCCGACTCAGTGTCATCCATTTGCTTATTTTCATGTTGTCCCGTTCCAGCGCTCCTCTGCCTCCATCCTGGAGTGTGGCTTGTGTGTGCTCCTCACAACCTGTATCCTGTGCAGTGCTGCAGCTTCCGTGCTTGTGCTACAAGCTGTTATCACCGGTCTTGTCCTACTTTAGAACCACGTTGGTCCATTAGCATTATTTGGACTCTGGTTTGGTTGTTTTGTTGGTTTGGTTTTTTTTTTTTTTTTTTTCATTTGCATATGTTGGTTTTTTGTTTTCACTGCCCGTTTAAGAACGCTGTTACTCCGTTTTTCTTTCCTGAGATACTCTGTAATACTATCTTGGCTTTTCCCAGCTGAAGTTCGTACTGTACGCTTTCAGGGATGTTTAATTTTATTCTGAAAGAACAAATGGGCTGTGTATGTGTTACAAAGAGCTTCTAGCAGCAGGGAAGATGTGTAACCGCTATTCTAACCACATGTTTGCATACCAGGGTGATGTGCAGGGACACCTGGCAGCACGCATTCAAGGAATGCTGAATGTCTGCCTGTCTTGCGAGTTAATAGACTCCTGTGACTGATGTGTTGAAGCTGCAGTGAAAATATTAATTACAGGGCTGTAGCTCACTGTAACTGAGATTAGATTATAGGTGGGAGCTTGAGCGTCACGTGTCTGACAGTTGTGCAGCAATGTTGCATGCAAATCCAACTGGGTGAAATGCCCGTGCCAGAGTATAGATATTGCTAGAGTGTTAATGATTCATATTTGTGCATGTTATAGAAAGGATTCAGCTGGAGGGCAGTATTATATTGTGTATTTTACATTGTGGGTTTTGCCCTGTCCGGGGATATATGAAAATTGTGAAAAACCATTCTTCTGTAGACAGTTCAGAAGTCAACCCACTACATTTAACGTCCTCTAAATGTCTTTTAATGCAGTTGCAGCAAAAAGAGGAAGAGATAAAAGAGGGAAGAGTGCTTGATACTGCATCTGCAGTGCATATTAAAGCTTAAGTGAAAAGGCAGGAAAATCTTCAGGAGGGCTTGAAGAAGTTGAGCCAGTACAAACAGGTTTGAAGATTACTTTCCAGCCAAAATGGAATGTCATTCCTTATATAGTGTTCTCATGTTATTTTTCTTTTCCCAGAATGCCTAAATCAAAGGAACTTGTATCTTCAAGCTCATCTGCCAGTGATTCAGATAGTGAAGTGGACAAAAAGGTGAACATTATGTACAGTTCATTACTGTATTAACTCTTTTGTTTCAGGCTGGGTGTAAGGAGTTAGGAGAGCATTATGTCACAGCATGCATGTCATTCCATATGGTTTATCAGACACTTTAAGAAAATTTCTGTTCACCCACCCGCTTCAACTACTACAACAAAAAGCCCAAACAACCCACCTTCCAAGTATGGGCGGATTGCATAATTTTTGCCCTGAAGAAAAGTTTTTTTCTTCAGTTGCATTTTGTTTTCTTCATGCCATTCCATATGATAATTGCAAATTCCCTGTGATTCTTTGCTGCTTTGTGGCTTGTTAACTGCCCTTGTGGCAAGAATTTGGATTTAATTTGAGAACGTGCCTACAGCCACCCGCTGCCGTTTTCGTGTCTGGATTACTTCTCCATAACAAAAATCTGCACTTGCCCTGTGTTACATGCTTGTCTAGTTTGCATGAGTTTTTTTCTCTACTTCATTTTCTTTTATTTGCTTTATACCCTTTGCTAGTACCACTTAAAAGCTGAGCTAACCTGAGTGTCTTTGAGTTGATAAATTTTAAGATGACTATTTAAAATGTATAAATGTAACATTCCTGTTTAATTTTAATATTTTTAAGCTAGAATTCTATATAGATGTACCAGTCCTTATAAGCAAAATCAGAAAAATCCTAGCAATTTCTCTTTTTAAGAGATGTTAGGTGGTAACACAGTCACCAGGTCTTAAGTTTAATACAGTACATGAAGAGATGTGATCTCTCATTTCTTCATGAGTAGAAATGGTAACTTCGGTGCTTTGGGTAATTGATTTACAGGTAATATTGTCTGAATGCTTTAAAAAGTAATATAATTTATCATGGTATGGGCAGAAAATGGATGCTTTTAAAAAAGTCGTCTGATAAAGGTGGTTTCCTTTATTCAATATCTTATCTGTGTTTTCTTTTTTGGAGCTGGTGGAAGCTGTTCTGTACTTTTTGTTCAGTTTAGTGGAAAAGAGGGCTCCATTTCCATCGGACTCAAATTTTTTATTTAAATGACTGAACTGCCAATATTACTGTGTAGAAGGAGAGGCTTTTTGAAATGTATTTTGATCTGATTAAATTCTCTTTAAAGCAAAAGTATTATTTCACTGATAATAGAATCAGGCTCATTTTGAAGTTTTTAAATTCCAGTCTAAATGTACAGTACTGGATTCCTGCCTTCACACCAGGAAGGCGATAAAGTGCATTGCTTGTTGGTAGACTGTTTACAATGTAAACTTATTTATAGTTGTACAGAGTGATTGTAAACTTATTTATAGTTGTACAGAGTGATTGTGGCTCATGCTTTTCTTCTTTTGTTTTGCTCCAAGGCAAAGCGGAAAAAGCAAGTAGCACCTGAAAAACCTGTAAAGAAACAAAAGACTGGTGAAAGTTCAAAAGGTGCAGCTTCTTCTAAGCAAAGCAGTAACAGAGATGAAAATATGTTTCAGGTAAAATTGACAACTCATAGAGGGTGGTTAAGATAACATATTACATAATTTGCTGAATAAGTTTTACCAAGCGATCTGAATTTCTTGACAGTGTAGCACTTGGCCTCTGGAATCCTTGGCTGGAGGGGAATTATAATGCTGGCATTC
Organism: Petroica traversi; assembly: GCA_025920805.1. NCBI lineage: Eukaryota > Metazoa > Chordata > Aves > Passeriformes > Petroicidae > Petroica > Petroica traversi. Next base: position 12,314,050 of record JAHLSL010013733.1, on the reverse strand, counting down.
AGATGAGATGCTCAGAAAAGTGTGGTCGGGTTTCAATAGAGTAAAAGAATCTGAGTTGTATCAATTGATGTAATTTTTGTGATTTTGCTTCTGGTATCTCTGGTTAGTCATTTTGTCAGTAAATACAGCACTGATATCAGTATACTTTTAGATCAACTTTGTCTCTACACAGAAGTGTTTTTTAATTAGGGCTCTTGAAAAAAATGTTCTTGGAAACCAAAGTGTGGACTCTTCGTTCCTATTTAACTAGGTCAAGGGCAGCTTGGCCTCCTGTGTTATGACAGCATGTTGGAATAAGTTCTGTTTGTTCCTTTTTGTTATGTTGTAGGGTTTTATCACTGAACATCCATAAAGATAGTAACTTGAGGCATTGCCTTGTTTTTAAGATGGGACAAATGTCCGTTTTTCAGTAGAAAGACACATTTGTGAATTCAGGGTTCCAGGCTTAGCCCAGACAATGGCAGTGTGTGCTGAGAGAGCTGATACACAGTTCAGAATTAGCTGGTTCTGGGGGTGTTGATCAAGGTCTATTAAAGATCTCTGACTAACTGGCTGGAAAGGAACTTAAATTCTTGAGGCTTTGATTCTCAAGTTTGTGAAAGGTTATGGGAAAAGCGCCTAATGAGATGACCCAAGCACAGAGTAATGTAAATTAAATGGTTCTGGGCTGTAGCTGTCTGAAGTAATACAGGGGAAGAAAAGTCTAGAGAGAAGACGTGCTTAACTGATGCTGTGATATAAAGGGCAGTTTCTTCTAATGTCTTAATTCTTACTTTTCCTCTTATGTTCAGGAGGGAGAGCTTTACTTGAAGGCTATGTCTGGACTTCTGTATAGAAGGAAGGGTATAATGTTTTTAGTTCTGTTTGAGCATGCTTTGAACCCTGTAGGAAAAATGAAATAGTGAATTCTACAACTTAAAAGGTTAACTGCAGGTAGAAGTATATATAACCTTAATTCTGTGTTTGTAGTAAGTTCAGAAATTCCGGTTGCTATGGTTGTAATAAGTTCAGAAATTCTAGCCTTGGAGAAAATGTCAAAATTTTTAGTGTTCTCCCATGCAAAAACACATCCAGACCCTTTCAAATAAAAGTGAAAGTATGCGTGCTCTGATTTCTTAAAACCTTTTCGACCTAAGATAATAAAAAGTTACTAAAAACAGACAGTAGAGGACTCATATTACTCTGGTAAGAACAGGGTTCTTCTGGTGTTGAGTAGAGTACAGATCTTTGAATATTACCTTGACCTAAAATACCAGTGTTAGCCAGTCTGCGCCTACCTTTGAAGTAATCAACAGCTAAATATTTTTTAGATTACTCACTGCGTTACGGTGAAGCATTGTTAGTTCTTGTAGTCTACATCAACTTCTGTGCAGTAACTAATATGCAAATGTTTAAGTATAGAAATAAAACTACAGGTCTGAGGACAACTCCCCCTTCTTCCCCCTACCTAGGAGGGCATGCTCGTTAATTTTTTAGATTCAGTTTTGTTTGTCCTAGGCATCTGAGTGATACTAGAAACCTTTCTGGAGAGTTTCTCATGACAGTAAAATGATCTTTGATGTGGAAGTGACTTTGCAGTATAACTTTACAAGTGTGGCTTCAGCTGATGGAAATCAGGCTGTAAAGGATTCACAGGACAGTCACAAGTTCTGTGGTGTCCATATTGTGGTGGGAGTGGCTGCAAATGAGGTGAGACCAATAGTCTTGTTCTACACCATCAGGCTCTGTTCTTGAAGCATACAGATTCCCTTAAAAAAGAGCTCATTGTGACCGCTGTATTCAAAAGATTTTCATAAATTTGTACATTTTATGTTTTTGTTTGGGATTGTTGGTGTAATGGTTTTTTTGCAACTACTTTCAAAGAATAGTTTTAATATAAGCAGAAGACAATTTGTTCTGTATAAGGGACAGAACGTGTTTTATGTATTTGGATGTCTTGGCTTTATTAGGTTTTATATGGTTGCAGAAATTTTTACTCCCATGTGTGATGTATTACTTGAAACTCTAAGGACAGGTATTATTTGTGTTAATGTGGATGGGTTTAGCCTTGATGCATTAGATTCCTGTCTGTGGCTTCAAGCCAACCTGAGCTCTGCACCGTGTGCTTTGGTTAGTTTGACTAATCGTATCATCTACCTATGCCTGATTTGGATCAGGTTTGTCAGGATGCATTAATGACTACCCAGAGCAAAACCATGTTGCATGATCATGCATTTAACAGAAATTGTTACTCCAGAAGTTGTCTCTGTGTTTTCATGTCTACCTCTCAATCGCTTTTTCTTTGGTTTTTTTCATTTTCACCGTATTTGGGTTTTGACTTCTGAGAAATAAGTTCTTTTATTTTTCTAGTGTCATTTCCCAGTGTTCTTAACATAGGCTCCTGAAAAAAGGTAAACATAAAAATTTATGATACTCTGAAACTGTGATTGGTTTAACACACTAATTATGAAACCTAGCTGGTCACCAATTCATTTCACAATTTGCTTTGTTGCAGATCTCACTGTTTACAGGAGTCTTGTGCTCCTTATGTATGGTTATTGGCTAGGCAAGAGAGAGGACGTTTTGCTGATTGTTTGCACTATGGGTGTACAGTTTAATTCAGAAACACTGGAAATAGGAAAAAGGATGAAGAAGGTGCTTGCTAAAACTCACATAGGAAGTCAGTTTCATATCTCTGAAAGAACCAGAGACACAGTTCAGTGCTTTTTATTTTAAAAAAACAGAAACCAGGAAATAATTTAATGTTTACTGATTTGTATAAGTCTATAGAGTAGTATAATCTAAGATCTGTAGTATTTAATTAAAAGTTTATGAACTTACCTGTGAAGGTTGAACTGTACTAAGTAGTAAGCTGTAAATCATGATGACTGATGTGATTCAATCCCAGGCATCAGCCAAGCCCAGGCAGCCACTCACTCTCTCTCTCTCCCCACCAGTGGGATTGAAGAGAGAATTGGAAGGGGAAAAGCTGGGAAACTCAATGCTTGATGTAAAGACAGTTTCAGAGGGAAAGCAGAAGCCACTCACTCTAGCAAAACAAAACAAGGAGTTAATTCATCACTTCCCATGGGCAGGCAGGAGTTCAGCCATCTCCAGGAGAGCAGGGCCCACCACATCCAAGTGTCACTTGGGAAGACAAATGAGACAAATGTCATCATGCCAAACATGGCCCCTTCCCTCTTCTTCCCTCCACTTTCTATCCTGAATGTGATGTCAGATGGTCTGCAGTATCCCTTTGGTCAGCCAGGGTCACCTCTCCTGGCCGTGTCTCCTCCCAATCTCCCGAGCAGTCCCGGCTTCCCTGCCAGCGTGGCAGCCTGAGAAGCAGAGAAGGCCTTGGCTGTGTGTAAGCTCTGCTCAGCAGTAACAAAACATCTCTGTTATCATCACTGTGTTCAGCACAAAGGCAAAACACAGCCCCATATCAGCCAATGTGAAGAAAACGAATTCTTCCCAGTACAGCAGCAGTTATAGAGATACAAAAATACCTTCAAACACTGAAATTACTCTTAACAATATTGGCAGGTGCATGAAAAATGAATTGTTCAGAAATGAACCTGTACCAGAGCTACAGGTAGCTAAGTCAAGAAATATCAATCACTTAACTTGTTAGTCTAGATTTTGGTTGTGTTTTTAACTGTAGATGTTTGTTGGAACTGTACTTTAGAAGAAGCCTATTAAAAAATTTTAGTCGTGGCAGCTTTTGAATAGAGTTCAACTAAATATCCAAAATTTGATGATAACATTCAACTGAAATCTAGATGTGATGTGAAATCTAACTTAATTTCAGCATTTACGTAGAGAAATGCTTTTATCTAAGGTAGACTTAATGCTCAAGTGAATGTGAACTTTGCAATATTGCCCCTCCCCTTACTGAGGCTGAATTAAGGCATAGTCTTCCTTGTCCTTGAAAACCGCATTGTAAACCCTTTTACTGTATTTGCAGCTGTAATCTGCTATATTGAATTAGATTTTATTTCTTATGACAAATCTGGAATTGTTTGGCAAGGCACAAATACTCTTCAATAGCCATGGGAAAAAAAGGTGTTGCAGAGTGCTGCTGGTTGAAGCTGTTCCTGGAGGTGACATTAAAAATTACTGGAGCATTAAAGGGTAAAACCAAGAAATGTTGTTCCTGTGGGCTATTTAGGATATTCTTTGCCAGGAGTGCAGATGGTCTCGGGCATGCAACCAGGTTCGGTCTAAAAGAGCTAAGCTGCCATAACATTATGCTTTTATTTTTGAATTTTAAATTTGTATTGTGATTTTATCAATTAAAAATACATTCTTATGAACAGTAATGTCTTACTAATTTCAAAGGATGCTTTGAAGTAGGAAAAGTGTTTCAGATTTACATTATCTAAATATGTCCTAATTGTTTTAAAATAACTTTTAGATGTCATAGAGCATCTGCAGAAGAAGAAAAATCCATTTAAGCAAAGATAAAGCATTCATCTTTATATCTGTTTTGTGAAGTAAGAGCATATGACTTGAGCATCTATGAATTACTGTGGTTGATTGGAGAGTTCTTCTGTCTTTCTGGTCAAACTTATTGCTAGTGTTTTTGGCCAGAAGTGTAGGGCCCCTCCTTAAATTGTATCCAAATGCAACATGTAGAGATAAAAGAAGTTGAAACTGAAAGGTAATGTTTCACCAGGAAGGAATATTTCCAAATTTCATACTGTACTATGTGCTGGTGAACTTAGAAGATTTGGCAGTTTTTTTGAAGATCTGGTGGTACAGTGAGGTACCCATGAGGACTTGGGAGAAGGCATGGGACAGTTGGCTAACTTTCATTTCCATCTGTATTTACTATCTTCAAAGAAAAAAGGGAAGATGAACATCTAATTTGCTTTCTGTACATCTGGAATGGACTAAAATTTATATTTGGGAATACATTTCCCTTTTTCCTTCTTTGTGTAGAACTGTTGCAAAGAAAGGAATTTTTTTTCATAGAACAGTAAATTCATGATTTAGAAGAAGCAAGCATGTAGAGAATACAGGTATTTTTATTCTAGGAGAGCTACTTTTGCATTTAGCGTTGCCTGCTCAACCAGTTTTAAGTCGTTACTTATTAGCCTACTGACTACTCTAAATTAAGCTTTTAATCTAGTTGTTTCTGTGGTGTCTAAAATAAGCTGCGGTGTGCAGTGTCACATGTCACAGTCTAATGCTGCTGGGGAAAGTGAATGCTCTAATGTGTAAATACCTAAAAGACCCTTATATGTGTTTTGACAGATTGGCAAAATGAGGTATGTCAGTGTTCGGGACTTTAAAGGGAAAGTCTTAATTGATATTAGAGAATATTGGATGGATCAAGAAGGTGAAATGAAGCCTGGCAGAAAAGGTATTGTTCTGCTTCATGTTCTTTATATTAAAACATGGTCTACACTTTCCAGTAGAACTTCCTGTATCATATTTTTCTCCTTTGTTGCTACATGATCCTTTTCAAGTAGTATTTTTACTTGCGTTTTATATTTTTACAAAGGATTAGTTTTATCTGTAGGTTATAGATAAAATCTTAAGTGGGTTTGAGTCTCTTTTTCTAAAGAGATCCTCCATATTTTTCAGAAAGCAAGGTGTCAAATACAAGCAAATTTGGTAGGGGAGTTATAAACACATTTATACCATAGCCATAGTTTCCACCCAAAGAAACCATCCTCAAATGATTAACTTAAAAAACTAAATTTCCTCTTATGGTTGGATTTCTTGTTTCAAAATTAACTGAAAATATTTAATAATTTTTGTAAGATTCTAATTATGTTAAACCAGCCATATCTTTCAGTTTCTATTACATTCTAGTTTAAAATAACCTAAACATTTAATGTGACTAATTTTGAAAAAAAAAAATTTAAAGGATATTTGAGTGGAGGGAAAAATACCTCAAGTGTCCCAAGTTCATTGTACTTCTGGTTGCTGCTTGCACATTTGCAAGGCTTCACTGGGAACCATTTTCAGAACTTCCACATCTCAAAATGGGGATTGCAGGGCAGTTGTAGTAGTGGAGCTGTGCTTAATGTTATGTTGCTTCTCTTTGAAAAGTCTATTTTTTATTTGTTTTCTGATAGCAGCAGTAAAAGGTAAGTATGAAACATTCTGCCCTGGGGATTCAGAGAACCACAGAATGGTTTGGGTTGGAAAGTACCTTGAAGATCACCTTGTTCAACCCCCTTCTATGGGCAGGGACACGTTCCACTATCCCTGGTTGCTCAGAGTCTCACCCAGCTTGGCCTTCAACACTGGCAGGGATGGGGCATTAACAGCTTCTCTGGGCAACCTGTGCCAGGGCCTCACCATTCTCACAGTAAAGAATTTCTTCCTAATTCCCAGTCTTAATCTACCTTGACACCATTCCCCCCTGTCCTGTGACTATATGCTGTTGCAAAAACTCCTTCCCCAGCCTCATGTACTGGCAGGCTGCTATGTTTGAAGTTTGAAGAAATATAATGTACAATCGCCATAAGATTAGTTACATTATTTTGGTGTGTTTAGGAGCAACTCAGTACACAGTCAGTTATAAAGTTTGAGAGGCATTTTCAACATTTCTTAAATAACCACTGAGTATGGGTTTGCATGAACAGATATATAGGTGTTCTACAAAAAATTGCTTGTTTTGAATTTGTTGCTGTTAGTTATTAAAATGTTACTCTGACTTCTAAGGACTTTACATCCTGTGTTTTAAAGTGAAATTCAATAGTATATGCACTTTGAATGGCAAGCTGCAGTGAGATTTGATGGGTGTGCTAAGTGACAAAAATGACACAATATAGATAGAAGTGTTTATGAATGCCACAGAAGAGTCTGGATTTTATTATGATAAAATTATAATCTGATTCAGTTTGTGAGTCTAATATTTCCTTGGTGCACTCATAAGCTGCTTATCTAGCTATCCTAGAACCAGTATGTGCAGCCAAAATTTTGTAATAAAACAAGAATAAACCTAGCAGTTTAAATTACTGTCAGTGTCTCAAGCAGCATGTCTGAATTTTGTGTGATTTATCTGGTCTGTGATTGAGGACATTTAATCTTCTTGACATTTAATCCCCTAATAATGGTCAGCACACCTGACCTGTTTTCAGATGAAACCTGCCTTCCAAAGGCTGGTTAAGAGAAGCTCTGTACACTGCTTGCTGCTTAAAATTGTGGTGGCGCTCTGATAAGGCAGTGATGGCAAAGAATAGCAAAGGCTATGGGCTCCAAAAATGGAGTTCAAAGTTTCAGCTGTTTTCAGGTCCTGCTTCACCTTCAGGGAGGAAGCAATGAAGGAAAACTGTCACTTGGAAGGGAGAGTGGGAGTAATTAGTGGAAGAGCTTGACGGGAGAAAGTATGAGAGGTAGCCCTGGCAGCTTGCACATCCACAGATTGGGTGTAGAAATTGTAGGGTAAGAATGAGTAGGCCAGAGCACAAATAAAACATGTGCCTGTACTCAAGCTTGAGGAAGATGAGATGACATTGAGAACTGAAGTGATGAGTTCTGTGGTATTGAATGATTATTGGTTGAATGTCACTAGCAACTATAGTGAACTTGAATTAAAAAGCAACTTCGATGTTGTTTTGTGAGTGCTAGGGAGTGATATAGTCTCTCCAAATGGTTATTTACAGCATGTGTTAATTTACAGTGCTTTGAGAAACAAGAGAGAGAAAAGGCCCCCCCCCCCCCCCCCATTACAGTATTTAAAAGGTGCACAGCAAACCTGTCTGCATAGGTATGGCTTTTAGGAACCAACCGGAGTACAAATTATTTCCTACTTATCACCCAGGGCTTTTATGTACTGCCTTCTTCAAGGCTAGAGTTGTATTTCACTTTGTGTTAGTCTAGTACTGTTATATGTTACACACATTGTCTTTGTAAACTTGTCTAGAAATAATCTGAAGTTGAAGCACTGGAAGTGGGTAGTTTCACTTTTTAAGTAAGATGGTTGCTAACGTAACTCAGGTATTAATACAATATAGGCTTTGTGTATGAAAGCAGCCTTTATTATAATTGCACAAAGTCCAGCACCATAATTTTCTTTTTGTCTTAAGTGTTTATTTTTAATGCTTTTCAGGTATTTCTTTAAATCCAGAACAGTGGAACCAGCTGAAGGAACAGATTTCTGATATTGATGATGCAGTAAGAAAACTCTAAAGACAGAGCCATACAAAAACTTATATCATTTAGTTGTATTAAGCAGTCTTTTTACATTGGCTTTAGTTTTCTAAAACATTGTTTTCCAAGCTATTGTATATTTGGATTGCAAAACAATTTGTAAGATGAATACTTTTTTTATGTGCATTAAAAGTGTATTCTGAGTGAGGCTATTTGTGTATACTTTACTAAAAGGAATTGTGTTGCTTTCACCCTATGGTGTAAAATAAACAAATCAAGTAATATGTAAAGCATACTTGTTTTATGGCCTTTTGATTGAGGTGTTTGCTTATAAGGCCACCTAATAGCTTTAGTCATTGTTTTAATTTCAGTTTAGTTTACAGTTAATATGAACTTGTTTTCTGAGGGGATTTCTTAAAATGTCTTAGTTTCATTTTTTTCTTTTATTCCATTTTCTTTTGTGTTGCCCTGCAGCTTTCTGCTTTAAGACTTGGTACAAACAGTGAATACTTGGAAAAACACATTTTTGTAGATAATTTTCAATACTGTATTTGCTAATTTACCCTATTTATTCAGATGTAAACAGTCTTGGATATATAGCTTTTTTTGCATTATTTGCATGAAGGATTATGCGAAACAATAACACTTGAGCACAAAACACATGCTCTCTCTTCCCATTTTTCTATAGCTTGCTTGACCTAGAAAATACAAGTAGCCTTTTTTCTTGAACTTTAATGTGAAGCATAAACTTCTACAGTAATAGACATATACCTCAGAGTAAGACAGTATTTAAAGGCTCCAAATGTGGTTATTAGTACGCTCTTCAAGGTTTGCATTAAATTAATTCTGGAACACATAATAATGAGTTACTGTAGGAAAAAAATGCGGCTTACATGTCTGCAGGGTTTTTGTTCATTTGAAAGTATTGCATAAACAACGATGCATAAATTAGACTGTAACACAGGTTAAACAATCAAACAGGGTTAAAACTGCTGCAGCCAAAATGTCTGTCTGTCATGTTTCTGCCCTCTGCACGCTGCCTGCCCAGACCACTGAACTCGGGTTGCCTCCTGTGGCTTTCGTGTGCACAGCTGGTTTATCTCTGTACAGAAGGCGCTTAGCGCGCAGGGAGCTTACCCAGCACACGGCTCACCGTGACCCACGAGCTTGGCTGGTCAGCCTGGTACCTCCTGGACAGAAAAGCCTCTGCCCTGTGGAAGCTCTGTTACACAAGCTGCTGCCCTAGGGGAAGGACTTCTTGGTGACACTGAGTCATGAACAACGGCAGGAAGAAGGGAGAATGCCTTGGAGAACTTGGAGATGTAAGGGGCACACCAGGGTGAAAGTTAAATGGTGCAAGATCAAAGTTAGTTGGCACAAAATAACTACAGTGAAAAAATGAAAGCAGGATTGGAGGAGTTCATTTTTTTACTTAATAAAGCAAAGCAGGAAGATAAAACAACTTTATGAAAAAGGACATTTCAAGACTAGTGAATGTCCAACTTAATCAGTTCAACTGTAATTTTCCCATTTGATGATAATATAGGCTCTACATTTTGTATAGATAAACAGGATTTACTGTTTATTCAGTTTCATAACATTTTAATATAGATGTTTATATTGCAGACATGATTGTAAGTGCCATACTCAGTCTGTTCATGTGCTGCAGAGCTCGCAATTCAATGCAAATAGGTACTAAAGGCTGAGGAAGAGAGGCTTCATCAAATTAGGTGCATGTTATTTAATCTAAATATGTCACATATCTTCACCTGCTTTTTAACTTATCCATTGTTGACATATTACAAATAAAATTAAGATCTGTTTTCATATAGCTCAAGAAATCTTAAGAACTGCTTGGGGATGCATAAAAAGGTGAAGGAATGTTTGTGGTAGCAGATGTGATTTTGGGCACAACATTCTTTTTTGAGTGACTCTTAATATATAGGGCTATTTGGACCAAATAGAATAAATATGAAATAGCTGCTTAAATTTCACAGATGATTGATGAAATAAATTGCTTCAGATCCCTACAGACAAGTTCTAGATACTTTTTATTGCAATATATATAATGTGATTTTGTTCCTTCAAGGTCAGAAATTTTGCAACCAGATTTCATGCATTTTACCTCAGAACTTTCAAGTGGCTACTTAAAAGTGCATGAGTGTATTAGAGGGAAGATTGTCCTCACTTAGATTACTGTGCTGAAAGGTCAATTGTGTTCAGGAAGGTGGGAAATTAAAATCAAGCATTTGGGGAGAGCAAGTGAAAAAGTTTATAGAGTGATTAGTTTTCATGTGCAAATTGATGGTAGAGGTATTCAAAGAAATTAGTGTTTGTTAACCACAAACTATGAGATATGAGAGGGTAGCAAAAGAGACAAGTCAGCTTCACAAATGGACTCAAAATGGGATGACTTGATCAGGTGATTGATCAGCTTGTACGATGGTAATATGCAAGTAACCTGATAAAAGCATGACTCAGTGTTATTTTGAAATGAAAGGTAGTGATTTGTCATGTAATCATCTGTAGGTTCTCTAATTTGAGAAGAAAATTAATATTTTTTTTAAATAAGGATTATTTTTTGCAGGCATTGTTAACTAGGATATATGTATAACTCCATGGAAGAAAATTGTGCATGTATGACAAGACTGTCTAACGCAAGATAAAAGCACTGCTCCCTCTCCCATTTAGGTGACAAAAGATACATTTGATTCTTGGTGTTTATGCAGGGCATATTAGCAATATGTTTTATAAATTAAGCCTACTATGGAGCTTAGGGGAAAAAACATCACAGAGCTGCCAAAGTACTGTATGTGTGATAATCAAACTGTCATGTACCATGTTGTTTGTATGTTGAGATACTCATATTGAAAAGAAACAAATGCAGTACTAATTTTGGTATTTCTTCTAAAGAAAGTGGCCCTAGTTATGTATGTGTGTGATCTGTTAGCAAAAAAGAAAAAAATGAATGATTGTAATTCTGGTAAATCAAATGTCTTATTGTTAGCCATGTGGAATGTTTCATGTTTTGCTCTGGTGGTGTCAAATGCAGAGAGGCCACTGGGAATATGAGCCCTTCAACTGTAATTACCTTAATGTTCAAATAAAAAATGGTTAAATGGCAAATGTGTAATAACAACTTGAACATTTGGAAATAAAAAAAAATACTTCTGTTGACATAGTGTTATTTTTAATAGAAATTTAGCTGCAGTATGATGGTACCTGCTGTTTGTTTCTTGCAACTGTTGAAATTCAGAAATTTGAAAACTTCATTATCTTTGTTCTGCATTAGCGGGTGGGAAGCCCAGAGGGATAGAAATTTTTCACTAGGATAAGAACAACTATCATGTAAATATGGAAGCAGCCAATACAAACACATTTTCAAACATCAGGTAGGAGGAAAGTGTCTGGTAAGTGGTTACTGTTATGAAATTGGCTGTTTATCTTTTTTCACTGGAGTTTTTCTCTGACTGTAAATGTTGCCACAGATGAGGTAGAAAAATCACACACATTATCCTTGGTCAATTATGTCTGCACAGGCTTTTTTAGGAAGGTTATTTATTTTTCACACACTTAAAGTGTCCGATCTGTAGGGATTGGATTAATTAGTGGATTATAGCCTTGAACCTTGCAAACTTCTTTAATTTTGAGCAGTCTTGCTGCAGAAACGGGGAGTTACTCTGGCTTGAAGGGAAGAAATGGAGTGAGGGGTTGATGGAGGGGCTTGGTGTCCTCCCTGATCTTCATTCACTGTCCTCCCTCCTTACTGATGGGGTTCATCTTTGTAGTTCCAGTGTATGGCAGAGTATTCCAGCAGGCACTGCTGACCTGTGGTGAGTCAAGTCTGCATGTCCCCTGCTTGCAATTGCATAAAAGTGTGAAAACATCTGCTGAGGAGCTGAAGTAAGTGGTCCTTGGCTTAATGATGGTTTATTAGGGAAGCTTAATATACTGCTGTCCTGTGAGCAGAAGCACTTGCCACTAGTCATGGGGATAATTTTGGAGCCTGACACCTGTTCTTGGTATGGCACTTGATTTAACAAAAACTAATTTTTTATAAGATGTGCTTAATTTGTTTTTTATTGTACTTCCATTTTGGTTTCAGTCATTTCATATGCTCATCGTTGATGTCAAATGAGGTAGGGGTTGAGGTAATGAGGACTCAAGTTTTTAAATTACCTGTTAGAATTAGGTGGGCTCTCAATCCTGTAGGTTAAAGAAGCTCGTAGAGCTGTGAAAGCTGGTGCAATTAACAGACTATTCTGGGAAATCTCCAGCTGTATTGGATAAGGCTAAATAAGAAAAACATGTTTGCTCAGAATGCCTAGTAAACTGCTGCTTGTTATCAGCACTTACTCACTTGGCCAGGCAGGAATTTATTAGATGAAAACCGCTGAAGTCAAGAAATTGTAAGATTTTACACAACATTTTACATGTGTTCAGTAAAAAAAAGCTGGTTTGCAACTTAAGAATTTAAATGCTTTACACTCTCACTAACAGGCTAATGTGAGAATAATTTTTACATGTTGAAAACAAAGCTAATTTCATCTTAGTTCATCTTAAACCTCAGTTTATTGATTCACTAAAATACCCTCACACCACATATCTGAGGGAGAGGTGAACTGTGGTATATTTAGAACAAATTTGAGATTGGCACGACTCTTAACAATTGCTTGAACTTAAAGTTAGCAGTAACACTTTGCAGTGTATTTGTGTCGTTTTTATATAACCTTTAAAGGTTTTTGCTAGCTGTCTCAATGTGAAATGGCTGTGCTGTTTCCTCTGCTTTGCATTTGCAATCCCTTGCTGAGATCTGCAGCTCCTTTTGTGTTTCCTCTGCTATTAGTATTGTGACTGGAATCATCCATCTCCCTCTTGGAACACAGATATCTCTGGCTAAACTCACACTATCACGAGACAAGGAATATATCAAAGATTGGATCCTATTAGCCCTTGGCAGATAGAATTGCTATTGCTAATAAAGGTCAATTAATGTGTGTGTGTATATATTTTAGTGCTGTGATGAAGTGTACTTAAAATAGTTGCATTACTCATGCCAACATGCATACTTCCCAAAGGAAGTAATTTTCTTCATACTAGCTTGGATTATTGTCTGCAGTGAAAGTGCTGGACGAATGCTTTTCCCCTGAAGTGATTATGAGCAACTTGAAGAATACCACAGTGAGACAGTTCCTGGGGAAAAAGCGATTAGAGCTGTCACATGGATGGATATTCTTGCCATAAGTGCAGGTGATTGTAATCGCAGTGGTTTGGTTAATGGAAAGAAAACCTTGTGTGAGTAGCCTGAAAAGTTCCTGAAGTGACCTGTAGAACATAAGTATCTTTTATGAAAATGTAAAGATTGCCCTTCTGTGCAAAGGAACCTCCGAACAATATTAATTTGCCATAGGCCTGTTTCTACATAACCCTATTTATATATATATATATATATATATTTTTTTTTTTTTCCCCCCCTCCTTCAGGCATGTCCCAGTGTATGTGGTGTAGTCCCCTTCAGGAGCAAGAGAACTAGTAACCCTGATCAAGTCATTCCTGTGAAACTCTAGGGGGAAAGTGTAATCCTAATTTTCACACATCATCCATTATGTTAGTATTTAATAGAATGTGCTTTTCATCTATCCAACGAATTCATTGTAACAGGAGAATATTGGTGGGTTACCTATTAAACTGTTTGGGAAAAACATTTTGGGGTTTGGAGAAAATTTTGTAAACAAGTTATCTAGGTATTTCCCTCACTCCTGTAAATGTGTTTATGCCTTGGTGTTTTAATTTTGTGGCACTTTTTTCAGGAAACAAATTTTTTCCTTGTGATCCTTAAGGAGCTTTGCAAATCCTTATTTTTAACGTGCTGCACTTCTGGAATTTGAAAATCAACTTGCAAAGATCATGCTTGGATGCATTTTTAAAATTACTAGATCGTTATTTGGCTGAGACTGCTTTGTAGTCTGAGTATCTGTTGAAAACAGTCTGTTAAATTGCAAGCTTGTGGTAATGCCATGTGAGAAGGGGAGGAGAGAGAAATGCACAGATACAGAAATTAGTTAATTTTCAGAACATGATCCAGAAACAATATGTTCACATTTTGAAGGCAAAAACTAACCCCAAGACTGACTATAAACATTCCACTTATATTTGAAACTGCTTCTGTCAAAAATGTCTCCTTTTTATGAAATGTTTCTGAAGAACCTAATGGAAATGTTTGAGGTTCCTTTTATAGAGACATCTTCACAGATAAACACTGTGTTTACCAATACAAAATCCTTAAAGCTGAGTGAGTTTATACCAAAATACAATTTTTAACTGACTTTGTGGTTTTTGACACTTTGAAACAATTCTCTTAACTAAGTAAGTAAATTTCTGGGAAGCTTTGTGAGGACTTTGAAGCTTTCCTTGAGAGGAAGTCATGTCCTTGGTTCAAGGAAGAGACCTGTTAACTTCTTGTGTGGAAGTTTTGGGACAAAGAGGCTGCAATGTGCTCTGGGCAGGGACTTTGGTCTGCTTTAGGTCAGTATCACCTAAAAACCTTGTTACTATTGGTCTGATGTATCGATGAAGGGTACAATGGACTAGTTTTAAGTTTTTGTGTATTCCACTGAAGTAAAATTTGGATGGATATTTACCTTTACTAATTAAACATTTTTTGTGTGATTTTTGTCTTCAAGTAGATTGACATCAACACCTCGTCAAGAAATTTCTAATTCTGCAATTAGTACTTTAGATAATGTTCAGATTTATTTTGCATTTGGTTTCTGCTTGAATCATTGCTAATGTACTTCCATAGACATTGTCGATCAGTACAATATTTAGGATGGGAGTCCTTATGCAAGGTAGGGGAACATTTTTCTATTTCCAAACAGATCTCTTTCTTCATTTTTGATATTTTGAATGCAGGATATATGGAAAGTGTAGGGGAGTGGAATGAAATAACTTATATAGTAATATGAGTTTTTCACTTCAAAGTGTACAAGATCTGAATTGGAAACCTTCCTTAGAAGAGCATGACAACCTGTTGGTAAATCTTCAGCAGTGTATGTAATAGTTCAGAGAAATGAATTTTTTTTTTTCTTTTTCCTGGATAAACCTCAATAATGAGTCTCGAATAACTTACAATTCCTTTAACAAATATTCAGACAAACATCTGTGCAAGGGGCTACTAAATGCCAGTTTGGTGCTGGGAGCAATACTTAAGTAATAGGTTAATGCAGCAAAAGTGTGGTGGTGAGTTTGGTGACGAGCCGGCCAGGCTGATCCTGGTGAGAGCCATGCGAGGCCACATCTTGTCCGGACAAAGCTGCAGCAGCCCGGGCTGGGAGCAGACAGAGCTGACCCTGCCACAGCCACGCAGGTGCAGGAGCACCAGGGCCGTGTTTGGCTGCCAGTCCCTCACTCTGCCCTCCCAGTACCTGTGGCCACCTCGAGCCACCGAGCTCTGCTGCTCTCCTGCTGCCCAGCCCTGACCTCCCAGGCAGCAGGGACGGCTCTCCAGGCCACTCCTCAGGGCTGAGAGACACTTTACAGGTGTCTGATCTCTACAGGGAGGTAAGGAGCGTTTTACTTTCGGCCTAAAGGTATATTGTGTCCTAGGGACATTTATATAAATCCATTTATTTATTACAAGTGTGTTAAATAGTGCAGTGTTTGGCAGCTGTCTGAATTACTAAGTCATAATTTGTGTCTTTGTCAAATCACTCATTTATTAACCTTAAGTGATCATCATTTGACTACCATCTAACTTCTAGTCAATCATCAATTACTTATAGTTTGATCATGATTAAATCATTAATCAAAATATTTTAGTTAACATTGATTTGATAAATCACCAGTGATACCTAGGTGTCACTCCATGCACTTGGATTTCTTGGCTGTTGAAGGGTAGGAAAGGTCATTGTAAGTATTTATTGTAGAACTGGTCAGCTATTTGTGTATGGGATAGAAAAACTCTGCATAACTCTGTAGGAGTCCTTTACTTTGAAAGTGTTTCTAAACATTCCAGATAACTTTCTTATCTTTAGAGTCAGCCTCCTTCATGTTCTGTGGAAGACTCTGTTGGGAAAACATTGTAGTCAGCTCAGAGGGAGTATTGGGTAAGGACAGCAAATGGTTATGAATAAAGCTAGTTGAGTTCTCTGTACTGCTGGCTGCCAGTAATGCTGAGACATTTGCAGCACTCAGAAATGAAACATCTGTGACAGGGCTTTTTTCCATTTCTTGACACATGACTCTTCAGTAAATGCTTTGAATTTTATTGGACAGGGATTTGAGTCATTGTTTTCAAAGTAAAGAGAATTGAAATTAAAAACATTGTCTTAAATAACACCCTCTTACTGTGTTAATGGTGAGACTGGGGATTTAGAGAACAGCTCTTGCTAGCGCTCAGGAAAAAAGTTCCTGTGTTAGTGCCTTGGAATGAGTTAATGCCCAATGTTTTGCAGATATATTTTGCTTTGTTATGCAGTATGTTAAAACAAGACAATGTTCATTGTTCAAGTTATTTAGAATAACGTGTCTGCTGTTGCTAAGAATTCTGTTTCAGTCTGTAGGAAAGCTGCCAGAGCAATGAGATGAAAAGCAGCACAGATCACATGGGTCACATAGTGCCTCTATTGCCTCAGGACTTTGCTATTTCATACAATACTGAACATTTACTACTCCAAGATATATGAAATTCACAATTTTGATGAAGATGGATTGCTACATCTGGGCTTCTTGGCTTGTCCTCTGATGAGATGGGCTCAACTCGTATCTGTTTTTCTGGGACTGAAGTACAGTATTTTTTATGCCATGAAGTGTGAATTCATGTCTCCTATACATGCTGGTTTTCCTGAATGATTAGTAACCTTGGTATGGTCCTACTTTTTTGTGATTCTCCCTAAATTATCTGTCATCCCTGTCAGATTTTCAGTGCCAGTCTTCATACATCCTGGGATATCAGGAGCAAAGGCACCTGCCATAACCTGCTTTCTGCTTTGCTGCCTGTTCTCTCCAACACTCCCTGGCACCTGGAAGAAGCAGACACTAGCCTTCCTCCATCGAAGTCTGATGGAAAGGAAACCAGGTTCTGTTGCAAAGTATAGTCTCTTTGGACCTTTCTTGGTGGGAAGAAAAGTAATACAAGAGGTGTATGAAATGTATTTCATAGTATGATTTGGGTTGGAAGGAACCTTAAAGATCACCTGATTTGAACTCGCCTGCCATGGTCACCTCCCACTAGGCCAGGTTGCTCAGAGCCCTACCCAGCCTGGCCTTGAACACTTCCAGGGATGGGGAATCCACAGCTTTACTGGAAAAACCTTTTCCAGTGTCTTAGCACCATCAGAGAAAAGAGCTTCTCCCTAAACCTGACCTAATCCTGCCATCTTTGAGTTTAAAGGCATTAACCTTTGTTCTATCACTACATGCCCGTGTAAAAGGTTCCTCTCCAGCTCTCTTGTAGCCCTTTTAGGAACTGTAAGGTGCTATAATGTCTCCCTAGTGCCTTCTTTTCTTCAGCCTGAGTCCCCCCCAGCTCTCTCTGCTGGTCTTCATAAGGAAGGGTGCTCCAGCTCTCTTGATCTTCATGTCCCTCCTTTGGACTCAAACAAATCCAAGACCTTATGTTGGGGAAGTCAGAGCTGGGCACAGTACTCCAGATGGGAATCCATTTCCTAGTCTGGTAACTTGTTTCTCTCCTGTCCTGAGAAAATGGCACAACTGCAATTTGGGCATGAGAACAGCTGGCTTGCTCATCTCTGGGCTGTCCATTTTACTCCTGCACCAGGCAAGAAGCAGGATCATTATTCTTCTTAATAACCAACATTTTGTGAAAATCTCAGACCTGCTTTGCATAACTCTGAAGAAAGGGAACTGTCTCACAGTTTAGTTGGTGTGTGGATATACAAGTATTTCCAGTCTTTTCTTCAAGGACCAGATGTTTCAGTTATTGTAGAAAATTTGAATGTGCTTCATAAGGAAGAGGTCTGTTCTTGCTTTCTGATACATCAGAAGGCAAATGCAGTGCGGAGAGATGCATGAGCAATGACCATCTTTTGTAGATATATCGATAAGATTTTTCCAGTTTTCTGGTGGTTAAAGTGAGCAGAACTGCAGTATGGGGCCAAAATGAGATATGTACAGTTTTTCGTTGTAGAACTTTATTAGAAAGAAGTCCAACCTTGTATAATTTTATTTAATTTTTAGCCTATAGGTCTCTCAACAGAAAGCTCACTGTTCAGATAAGACAGGAGAAGACACTGTTAATCTTTGCCCTGGCCGTGTTTCAGGTTCCTCTCTCGCTGTCTTTGGGGTTTCTGAAAGTCTGGCTTCTTCTCCATGTGTTCTCTTTGATATGGGTTTCTTCAGACACTTTACCCCAGGAAATGTCCTCCCCGGCCAGCCCAGGAGCAGCAGTGCTCTTAGCTGACAGTGAGGAGGAGTTAGGGTAGGATGCCTCACTCCAGATCATCAAATCCCACTGTTTTCAGACATCTGATATTTCTGGGAAAATCTGGACTCTCCTTCATTTTTCTTCAGCTTCAGCTGGCAGCGGTTTTCACCCCATCATCTTTTAATCATCTGGCCCTAATTTCTTTTATTGTATGGTAATTTCCAACTACAAAAAAGGGGGAAAATGTATTTCTTTTCCCTGCCTGTATTTTTTTTTCATTTAGCCTGTGTTCTCTGCAGAGCTACGCATTTTCTTTGTTAGAATAGTGAACAGTTGAGATAGATGTGACATTTCCAGCTGGAGCCTCTTGCTTCCAAAAGTTGAAAGAAAGGTGGCTCACGACACTCATGAAGCTTTCAGACCTGCACAGACCTCTGTGAGTGCAATCAGCCACTAGATGTCAGCATTATTTTAACAATAAACAGATGAGTTACCAATTGGCCATTCCTGCTTAAAATGTGCTGATGCGAAGTTACTGAGACTTGGTAACTAGTGCCGAGAGGCTACAGACTGTCATATTTGTGAAATGCTTGGTGAAATCTGTGCGGCTAGCAGTATATCAGGGTCAGTATTACAGATAATTTCCCAAATTTTTAGACATTGTGAAAAAGACACCAGTACCTGCTAAAACAGTGGCAAACAAACTAGGATTTCATAACAGGGCTTCTGAAGTTTACTTGTGCTTGCATTCAAGTGTGAATCTATCAATGGAGTGAGTCCATGTCAGAAAAAATGCTTTTACATTGGGGAGCCCCTCAGGACAGCCTGAAGAACTTTTGTGTGAACACTGGGCCTGCATTTAGGGGGAAGCTGGCTAAACTGATTTAGTGACTCACTGGTGTAGACAAGATACTGTCTTTCTTATTTATCTCTCCATTGCTCTCCAAGTGGCTAATTTGATAGAAAATAAGCCAGCAGGAAGAAGCAAGTAGTTTTCTTTTGGGAAGATGATCCCTCTTTTATGATATGAGTGCCATTGTCAGCCCGAGGGTGAGACTTTGCAGCTGAGGGCAAGATTAAAGAAAAGCAGATGGAAAACCCTGTGACAAATGTGAGTGATTAGGTTTTTCCTATTTTCTCTTTGCATTCTTTGCCTGGGAGGCACAAAATCTACCTGTCCTGTAGACTCAATTTCCATCCTCTTCCTCCTTTTGCTTTGGTAGCTATTCCTTCCTATTTCCTGGGTAGAGCTCGAGTGTTCTCTGCAGTTCTCTGTGCCAATTTTCTTGTCCTCAAGAGAGGACTAATCCATTGTTTCACTAATTCATCTCTTCCCATTCACATCACTCTTAAACATTTCCTTTTTCTCTATTTCCCACAGTAATTTGTAAAAGTGCAGTTAACTCTTTCTCCATTTCAAGCCTTTTATCATTGCTTCAGTGTAGTTTTTTTGTGCAGTCATTGGGTTTGTCTTGGCAGATCTCTTTATCCATCTTGACATTAGGAGTTGGAGAGGAGTTAAGAGTTGGCTGGAACAAATGGCAGAGGGCCTGCAACTGTAAATGCAACAGGACAAGGGCTCCCTGGTGAAGAGCTGAATAAAATGTCAGTTCTTAACAACTAATAAAGAATAACATGATAATAGCTCATTTCAGGCTCTGCTTCATGTCAGCATTGAAACTACGTCTGTTGACTCACAAAGGACATATAAACTTCCATTCTCTTCCTTTTTGGTGTATTCTTGTGGTTCCCATGCTGCGTAGTTACTACACAGTGCTTTTATTTTAGATGCTTTATAAGTTTTTTTCTGCAGGCTTTTGAACAGTTATTCTAGGCAGAACTTTTGCTGAACTCCTATTTTACCTACTACCATTTTTCACTCAGGTAAATCCCACTTGACTTTCTGGAGGAAGGGAAGAAGTTATCCCCCACGGCTTATGAATCCCTTTGTCTCAAATGTATCTGATATGATGAGGTTTAGAATTGTGATTGAATCCTATACTCCCCAAAGCACTTGCATGTTTGCGAAATTGTTATGTTTGCTAGAATCCAGTAAATACCAGACGTATACTTTATTCTGAGTTGGGAATTTCATATCCTCCTGGAACAAAATACTTCATTTCCCACATGTTTTGACTACATTATATCGGCGCCACTCATGTCACTCCACTTAAAATTGTGTCAGCATTCTCATTATAAGTTGTTTTTCAGAGGCTGTAACTTGGACATAAAAATTTGCTTCTACTTAGAAACTTGGTCTTAGCCCAGAAGTAATTAAAAAAAGAAACACTAACATTTTCTTTCAATATAATTTGTGTTATTTTGGGAGGAGAAGAGAGAATAAAAAGAATAACAGTGAAAAATGGCAAAGTGTGCATTACAATTTGTTCAACTTTGACAAGCTGAATGATGGAAAAAATCAGAATTTGTCAATCTTGTTAAACTGTAAAGCATTTCAATTCCTTTTTAGTTTTTTGGGGCTTTTTTTGTTGTTGTTTGTTTGGTTTTTTAGGTGGAAAGATGGAGAGAAATTGGTCTGAATATGCATGACAAGATGAATCTAATGCCTATTGCTGCATTTAAGGTGTGCAGGTACTGTCCCTTCAGCATTTACCAAAAGCTGAGAGTGACCATTCTACTCTGAACTTTAAATCCCACCAATGTGAAGGTGCCACTGCCCCTGATTTTGTTAAATCTCTTATGTGTCTAAGAAATTATGATGCACAACACCTTTCTCTGGGTTGCAGGATTACACAGAACCAAAGAATGGTAAAACGGAGCTACTCCATTTTTTCGGTAGGTGCATGAGGACCATGGTCCTGAGCAGAGCAGATGGACAGAAGGGAGTTGGGATGCCCCAGATGGGGCCTCTCTATGAGTGAATTGTGGCCAGGTCCTGTTTGTTCATGAGGTCTCAAAGTACCTCTGTTTGGTGAGTGATAAATTGTTGTTGTGATTCAACCCCAGCCATCAGCCAAGCCCAGGCAGCCACTCACTCTCTCTCTCTCCCACCAGTGGGATTGGAGAGAGAATTGGATGGGGAAAAGCTGGGAAACTCGATGGTTGAGATAAAGACAGTTTCAGAGGGAAAGCAGAAGCCACTCACTCTAGCAAAACAAAACAAGGAGTTAATTCATCACTTCCCATGGGCAGGCAGAAGTTCAGCCATCTCCAGGAGAGCAGGGCCCACCACATCCAAGTGTCACTTGGGAAGACAAATGAGACAAATGTCATCATGCCAAACATGGCCCCTTCCCTCTTCTTCCCTCCACTTTCTATCCTGAACGTGATGTCAGATGGTCTGGAGTATCCCTTTGGTCAGCCAGGGTCACCTCTCCTGGCCGTGTCTCCTCCCAATCTCCCGAGCAGTCCCGGCTTCCCTGCCAGCGTGGCAGCCTGAGAAGCAGAGAAGGCCTTGGCTGTGCGTAAGCTCTGCTCAGCAGTAACAAAACATCTCTGTTATCATCGCTGTGTTCAGCACAAAGGCAAAACACAGCCCCATATCAGCCAATGTGAAGAAAACGAACTCTGTCCCAGCCAAAACCAGCACAATGGTTTACTGGAGTTACAGTGGTTTTGGGGTTTTGTAGTATTGATGACAGGAAAAAATGAGCAAAAGGATTATTTTGGAGTTGGGATTTTTTGAAAAGGTCCTGTAGGAATCCACCTTAATAAATGTACCCCTTACCATGTACACTTACAGAAAACTTCAGGGAAAAGGCTTGTTATAAAATACACTGGGGAGTCCAGGTGATATGATTCTTATGGTACAAGTGGGAAGGAGTGTTTCATTAATAAATATGCTGCTGAAGTTATTTTTTACTGTGATAGGGGACTCTAGTAGCCAACTATAACTGCCTATTATCCTTGGGTTATGTCAAAGATGCATTTCAGCAAGCAAGCATTCTGAGTAGTTAGGAGTTTCAGGAGTGGTAATTACTGAGAATAACTGTGCAAATACTTTTACTGACCAACAGAGACTTTTAGCTCAAAAAGATGTCTATCTTTTTATGGTGAAATGGGAAGAAATATAACAGGCTCTCCTCAGATTTAAAACCCAGTGATTGTGGAATGTTTTATGCTTTCCACCCTGTACAGAATTTTGAGAGACAAAGGGAGACCTCTCATCCAGAGTAAGGTCTCAGAAAATATTGGTCCTTACAAAAGATTTAACAAATATAAATTTCTGCATAATAAATAGTTTCCAGCAATAGATGTTCTGAATCAGAACAAACCAGCCTTAATCTTACCATCACAACCAGCAGTACTGAGATTCATCAATCCTCAGTGTTATACTGCCAGCAGTTTTTCAAGTTTGGTCTTAGAATAAAATATTAAAAATGAGACTTCAAAGGACAGAAACTAAATAACTTTTCTTTAGAAGTGCATTTTACAGGATTTAGTACAAACATGTATTTTTTAAGTTCAAAAACAACTCCAAATTAAGTTTATTCTGGAATAGAGCTTGTCCATAAATACATGTCCCAAAGAGTCAAATCCTGGCCTGCGTAATCTGTTATCATGAATCTCCTCTAATTCAAGAAAATGTCAGCTATGATTCAGACCTGTCTTTGTGAGTGAAGGTTATTGTGAGCTGAGGCTGACTCTGGGCTGGTCTGCTTTAATGGGGGCTAAAGAGGTAGCTGGTAATGAGGAAGATAAAAAAAATGGTGAATGAAGTATATTGCCCTCAGTGTAAAAAGATGGAGTGCAAGAATGTCTGGACTTCATTGCAGAGACACTTGGGATACGAGCCTTGACTGAGTTGGAGATAAGGGATGTCTTAGGGGGAGAGAAACTGAGGCCCAGCTGCAGGGGGGAATCAGAGATGCATTTAAGTGCAGTCTCTCAGGCTTTGATTTTGCAAACTGATCTGTTCAGGCAAACCTTCACACCCACGCAAAGCCCTGTTGTGATAATAGGATTTTGTGAAGGCTCACAAGAATCAGCTTGCAGGAGTGGGGCCCCAGGTCCTCAGGAGGAGTTTACACGGAGTGCAAGTAACAGAAGGAATAGTTGGAAATGACACATCTCAGCAGTCCCTGATTGGGAATCAGGAATTGAGAGAGTCAGCTGGTCTTGTGGGACATCCAAGATAACAGAATTACATTTATGTTGTTGTGCTGTCAGTGCTGCTGCTATAATCCCCAGTGGAATTAACATTTGGTATCTTTTCGCCAACCCCCACAGCACCTTTCAGGCTAAAATTTGGCAGATGAGAGCTCAGCCTGGGAGTCTGGTGACTTCTGAAATATGAGTGCAATTGGTTTAGATGGTTGGTTTTGCAGGGCAGCTGGAATGGGAAAAATATCAGCTGGTTTTGTATTTGTTTTACAAGATAGTATTTCATGTTAGACGAACTAGGTGATGGGGAGAATGTTGTTTAGGCTTGTAAATAAGATAAACTAGATTTTTCTTACCACAGAGCCTGTCAGAACATTTGCGATGTATTTTAGAATTACTGTGGACTTCATTCCTTGGCAGTCCCTATAATGTATATGTGAATCTCACTGACAATTTCTGAACAGTAATTGCAGTTAGAGGATATTTATAGATTTCATTTTACTGTGATTACCTAGCAGAGTCTCACTGTTCTGAGTGCCTTGTTAGAGCCAGCTGCAAAGGCCTGATGTGAGAAGGTGATGACAGAGATCTTTAGTACAATTTAATTGTTCCCAGGGCAAGGCTATAATTTCAGCTTCATCTTCTTTGATAGCATAATTCAGCTCCAGGTAGGCATTCTAATTTACCACTGGCAGCTGTTTTGTGATCACAGGTTTCACAGACTTTCTCTGGAAGGTGCTTTAACCTCCTATTTTAGCTAAATCCATCTTGTCTGTGCCTAAGAGCAAAATTGGTACCATTCGTATGAGTCCCTAATTATGGTGATGGATTCCTTTATAAGCTAGTAGAAAAAAAAATATTTCGAAGATTAAATGGAATCTTGCAATTTACCTTTCAAACCTTACTCTCTGTATGGGTTTCATCCTGAATATATATTTACTGTAATGAATGGCAATTCCTACCTATTTCTTTTTGCCATGAACTAAGGAGTTCCCCAGTTTAATTCAGAGGCAGACACTCTTGGACAATTAGATAGATCCATACCTATATGAGGCCCCGGCAAACACTGTGACTCCCCCGTCCATGGGGAGGTGGCTGAGGAGATTTATAAGTTTAGGAAACACAGAAGATGATGGATAAATTAAATGGAGGATTGCTGTTCACACAACTCCCACAACACAAGAAAAAGGTGGCACTGGATGAAGCTCGGTTGAGACAGTTTTAGGAAAAGGAAAACTTTGGGGGCCTGTTGTCACAGGGGATGGTTCAAAAGGATATGGCAGAGGCATGTGTGTAAAGGGAATCTGGGAGAAAACAAGGAGAAATGTACTCACTAACATCCCTGGTCCTGGATGCAGGAAAGTGTAGGGGAATGGACAGCAGAAAGTACCACTCTTGTGAGGCCATGTGTCTCATTTACCACTGCCAGATATGTAATCATGGGCTAAATGGACCATTGGTCTGACTCAAGGGCAGTTTTAGAACAGAATCAGGGCTCTTATAGATCCTGTCTCACATTTTCACTCATTAATGAAGCAGGGAGAGACAAGGTCCTTGTGTGTAAGAATCACAGAATTATTAAGCTGGAAAAAACCTCTGAGTCCAACCATTAATCCAGTACTGCCAAACCCACCACTAAATTATGTCCGTAAGTGCCATATCTGCATGTCTTTTAGACACCTCCAGGGATGTGGCCTCAGCCACTTCCCTGGGCAGCCAGATCCAGTGCTTGGCAACTCTTTCTGTGAGAAACTTTTCCTGATGTCCAATCTAAACCTCCCCTGGCACAGCTCAAGGCCATTTCCCCTTGTCCTGTCAGTTACTCCCTAAGAGAAGAGGGTGACCCCCACCTGGCTCCACCTTCCTTTTAGGGAGTTGCAAAGAGTGATCAGGTCCCCTGAGTCTCCTTTTCTCCAGGATAAACATCCCAGCTCCCTCAGCTTCTCCTCACAGGACTTGTGCTCCAGAGCTTTCTCCATCTCCATTGCTCTTCTTATATCTGGCAGTTCAGAGCTGTGCAGTGACAGAACTGAAATGCAAAGTTTCCTTCTGAGTGGCTGTGACAGTGAATAATCTTTCAGGACAGTGAATAGCACCAGAAATGTGCTTGGATGGATTACTTGTTGGATTAGTTCCTAGTTTTGCAAGATGTGGACACACAGCTGGCAAGGCTGACGCAGGAGTTTCCAAATGTGATTCTGTTGTGGTCAGTGTGATGGCAACAGAGATTAATTTGGCCCTGGGTATCTTTTCTTAGCTTATTGAAATATAATTCTGAAATATTTTATTTCAGCTTTTCATAATATTTTTCTTATTTTTGGAAGATCTGCAAATTAAGCAACAGGACTGATAAAAAGTGGCTGTAGCTAGAGAGCAATTTCTTAGTTCATTCTTAAAAAATATTATCAAACAAGTATCAAAACCCATCTTAAACATGTAGATGAAAATAACTTTTAGATATACATGTGCCTTTCTGTGGCTTTTCTGAAAGCTGGTTTCAAGTTAAATTTCTTTTTCATTTGTCCAAGTCTGTCTGACTCCTTTTAGTCTTCCTGTGCAGAGCTGATCCACAGAACCTTTGGAATTAGGTAATTCTTAATTTGTGTGATTTTTCTTAGATGTTTTTAAAATAAGTTATTACTTTTTCTATCCGCCTGATCCATGTGGACCTTTTGTATCCATTTTTAATATTGACTATAGAGCCATTACTTTCTCATAACTTCTTCAGTTATGCAAAATACCTCATTAAACAACCTGAATCCTTGAGTGTCACAGTGCAAAGCAGGCATTTAAGTATAAATTTCTAATCCATTATGATTTTCTATGGTTCAGCTTGGAACCCTACAGACTACATTTATGTTCCTGTTAGTGCAATTTCTTGATGTAGTCAGGAAAAAAACCAAAATCAAAATTAATGAAATAATATATTCTGATTTGGGAAGAACTGATTACATTAGTCAGGCCTTGTGACATCTTAAAAAATGACAAATATTTTTTTCAGGAAATACAGAGTTAGTGTGACAAGGGCACAGTCATTTCTCTTACAGATTTGAATGCTACTGAACATACAGTATGTGCCATTTCATCACAGTGTCATACATGTGATACAAACAAGCCTGTTCATGGGGAAATAAACTTGCAAAAAATCTTCCTTCAAAGGCCTAGCAGAGACCTTTTTTTTTATTTTTTTTCCCTAGCCCTTCTAACAACTGTTCTGCTACCTCTGCTTCCCATAGGAGGTATTATCTGACAACATCTTTCACTCTTGAGTGTGCTGAGTAAGAGAACTGCTTTCTTAGCTATAAAGCTACTTGTCCCAGTTGGTGAACTTGAATTGAGGGAAAAGGAAAAAGAATTTAGTCTAACTGGAAGTATCTTTATTGTCTCTTGATAATACAGTTTATTTTCTCTTCTTTCCTAAAATCAATCAACCTGGAGATAGAACATCTTCTTTCAGCACCATTTTATTTATATTCCTATATTTCTTAAAAAAGGTTTTGTTGGCTGTCAGTCTTCAAAAGCAAAAGCAAACAATGAGGAGTATTCAATGGCACGAATCTGTTGACTTCAATCTTATTGGCTCAGTCAGGCCATAATCTTAATTAGCAAAATACCCAGGAACATATTTTCTTCTGGACAAAACTAAAAATTTAAGCACTAAGGCATGCTTAATATTTACCAGTTTATTCTTCTGATGAAACAGAGAGGATATAATTCTCTCTCTATAAATAAATTTAGCAGATACAGAGTACATTACTCAATTTTTACACATTCTCATTTCTTTTGTTAACTAGTAAATTTTATCTGCTGCAAATGGCTTTTTCTGTCTCTTCCTCACCTCTCTCGTGAGGAGCTTGACTGATGCTTTTCTTCATTTCTGCTTTTCATGCATCCAGCAAACTGCATTTCTGTGCATGCAGTGCACAGCTCTGTCTCCTTCCTCAGGACAGATTATTTCCCTTTATCTTACATTGCCACCCTCACCTGTTCTTGCTGTCTCTTGCACAGCTTTCAGTTTGCATCTTGATCTCTCATGTTTTCCTTTCCTTAACTCCCTGAGCCTGGTGTGATAAATACTCTCATTCATCTTCACCTCCTGTGTGCTCTGTGCCCTTGTCCCTGTGAGCTCTGGTCTCACAGCACCCTGTGCCTGCAGTTACAGGATCAATACTGGGCTCCCAGGCTGCAGGGGTGTCCCAGAGACAAAGCAAGGACAATGCCTTAGGATCAGCTCCAGGTAATCCTTTTTTTAGGATCGGGGTTGGGATGGGTTAGTACTCAGGTATTTCAGAGTATATCTTCCAGTCTGTGTGGCCATGGAAGCTGAAAGAGCAGGAGCTTGGACCTGGGCATGGGGTAAAGAGTGAGCTCACTTTTTTTGGTAATGGTGTAGGCATAGTTCAGCTGTATCTGTCATAAAACTACCCCCTGACTTTCAACCAGTTTAAAGAATATGAATGAGGGGTAAAATCTGTTTTATCATACCATATTTTGAATAATTAAGAGACTGAAATCCTTTGGAAGGAACAGGGCAACCTGGAAAGCAGAGTCTCTGGGCTGTTTATATCGACTAAAGCTCTGTTGTCCCCACAAAAATGTGCATCTGGACATGTCACAATCTTTTGTCATGCATATAAAAACACAGAGAAATAACAGAGGGCTTTCTTTTAGTGCCTCTTCTGCACAGTTGGAAAGTGACCCCCAGCACACCTTGTGTGTGTGGGAACCTCCTGAGAGCTCAAGGGGGGTTGAGAAAGGAAAGAACTTTTTCAGGAAGATTACTTTGGTTTACATGAGCCACATAACCATCTACCCTGTTTTAAGAGGGTGGTCCTTGGGTCAATGAGATAATTCACACAGACTAAAATGCTAATCTTCATCTCTCTTATCACAGAATCCTTTTTACCCAAATTCTTCTGGTGCCTACTGGGAAACCAGCACCCTGTTCACAGTCTGGTTTGAAAATCACAACCCTCATTTGCAATTACATTTGGTGAAGTAACTGACTCATGTATTATTAGTTTTGCCTTTTTTTTCTCCTAAATTTGGGCTACTTAAGTCTGGTTCATTAAAAACAGGAATCAGGAATCCTTTTGGCAGCTTTTATGTCCTGAGTGTGTATTCCAGTGGAAGGATTTATCCTTCCTATTGCTCTGCAAAGAAAGGCAATTAGTTTGCTTAATTTATTCCAAAGTAAAAATTGGTGGCATCAGAGATTTTCCCATTGCTAAAAATGGATCTCCAATTGCTTGATTTCCTGCTGATGCTCCTAGTATTATTCCTTAATATAAATCAGCCAAGTCAGCACACAGAGTGCTGCATTGAACAGACCCCATCCCTCATTACCTAAATGACCCACGCTGCATTTGCTGCAGGAGCTCCTCAGCAGTCAGAGCTCTTTGTTCATCTTCTGGCAACAAGTGTTATGTTACTCACTTTGAAAATAGGTCCTGTTTCAGCCTCTTGCTTTACATAAGCAAAAACAAAAAAAACCTCTGCTGCAGTTCCAGGGGGAAAGGCCAAAGCCAGTGTCTGATCAGCTATTCCGGTCAAGCACTCTTGAAACAAGACCTTGTTTTCTCAGTTTTTAGTGTAATCTCTATGGGCTACATGAATCTTCTGGAGTCAGCGACTGATGGTGTCTCACGTGGATTGTTACTTTATTTTCTCTGGACTTCAGTGCTGTTTTGGGCACAGTAAACCACGCTCTTTGGAAAAAGGACTGCAAGGGTACAAGGTTGTCTGCAACCCTGTTCTAGTGGCTTTCAGCTTTCCTTAGGAAAGGTTACACTGAACTTTAACTATGTCCAGACTCTGTCCATTTTTTTTCCTTGCTAAAAAGACCCAAGATGGATTTTTATTTTGGAATCTGAGACCTAATCAGAAGTTAAATTTATGCAAACAACTTTCTTTGGGTCATATTTGTACATTAAATGTTATGCTTTCTGAAGTAGTGGCTGTTATTATGCCTGTCTGATGTGCAGATAAGTAGCTATGTAGCACACGTCTAATTGTTTAGAAAATACTAGTGCTAAAAGGTGTGAGAGAATAAACCCTCACTGATGGGGGCCAGAAGTCCTGAATGCTGCCTTTCCTTTGAAATGCCTTTCATACTCTATCAAATTCTTCAAATCATGGTTTTATTCTTCTGATTTAACATAAACTACTGAGACTACAGCTTTTTGGTGCTTGATATCCTGGGCTTGATCTAACTTTTAGGACCAGCATATGAACTATTCACGTCTATGGACATGTAACAAAATGTACTTTGTTCCCATATACATGCTAACACTGTTAAGAGAGTCATCATTAGACCACAGGGACTTTAATTGAAATACTGAGTAATCTGAGTTGTCAGAAGAATGTAGATACTAAACTTCAGACTCACATTGCTGTTGCTGAGAGCATTTTCTTGTCTCTCCTTTGTGTGCAGCATTGCCTTGCAGATGGGACAAGAGCTAATGCTTTGGAATTGCACTGCACTGCCATGCAAGAAACCCAGACAGGCTTAATTTCCTTTTCTTCCTGAGCTCAGGCTTCTCTACCTTTCCTGACTCTTCTTGGGGGACCAGGTCCCCAGGTTGTGTTTGACTCAGGGAATGCAGAAGCACTTTTGAACTCTGACACGTAGGTGTGCACTTTTGGCACATCTCACCTCTGCACAGGAGCAAGACTCAAATTTTGTGACCAAAACCTGAATGCTCCAGCCAGATCTCCAGTCTCAATGAACCAAGAAACCAGAAACCTCACACATGTTTCAATGCACTCTCCCCCACTTGCTCCTTCTCAGGCTGCCATTTTTGCCTGGAGAGGGGCAGATGAGAGTGAGATGAGATTAGCAATGCACACACAGCAATCCTGGCTAATGGTAGTCCACCTGAGAGCTGCAGAGACCCTGGAACCACTGCCAGCAATTCTCATGGGTTTGCAGCCAGCCTTGCAGGTGCACTGTCACATGCAGCTGATGCAGCAGGGACACTGTGCCTGAGCAGGGGGACTGCCCTGTGGTGTGGCTGTGATCCCAGAATGTGCAGAGACTGCTGGCCTTCAAATCCCCCCAAGCTTCTAAACAGTGCAAATAAATTTCAAATTTACATGTGCAGTGTTCAGTTTGTCTTCCTTTCCTGTCCTTTCTCTGTCCTGATGAATGATGGAGAGTGGAGAAGGGTCTTCCTTCATGTCTTCAAATTCATCACAAGTGGGAACCAGAGCAGTTGATAAGACATCATTTTGGTGGGATATCTTCCTGTAGAAGAGGTCAGGCAGCAGCTCTTCCACCAACTCCTTCTGCTGTTCCCACTTTAGTGCCTCCTGCCAATAAAGGGGTGGAAAGAGGGAGTGCAGAAGAAGCATAGACAAAGAAATGGTATTTGGGAGGAGAATTCAGGGGCAGAAGAGGTTTTCTGGAAAACTGCATCTTCACACTACTTTTCCTTGCCATCTCTTTCAGTGTGCCAGGCAGCTCCCACCATGAACCCTGTCTATGGCAGGATCCTGGCTTGAGTCACATTAGGGAAAATCAGTTTAGGGGATGGGGTGAGCATCTGCTTCTCCCCCAGATTTATGACAGTGGTGGAAGTTCCTGTCATCCCTCACTCTGCACCTGTGTTTCCAGCCACTTCTCCATTGTTGTTATTTCCAAGTGATGACTGATTTGATCTCTGCTAATGCAGCAAGTGGGCTGGGGCTGCTCCAGATGCGTGCTCCAACTCCCCAAAATGTCCACTGGCCACAGAGGGCCTGCTGCCTGCAGACCTAGACATGTCTGCTGAAAAAGAATCTGCCAAAATGTATGTTGTTCTGTGTTGTTGGAGTGTTTATGTTCTGTTTTTTTCCAAGGGCTCCTGCCAAACTGCAAGACAGCACAGATGCAGAGCTACTGCACAGGTCATGGAGGAGGAAGTTGTTTCTCAGCTGCAGTTGAAGGTGAGAGCCTTTCAGATGGCTCCCTTGTTCTGGCATCCCCCTCAATCCAAACTCAGTTAAGTGGTGTGAATTTTACTGCATCTGTGATGCTGCACTGGCACAACTCTTGTGTTACTGGTTATAATTCTGACTGCCTGCAGTTCTGGATCAATGCAAGGCTCACCCACCCTTCAGGGCTGCTTCTCTGTCCTACACCTTTCCAGCCCAAGTGCTGAAGCCCACAGTGAAAACCACCCTCCATTTCCTCAATTCTGCTGCAGTGAAATTGTTTGCTCCAATAGGATTAATCACCACCAGAACAAGGTGCCCTCTGCCCTTCCTCAGTTTTCCAAGACCCAGATCTCTGTCCTGTGCCCACGGTCCCTGGAGGGCTTCCAGCACAGCCCACACAGCTCAGTGGCCAGCTGGAACTTGTGTGAGGGGGTCAGAGCCACACTCAGAGCCTTGAAACCCAGATCAGCTTTGAGGAGGCATCCTCAGAAAGCCACCAAGTCCTCCAAAAGACAATTCAGAACCAACCCCGTGGCAGATCACTTGGTACTAATATTTGTGGTTAATGTAAGGGCTACATCTCAGGTATTTTGATAAATCTGGTACCCTCTACACATTCCATGTGAGTTTACAATTACCTTCTACTTTGAAACACTATTTCTATGTCAATTACTCTGCCACTTCACCTTAATGGTCACTCCCACCCTCCAAGTAAAGATTGGCCAAGGCTGAGCCCCAGCACTGCAAAACAGCCCAGTGAAAAGCAGGTTGAAGTTAAGATTGCTGCTGAATCCTTTCACCCCATGTGCCTCTGTCATGCAGCAAACAATAAATAAAAGCAGGAAATTAGAGAATTCCACAGAATTCAATGAGCTGCTAAGAACCTATTAACAAAACAGGGCAGTAATGCATCATGCAAAGCAAAACTTTTCCTTGCAGCCAATGCCAAATACATAGATGCAAGAAGCCAAAAGCTGAGGTTTAGGAGACGATAATCCCTTGCCCTGAATTTTGTACAGCAGTTAAAATCTTTTATGTAAATGTTCACTATAATGTGCTGTGAAACCCTGGATGATGGTCCTGTCCTTGTTTTTTGGGAGGTCAGATAAATAAACTAACCCATCTGGATCCATCTGATTATGCTCCATGAGGAGGCTCTTAATGTATCAAAAGACAAAGCACACCAGCTCCAGAGTCAGGATTTTAAATGTTCTGAAAGGGCTAAAGGATCTGATTATTTGGGCTAGTTTAAGGCTCAGCCTCCCTGGAGGTCAGAGTCATACTAATAAGAATTCTAATTTATATGTGTGTTTAGGTACAGTCCCATGCAGAGACCTGTAATTGATCAGAGCTGTGTAACCAGGGTTATAACTCCCAAACCTGCAGGTTTCCCTCTGGCTGGGGTGGGACACGAGGGCTCCTCTGTCCTCCTGGAGCCTACCTGGAGCCTTTGGCCATGATGACATCAATTTTCCTCCTGGGTGAGTGGTCTGTGGACCCTGTGAGTTCAGCATGACCACTGCAAAATGGGACTTCATGCTGCCAGGCAGACACAGCTCTTTTTCTCCAGTGAGAGGGCATTTCAGAGGAAATTACTACACACTGCACAGGACAAAATATTTTTCCCATTGTGCTGAAATTTATCTAGAGCAGGGAAAATACACTTAGGATATGAAAAAAGGGGAAATAACAACATGGGGTTGTCTGCAGTGCAGTAAGGGAAGCAAAACACCAGGAGAAGCATCCTGAGGTATGCTTCCTGCATGTATTGAATGCTTTAAAACATGATGCTTTTCCTTTCAAAAACAGTGAACACACTGGCATTACAATCCCTTATTTTTTTGAGTTGAGTGATACATTCCAGTCTTTGTAGGACACTTTTATTCAGCTGAGATGGCATTTGGCTGTGGTTACTATGACAAACAGAGAAGAACTGGCATGTGGTGTGCTTCAATAAATATGCAACCACGTTCTGTAGAGAAAAATATCTATAAAAATGAATCAGATACTTCACTGTCATCCATTGCATGTTCAGAGGTCCATGGTACTGAAAATAAACAATATTTATAAGCATTTCATGGGCCATTATAAAAACACACTGCATTTTACTTTGTAACTTTATAGGATGTTTTTCAGCTTGTGTTCCTTTACAAAAGAGCTTTCTTTATTAATTATTTATTTTCTTTTAGTGTGGAAAATAGTTTCAGGCTCACCGAAGATGAGAACACAATACAATATTTGATTAATATTCTTTATTATTGTATCTTGTTTCTCCAAGATGAAAAATGTGCTGTTATTCCCAGAACTTGGTTAGAATAGCAAACCAGTCTCTGCAGGGTAACCCTGAATCAAGCATCTTCTTTCATATGCCCAGTCATCGGTCAAAAGGAGGGGACAAAAACAGGACACACAGTGGGACACATGGAATTAATGAGGTTTCTAAGCACAATTCATTATTCTATTATCCTAAGTA
This sequence comes from Petroica traversi, assembly GCA_025920805.1. Lineage (NCBI taxonomy): Eukaryota > Metazoa > Chordata > Aves > Passeriformes > Petroicidae > Petroica > Petroica traversi. The sequence goes on along the minus strand of JAHLSL010013733.1, from coordinate 12,280,121 downwards.
ATAATATTTTTATTTCTTAATGTTTAGAGGCCTCAGGCTGGAGGACGGAGGGCACAGTAGGTACATTCCTTACATGAAAAAAAAAAAAAGACAATCCCTGTCTGAAGAATTTTAGACTGTGTAAAGGAAAAAACATGCATGAAAGAAGAGTTTAGAATCCAGAAAAAGACAAAGAGGTCTGAAACAAGTTGTCCATAAGTACCTGAAAACAAAGTTCTTAGTTTTTTTGTATGTCTTGTGTGAAGATATCTTTTAGTGATGAAAGAGTGATCTTGATTTCAGCTGAGACTGTCAATTGCCTCTTGATTCTACACATTTTGCTGCTCTTTCTGGGAGCTATCAGGGATCAAATGCTGCAGCACAGAGTGTTGTTCTTCATGGCCAGTGTAGGTCAGGGAGGTGTTACAGCTCTGACTCCTCATAGGAACTTGGATGGATGACTCACCTTAAAAACAGAGTGTGTCAGTATTTCTTAAACAGTTATTTACCTGGTAATTTAGTGCATAATGAGTAACCTCAGTTATCACCAGAAAACACTGCAGAAATGTCATAGATCATTTTTAGAGAGAGAAAATCTGAAGGAAATCTATAGACTATTCATTCACCCTGATACTTTTGGCATATATTGAGAATTGTCTAATAAGACTGGTGGATTGTCTGCCCAACAGCTTAAAGCATCAGATAATAGGGACTTCTTTTAGCATCACAGGCAATATCCACCTTCTAGCAGTTGATCTATTAATTCCTCCCAAATAGGATTTGATATAGGATATGAGGCCCTGTGTGTGACTCATGTGGGGGATTTCAGTACCCATTTGTGTGTGACAGAACCAGACATCTCACTGTCCAGATCACATACACCTGGACCACATGGCAAGCCATGACAGGTGCTACCTCAAGGTAAGAAAAGCAGGACAAAGCAATTGAATCTGCAGCCATGTCAGTGTCCATGCCTTTTGAATGGAAAAGGTCAGTGGATGGAGCAAAGATGATTAAATTCCCTGGTATTTACTTGTGTCCAACTACAAGTGTGGGCAAGTAATGTGTTAATGCTACAAACAATAGGTAGCAACCATGACTGATATCTCAAATGATGGGAAGACTGAGCAAATTAATAATATGTAAGAGGAAGAGTCAGAAAAGGAGAGGAAAGTGTCTTGGAAAAAATACATGAAGTAACAGGGCAGCTGGGAGAGGAAAAGCAATTGCTGAAATAAGCAAGAACATTACCAGCTTCAAGCAGAAGTCTTGAAAAAGCTGGGAAAATGAGCATAACAAGGAATCTCTGAACATTTCATATGCATGAACCTGAGAGTTGAACTGGAGCAACACCTGCCATCTCCAGCTTCCCAAGACCTGCCCAGTCCTGAGGTTTTATCTCCCTGCCCAGTTTTGCATAGCTGTGTGTATCCAGGGCAGCTGGTTTGTTAGATGGTCTGTTTCAACCTTGGCTGCTGGTTGTTGCCCTGCACTCACCACTTTGGCCCATGTTTTGAAGGTTCCTGGCTATGTTGCCAAGGTGCCATCTGAAATCTCTGCTCTTAAATAGGTCAGTAATAGTGGGCAACAGCTAAAGTCTTGTTTTCACTTGTAAAACCAAATACAATCCTAGCCTACAAAGTGAATGTTATTATTTATTAGTGCCAGCATCTGGCATGTGCTGGGCATTTTACAGACAAGCAAGAAATGATAAATCACTGGTTAGACAGAGAAGCAGGGGTGGGGCAATAACAACAGATTACTTCAGTGTAAAGTTAGCACCAGCCTCTAAAAGCAAAAAGATTGGGGTACATATTCTAAAACTACTTGGAAAGAGTTGCATAGATAGCAGCTGAAGAGACAGATGAAAGATGAGTAGATATTGACTAGACAGTGTTTGGGATTGCTTCAAGTGCTGTGTGTGCAAGGAGCACGGGACAAGTAATATAAAGGCATCCAGAAAGCAGATAGTCTCTTTTTTTTTTTTTTTTTCTTTGCTTTTAGTTCTGTAAACCTGGAGGGAAGCACCTTGTTTAAATGCAGACAGATTTTGGTGTTGCCAGCTGCACTAACAAGAGAGACCACTCAGAGTTTTACACTCCTCTGCAAACATTCACCCATTTGGGCGTCACATCCAGGGGGACATTTGATCTGAATCTAGCTTAAGCTAAATTAGAATTGAAAATACAGATAAATATGGTTTGGAACTCAAACTCATCCACAGCCCTGTTCTAATGGAAACAATATCTTACGTGAAACAGTGGTCCTATGTGATTCACTTTCTTATCCCCACCCTTTGAAAAAATATATTTTGGATGCCTCTCTTTTAACCTGACTTTAATTTTAATAAAAACATGTCTGATAGCTTTGGAGACAATATTGGTATGTTCTGTACAGAAATTTTACTAGCTGCTTTTTTACTTTTTTTCCTTTGGCATCAACTTGAAAGAATTGTTGGAAGATGATGCCTGCTGGAAACATTTATCCATTTCATTTTAAGAATGTGAGTAATTGTGCAGTGTATGTCATGCATATTAAATGTTTCACTATGAAAACAAATTTTACTCATTATTGCTTCTTATGACATTCCAATATGTTCTCTTAGAATATGCTCTGCTCTCTGCCATCTGCCCATTTCTGGAATTAGGATGCAGAATCGATCCAATACTTTGTACAAATCTCAATGGTTTTAAGATTAGGCTTTGCAAGAATGCATTCCACTGGCTCTGCAGCCTGGAACCAACAACAAAATAACAATGTGATGGCAGGAAAGGACACAGCCTGCTGGAAGTTTTGCATCGCGTGATCAAGTGTGGAGGAGTGTTGTTAAATCTATTCCCTGGCAGACAGCTTGTCAGTGTAGCTGAGTTTTAGTAGAACATCCTTTTTCATTGAAACCCTACACTATTTTAGTTCCTGTGCAGGTCTTTTCCTGAGCATGAACAAGTAGGCCTAAAAAAGCAGGGAGTCTGCACAAAGTTGTAACTCAAAGAGCAAACGATGCAATAGTTTAGAGGTCCCAAACACAGAGCATCCTTACAGGTGCTGTGTCATGCAGGAATGAAAGAAATAATGGTGTGGAGACTCCTGTGTAACCCACAGACCCAGTCCAGCCTCCTGCTTAGGTCAGAACTATTGCCAACACTGTATACTAATTCTGTGCATCTGCCTGAATATCTGTGAATGGAGAATCTACTGGAGGGCAACTAACAAAATAGCAGTGGGAGAAACTGCTGGGCATTAGGAGAAGCACATAACCAACCCAGCCTGGGGTTAAACTAGTTGGAAAAAAATGGGTGACACTTACAGACAAATGTTGCTGAAGGAGTCACTCGGAGCTCACTTAGTTGAATGATGCAGAGTTGCTAAGCAAAGAAAAAGTGAAAAACAAGGTATAAAAGCTGGGACCACAGGTGACTGAAGCAGGATGAGTTGCTTACTTGGGAATGAGACAAAATAACTTAGGCAAAGTAAACAAGCAGATGAGGGCTGTGCAGGGACATCCCCATCATTTGGGTCTGTAAATGATCACTGCAGTCTGAAGCAGCACAGTCAGCCAAGTTGTCCTGACCTACGTGGTGCATCTGCCCTGCTGGAGCAGCCCACAGACTGGGGTGATGACCAAGGGGTGTGATTTGGGATAGACCCATGGTGTTGTTCAGAGAGGAGGAATGTGAGACTGAGCCACAGTGTGGAGAAGAGGCTTTCAACAGGGCTACCACAAGGGGAAACAGCAGCATGCAAAGGGATTTTTCCTGAGTAGTGACAAATGCAATTTCAGCCATGAAAAATATGGTATGTTTTGATGTGGCTGCAGTTTTGGGAAAGGAGGAAAGAACCTTACTCAGCCCTCTTTCTCACCCCAGTCCCTCACAGTCTGTCACCAAAATGCATTGAAATCTGTGAGCCCTTGAGGAAAACAGCAAAGAAATAGGAAGCCAAATTATGAGCTTTTAATGAAGTTTCAGTTCCTTATAATGCTATGAATGCAGTGGAAAGTACAATGGGTCACAAGGCAGTGGAGTATCCACTGTGGTTCCCTGTGTGCTGCACGCGAGGCCTTGGAAGGGCTGGGATGCTTTGTGCCAGGTCTTTGGGGTGGACAGGCACAGCAATCTTGCTTTATGTTCCCGGAAACAACTTCTGGCAAGGCTGGTGAGATGTCAGCAGGCAAGGCAGAAGGACTGCCAAAGAACAACCCAGAACCTCAGAGTCTGGATAACTGAGTGCTGGAACAGGAGAGACCTGCAGGAACTCGTGCCAGCTGGACGTCCACAAGATTGGCTGTGCTGATGGCCAAATACTTTCCCAACAATGGAAAGGTACCTGACTTCAGAGCACCATGCCCAGTCTGTGCAGCTTGGTGTAAGAAAATAACTGAAGAAACCATCACATGCCTTTTCTGGGAATGTCGAGGTCCAGAATGAATTTCAAGTGTGAGACTGTCTCAGTTAATATATAGTGTGATTATACCATAGTAAAATTAGGTGTCTAAAAACTGGATGTGAAATGGGAAAGAAAAACAGATTTGTCAGCTATCACAACTAGATCTTGAAACATGAAAAACGTAAATTAATGATACAATAAATCAACCAGATTCAGAGTCATCAGGTTTCAAATAACATTCCCAAATATCACCAGACATCGGCTGTGTGCAAAAAACTTAACTCCAGCTAATGGTAGATCTTTGTTTAGCTTCAGTACAAGCTGAACATGGTGGCATGAATGTGCAATCCTGGCTCTGTGCTTGCTCATTTCATCAAGACTTTGGTGAATGCTGATTTTGGAAAGTAAGTTGAAGTTAAAGATCTGATGCCCTGTCGCCATCCAAGTTCAGATGAATTAATACAGCTGTCAGTGCAGATGGTGGCTGCTTGAGACTGTTGCTTAGAATCATCGAGTCACAGACTCATTTAGGCTGGAAAAGAACTTCAGACCATGAAGCCCAACCATCAACCCAGCACTGCCAACTCCACCACTTAGCCAGGCCCCTAAGAGTCACTTCTACACAACTTTTAAATCTCCAGAGACAGTGACTCTGTCACTTCCCTGGGCAGCCAGTTCAAGTGCTTGAAAAGTGTAGCAGAGAATAACCTTTTCCTAATACCTGATCTAAACAACCCCTTACAGAACTTGAGGCTATTTTCTTTAGTTCTTTTGCTTGTTTACCTGGAGAAGAGACCAACTCCCACTTGGCTGCACCCTCCTTTCAGGTTTTTTGTAGAGAGTGACAAGGTCCTCACACAACTGGCCTCAGCCCATGTATCCAGCCTCTCCAGACTCCTCTGCAGAGTCTTCCTGCCCTCCAGCAGATCAGCACTTCCACCCAGCTTTGGGTTACCTGCAAACTGACTGAGAGTGCTCTCAATCCTCTCATCCAGATCATCAATAAAGACACCACTCAGCACTGACCCTAATACCACTGCGGGACACCACTAGTGGCTGGCTGACAACTGAGCTTCATCCACCACCCCTTTCTGTGCCATCATCCACTTTTTTACCCGGTGAAGAGTACCCATATCCACATCATAGAAAACCAGTTTTTTTCCAGGAGATGCTGTGGGAAATGGTGTCAAAGGCTCTGCTGAAGTCCAAGCAGACACATTCCCAGCCCTTCCCTTACCCACTCCAGGGGTCACCTTGTCACAGAAGGAGGTCAGGTGGCTCAAGCAGGACCTGCCTTTCACAAACCCTTGCTGCCTGGGCCTGATCCCCTGGTTTCCCGTATGTCCATGGTGGCACTCAGGATGATCTGCTCCATGAGCTTCCATGGCACTGAGGTCAGGCTGCCAGGCCTGTGGATTCCTGGATCATTCTTTCAGCCCTCCTTGTAGATGGGTGCTTTTTTTGCCAACCCCCAGGCAGCTGGAACCTCCCTGGTGAGCCAGGGCTGCTGGTAAATGATGGGAAGAGATCTGGTGAGCACTTCCACCGGCTCCCTCAGTGCCCCTGGGTGGATCCCACCTGGCCCAGAGAGCTGTGTGCATCCAAGTGGTGCACCATTTCCCCTTGGATCAGGGGGGCTTCATTCTACTCCCCATCCCTGTCTTCCAGCCCACAGGGCCCCAAGAACAACTGGTGTTACTGTTATAGACTGAGGCAGAGAAGGCATAAAGCACATCAGCCTTCCCTTATCCTTTGTCACTGTGTTTCCACCATGCCCAGTAATGAACAGATATTCTCCTTACCTGTCCCTTTGTTGCTGTTTGTATTTATAGAAGCATTTTCATTGCCTTTTACAGCAGTAGCAAGATTAATTCTAGTTGGGTTCTGGCCCTTCTAATTTTCTCCCTGCATAACTTCACAACATCTTTTTAGCTCTCCTGAGTCACTTGCCCCTTCTTCTACTCATGAACTCTCCTTTTTCACTGATTGTCAGCCAAAATTCTCATTTCAGCCAGGCCAATTTTCTCTCCTGCTGGCTCCACTTTCAGAACATGGGGATGTTTCCCTACCTTTAGGATTTCCCCCCTGCGAGATATCCAGCCTTCCTGGGCTTCAGCCCCCCTGGTTTTTGCTCCCACTGTGCTCATTGGTGTAAATGCATTTAACTGTGATATTGATCCCACAGCCTTTTAGTGAGAAGGAGCTCCAGTTCCTGTGGGACCATTCTCAGGTGCTTTTGGGGTTTCTAAAACATCAATAACCCTTGGGTCTTTGCTGCTGTGTGGCTCTCCATCCCCTACCCTCACTGAGAGGGCAGATCACTGGACCCCACTAGTATCCCTCAAAGCTGAAATCACCTTTTCCTGGATAATAATTGTTAAAAGGTACAAGTGTTTTACTCTGTTCTTGTGGCATGTTTTAATGATTGTTAGGCTTCTTCCTTTGTTACTTCTTTGCCAAGATCCCACTTAGTGTCCAACACTAACAAGTGGCTTTAAAGGCTTATGAAACGGATCATAAACATGATTTCCACTTATGGAATCACATCTTGTTAGAAAGAAAACAAAAAGCCTTCACATAAAATCTCCCTGTGTCCCATGCCCAACTGGCCCTGGCAGTGTAACTCTGTACTCTTTCACTTGTTGCCTCGTGTTGGTAAATTCTTTTATAAACCTTTATTTTCTTAATGAAGTCACTCATGGGTTTTGCACCCTGTCTTCATCCAAAAACAGCATGAACCCTACCTTACCTTAATATTTCCTTCTCTTCTAGACTTGATAATGGTAGATCTGGGTTTGTACTTAGTAAGGAAAGGAAACAAATACCTTTAATCTGTGCTGGTCAAAATACAAAAGAATAAGTCAACTGCATTTAAGTTCTTACCCATGCTTGCCTAATTTTCTCCTATTTTGATGGGGCAGACTGTGCGGTGTTTAATACATGTTAAATCTTTTCTTCTCCACAGAACTGCTGCTTTGTTTTAACCCAAGAAGAGCAGAGAAGAAGTTCCTGATCTTTATAAGTGCAGCATTAAATCAGTAACCCATCCTGATGATGTAAAGTGCCCGTACTAAAATTTTATATATTTTTTCCCAAATTCTGCAGGTCTGCTCAGGTGATTTCTTCAAATGCTCAGATTGCTTTATCAGTTTCCTGCCTGCTGCTGAGGGGCTCCTCATCACAGATTGTCTTCAACCTCCTTGGCACAAAAAGGTTTGCTGAGCCTTTCTCAGATGGTTCCAGCGCCCAGCTGCCAGCCCTCTCAGTCCTGCTTTCATGGCCTCAGGGGTGTCTCACACTCCTCTGCCGCATATTTAACCCCATTCTTGATCATCTACTTCAATTTACTGCCAGTCTTTTTGCATCCCTGTTGTAGGCACCGCAATTGAGGAGTGATTTAAACCTGAAGGCCCCTCCCAATGCCACTTAATCCAACCTCCACTCTAAACCAATCCAATTAGATCAGGATTTTAGGGACATGATTAGTCAATTCTTGGATGGTGGAAAGGACAAGGTTATTCCTTCTCAGCTGGAATGTGAAGTGTTCAAACCAAGCAGACATGAACAGGAACCTTGGGCAGAAGCTGATGAGAAACTGGAGCCAGATACAGATGGCAAAACCAGCCCGCCTCAAGGGCCAAGGGGACAAACATCAGTCAGATGCAGGGACCCCAGGGTAATATGTTGAAAGTCGGGTTATTTCTTACCTTGACATTTACTGAATGCTGAGTCAGGTTTTACATGCAGTGTCTGAGGGAGAACAGGATGCACAAGAAGGTGCCAAAGGCCAGAATGGCATGGTGAAAGGCAGTGAATTCCACTTTGGAAGAAATTTCTCTCTAGTTCTTACCATGCAGGAGGCAAATTTGGCTTTAAGGGAAGTGGGAAAAGGGGAAGCAGGCCAGGAAAAAGGAGTTTGTCTGTAACTCAGTCACTGCTTGGAAACAGCCTTGGGGGCACACGTTGTGGCATTTCCATGGCTCTGAAGCTACAAGTGACTCTACAGGAGTGGTGGCTTTGCCATCAGGTGAGCAGATGTGAAGTCTCAGGGCTGCTGTGCCTGCAGAAGGCAGAGAAGCAGCGAGGCTCCCCATGTCCCCAGCAGCAGGTCACTCCTTGAGCCAGGTACAGAGCTGTGCAAAACAGACCTTGTCCTCAGGGGCTCCCCAAACGTGGGGGCAGTCAGAGGCCCCTCAGTTCTGTGCGTGCTGTGCCTTGTATGTTCAGGGTCAGGCAGGCTGGACTCCCCTTGGTATTTGGGAGCAGAGCCAATGGAAGGGCTGATATTTGAGGATAGGGCCCCACTGTGTGTTTGTGTGTCAGGAACCCAATCACCAGTACATGTAACTGCGCTTTTAAAAGTTTAGTCCTGAAATACAGAAATTCCTGGGAGGTTCTGATGGTGCTGTAAATCCATCCAAAGCCTTGCTCATACATTTCAATCCTATTCTCTCTCCAACCTTAGGGTTTTTTGTTTGTTAGTTGTTGGGGTTTTTTTTTGTTGTTGTTTTGTTTTTGTTTGTTTGATTTGTTTTGTTTTGTTTTTCTTTTTTACATTATTGGGAGTGCCAGCACAGATTCTTCCTAGGCAGCACATAAATGATGCCCTTTCTGGCTCCAGAGAGTTAAAATCTGCTGCTGTTCCTGCTACACCTACTGCAAGCTTTTGAACACTGAGACCCCAAAGTATTACTGTGTGTCCCAGTGTCCCAGTATGAGACCCCAGGTTATAACAGGTGACAAGCACAGGTCAAAGATGAACAGAACTGGACAGTTTGCACGTTGAAGATGATGTTAAGGTGATATTCTGAATGGACTCATTGCATGAGGCTTTTTCTGCAGTGCTCAACCACCCTCCTTCGTGGGCTGCAGCTGCACAGAGCAGTTCTGCCCTCAGGTCCTGCGTTAGAGGGAGTGGCACTGAGCCTCCAGGAAAGAAAACCAGCCTGAAATCCTGTGGATCGCAGCATTCTCCCTGTGCTGCAGTAAGACTTTAGCCCCTTCACATTCCGATTGCCTCTTATCTATATCTCAAGTCTGCAAGGTCAGTACCAGCATTTCTTTCTTGTGCCGACCTCTGGGAAAACATTTGGATGAATGTTATTAATCTCCTTGGTGCCCTGCATGCCTAGGAGATGTCAACAAAACAGCACGCAAGCAGTGCTTGGAACGAACATAATGAGGCAGGTTTGATCCAAATAACAACGGAAACCTGTCACACCTAAATAAACAGGGGAGCATGCCAATGCACACAGCAGTTTGCAGGGTGATGGGGCAGCAGCAGGCCATTCCAGGCTTCCACACAAAAATGACATGGATTGTTCTGCTGGGCTCAGCCACCAGGCTCTGGTTTTATTCAGAGCACCATGGAAGGGCTGTGGGGTTGGTCCCCTCCATCCTCTCTATGCCCTGCACAAACAGTGGCCTCTGCCCTCTCCTCTGTGAGACACCAGGCCATTTCCTCTCTGGCAGATGTGGCAAGGACGCACAGCTAGGCTGGCTGTGAACAGAGCAGAAAACCCCCCAAAGAATCCCAACAGCTCTGAGGTGGACATAGGGTAAAGCATGCAGGATGAGCAGTGGGAAGTCAGCAGCTGTGCCACAGCAGGTCACAGGCTATGGAACATTAGGAATGAGTGTAACTCTCCCTGTGCTGAGGTGGAGACCTCCCAGACAGAAGGCACCAGAGGAAACATGACCCGAGCTGATCAGCACATTAGAAGTGTCGGCAATTCATCTGAGGACCTGGCTCCTAGTTTTGTCAGGGCTTACCTGAGAGGTTTGGAAGTAAGATGCCAACTTGAATTGAATAGGAACAGGAGAAGTGGGTAAAGATAAGGGCAGGGTTTGAGTGCCCTGCTGCACACAGCTAGCAGAGAGGAGCAGCAGGAGACATCATGCCTGCTAGTCCCCAGTACGTCTGGTTCCTTGACAAAACAAGGCAAAGCCTGGGACAATCTGGTGGCAGAGTAAAACAAGCAGCACTCTGCCTTGCTGCTGGGCCCTTTGCAGAACATTGATGTGTGATTAAAAGATCCACATGCATTTGCCTGCGTCCAGGCAGCTGCTCCTGGAGAAGATGAGAATCTTCTATAAACTGTCCAAGTAAGAGCTTTGTATTACCCTTTCTATCTCATCATATAAAATCATGCCTGCCCATGCCTGGATGGCTCTGCAAGCTGCTATGTCAAATCCACAGATGGATCCAAAGGCAGCCAGGAGATGATGGCAGTGAGGGTGTTTTTGATCCCCAGCAATTCCATTTTGGCTGTATAAATAAAAGAGCCAACAATTGTGAGAAACCACTGGGAAAGCAGTAACATGGGATCACCCCTAAAGGCATATCTTTAATCAATCAATTAAAAACATGTCTCTTTAAATTTGAAAGTGCAGTGTGTTTGCTATCACCTCAAAAGCAGCTCTTGTCTGCAGCTGTACATTGAGCTAAGGACTTCATCTGTAACAACTCAATCGTATGTCCCTGGTCAATCAGATACAGCACCTGCATTTTAAGCATGTATTTCCTGTTATGAATTTTTGCTTGCAGCCTTATTGTCCCTCAGTTATCTCTCCTGGACTATGTTTGATAGCTGCTTGTTCCAAAAGCTTGGATAGGCTTTTACACCCTTTTGTATCTGAGCAGAGATTTGCCAAGCCTAAGAAGCAAACCTGGAAGCCTTGCTTTCACATTTGTCCTGTTTAGTTGCACAAATCAAGAAGGCAGGACACCCTAGTGGTTCTGTATTGCCTTTTGGTACTCTTATTTCATCTCCACATACACTCTGATAATCTACATTACTTAAGAAACACTGACTTCTGCCTTCAATCTTAAAAGGCTTCAGGCAGACTTACAGGAGTCTTACAGCTGCACATCTCCAGGCAGGCATTTAAACCAGATTCCCTGAAATGTCTTTAAAAATTTTCAGTTTTGAAGAGCCAAGGAAACACAGCTAGAAGGGATATGCTTTTAAAAACACCCCATCTGCAAGGCATAAGCTCTTAGCACGGTTTATAGGCGTTCTGTCACAAGCTAAATCAAACTAATCCTTTCATTTCCCACTACATTAATGCTACTGGGAAAATGAGTTTGTTTACCTAGTTCTCAACAACTTTTACAGGGACCATGAAATCAGTAATTTATTCAATTTTTGTGCTTCTTCAACACCTTCCTTTCCAGGATCACAATGTGTCCCCTGGCTGGGTTAAGGAAACTTCCTGTATTACTTGCATTAAATTAAATTACTTGCTCACCGTGTGCAAATAACAAGGCAGACCCTGTCACTGTATTCCTGTGCTCTTCTGCCATTGGATTCCACATCTTTCAAGGGTCTCGAAGCTTTCCAGAGCAAATTAATTTGGAAACTGGTTGTGTAAGTCTTTAATTAGTTAACAAGCATTTAATATTAAGTTTTCCTTGATTATTTTTGCAATTTAGAAAGAGCCTTGCTTTCCCTGCTGCACATGACTGCAAAAAATCCATGCCCCAGAATTCAAACTCTCAGCACCTTGAGATGTTGTTTCACATTTCTCTCTGCCCACTGCCCTCTGAAGCTGTGTGAAAGCAGCAGAGGACACAGCCTGACACCCTTTTCCATTTACTGCCGTTTTTCCAGGGTTCTTTCTGCCCACACGAGGTTCCCTTCCCACATGTCTCATTCCCAGCCGTGTGCTGCTCTGCTGGAGTCAATGATCCCACTTGAGACCCCGGGAGTCAGGATTTCCTGGTGCTGGCTGCAGACACAGATTCCTGACGCTGCAGCGCTCCAGTGTGAGAATAGGGGAAATCGATGACTTCTGAGGGATAAGTTATTGCTTTTTGTTTACTTTGGCCTTTGTTTGTAAGCCACGCAATGCACTCTGAGTTTCTGTAGCTCTTCCATCACGAGCTTTCCGGGCTCATGGAAGGTGCTCACGTCTCCCCAAGTGCCTGTTTGTCATTCCTGGTGGGATGTTGGGCCGCCTGCAGGTGAAGGGCTCTGCCAGCAGCCCCTCAGGCCTGAATTTGGACATGCACAGGGGACCAAACTGTCCCTGGTGATGCTGTGGTGATTTTTTGCCTTTTCTTTTATATACTTTTTATATACCTTTTATGCAGGTTTTATGTACCCCTAGTGCTTTTAGCATGCATATTTGTAATCCCTTAAGCCTGATAATTTAGCATAGTCCTAATATGCTGTTAGACCAAGAGACCAAACACCCCAAGGCGTCACAGCCAGAGGACAGAAAGCTACCCTGAGAAGCCAAGGTCCCCTCTGGAACACATCCTGTAAGCTAAGATTAGGCCTCTCATCCAGGGGAGAATTCCTCAAGAGAGGGAGGGATATCACGCTATTCATTCAAGGCTCTCACTGAGAATCTTTGTTAGGTATGCTAATTTGCTAGGTCTATAAAATTGTATACTCAATCTATTGGGGTGCCTTGTGGGGCATCCCAACTTGGCAAAGTGGTGCACCCAATAAGGATCCTCACTAAAAACCAAGGTAAAGACCGTTTTCCCCCTTAATCGTGTCTGACTCACAATTTTAGCACCAAGAGAAGGCACCACTGGTACCTCAGAGCAGGATAATGCCCCTCTGAGGGGAGTAGGGCTGTGTGGTCCTGCTGTACCCACAGAATTCCTCACAGCCCCCAAGCCCCAGAGCAGCTGAAATCCCACACGAATCATTCTCCTCACCCCCCACCCCTCCTCTCCCTGCAAATCTCTTATCTCCATAAACACTTCCTGGACTGCCTGAGTTCTCATACTGCCCCAGAGCTTGAACACAATTCGACTGAGCAGATTACTGAGCTGGGAGATTTATGCTGTTTGCGAGTGGGACTGCAGGTTGTTTTTGTTCCAATTAAACAATGGGAATAGGGAAAAACAAATGCTGCTGTTAAAATAATCACAGAATCCGTGTGAGTGGGGGACAAAAATTAAGTTCACTGCTACTTTGCATATGTGTGCACACTCCTGTATATGTTGATGAATTATCAACAAAACAAAATAAAATGTATTGCTTAATTATCAAATACCTGGTGTTGCATTACTTGCTTAGAAATTAATCTAGGCTCTAAATCCTAGTTTTTAAAAGAGAACCCAAACAGAGTGAATATTTTTGGTTTTAAGTTTTTTTGTAGTGCTCAAAAGCTCATAGAACCACCCTGGGTTTGGGGAAAACAACATTCAAGGCCATCTTGTGCTGTACTGTAATAAGGACTTCACTTAAAATTAAATGGAAGTTGGGCCAAGCTTTGAACATTCACTTAATATTTATATTTCCCTTCATTTTTTTCCCTTGCCTGTGTGCGGCTGTGAGAGCCTGCTTGTGCTATTGCTTTTTTGCAGCTGTTTTGCAGATACCTTCTGATGTCTTCTGGCTGACTGGGTGCAGACAGCTCCAGCTGGGGCATGCAGTGCTAGGCCACTTGTAGACAGATTTTTAATTTTTTTGGGTTTTGTTTTCCTTATCCCTAATGAAGTTTGTTTATTTGGGCAGAGATACCTGCCTTTTCAGGCTGAGCAATCAAAGACAGCAAAGGGGACTCTAAAATCATTCACAGGGCCATGCCTGCTTAGAACTTACCTGTCAAATACAGGAGATAATGTAACAGCTTGGAAAAATATATCTATAAAAAAATTCTCATCTGACCTGATGACTTATGCAACAAACCAGAACGTTTGTCTGTACAAAGGATATTTTTTTTACATATCTAAGGATGGTTTTTATCAAGAATACCATTTCTTGTATCCTCAGAGGAGCTTTTAACAATACTGTATCATTTACAGCAGGAGTCAAATTACTTGTCCAGTTTTGCAATTACTTGAGGGAATGGTATTTAAACTTTCATCTGTAATTCCTGAAGGGGTAAGGACTTTGCAAATTATTTTTTTATTGTCTTCTTTTTGCAGCAGGATTGGAAACAACATTAAGACCAAGATTCATCCTACACAGGATTCTGAGGGAATGATCCTTGCATGATGAATGAAGGAAGATGAGTTATGGACAAGTCTCACTGAGGTGCTTCTATGTAGGAGTCTGAATCACTCCTAATCTAAAAGGAATGAAATTTACCCTTTAGTGTGACTGGTGTGTTCATCAAAGCAGTTACCTTGGGTAGACCAAGGTCTCCTCCATCCTGTCTCCAGCAGTGGCTGTGCAAAGCAAAGCCAGGAAAAGCGAATGGGATTCTTCCCTGGAGCATCCTCCTAACCTCTCCTTCAGTTTGGGAATTTCTTCAGCTCTTTTCTGTGCATTTAGTAACTCTCAATGGAGTTCTCTTCTAAGAAATAGCCTGATCTTCCCTTAAGCTGAGCTATATTTCACAATTGTCACAGCATCTGCTGGTGGGGAAACCAAGTGCCACCTCCACGTGAGTGTTTCAAACCCTCCTGACAGGAGATTCTCTGAGGTCTGTAATGACCCAAAGAGATGTATGTGAACTCAGCCAACACCTCTCAGCTCCTTCCATGCCAGAAAGAAGCTGGAAAGGTGGCAAGTCACACAGGTTGCCCATGTCCTGTGCACACCCGGGGACTCTGGGGTTTGTCCAGCTCTTACTGGATGCAGGGGCACTTTCCCAGGACACTGAGAAAACAGTGATTGTGAAGGAGCAGTGGGAGTCCTGGCTGAGCTCTCCTTTGCTTTGCCCATCAGCTCCAGTCAAGCACAGGCCATTGATGCCATTCTGAGTTGTGTTGTGGAAATGCCAGTGTCCAGCCTTGTCCCTTGTTCATCGTCACCCAAATCACTGACCTGCCTTTGTAGCTTGGCCTCAGCCCTGCTTTATCACTGTCTACCTGTCTGATAATCATAAAGTCATAGAAGGTTTGGGTTGGAAAGGGACCTTAAAGATCATCTTGTCCATCCCCTCTGCCATGGGGTTGGAACAAGTGGAAGGGTGGGCCTTTCCACTATCCCAGGTTGCTCCAAACCACATCCAACCTGGTCTTGAGCATGTCCAGGAATGGAGCACCCACAGCTTCTCTGGGCAACCTGTGCCAGGGCCTCACCACCCTCAGAGTGAAGAATGTCTCCGAAATATCTAATCTAAGCCTTCTCTATTTCAGTTTAAAGCCTTTCCCCCTTGTCTAATCACTACATGTCATAGTGAAAAGAGCTGTGTCTGACCCTGTCTGAGCATGATATGAGGAACGGGGATTTTGGTGCCACCTCCCTCATGGCCTTGCTGCCACCCTTGGCTCTGGTTTGCTGTCCCTGCAGAGCATCCAGCACATGCTATTTCCTGACATGCCTTGTGGTCTCCCCAGGGCATCACCAAGTTGTCACATCATTTTGGGTTGACAAACAAATCTAGGTATATTACAGCAGTTTCCTCCCTTCTCCTCCCCAGCTCTTCTGCAGCTACAACACGTGCACATCAGTGACTGGTCAAGCTGACACCTTCAGTTCTTGGCCAGACTCCTTCCTTCATCTACTGCACTCTCAGTGTGAATGGCACAGCCTGACTCACACGACTTGGCTGTGAACAAGCCTAATCACTTCTAGGCATAAAATAAGGAAGTTTTAAAAGGCATACATACTTTCAGTTTCAGCATGTCAGAGACATAAAGAGAATGATGACTTTGTAGACTGTGAGAAATGCCAGAAAATTATGGATCTGCTAATGTTTAAATTAACATTGTTACATTATTTTATGAGTTCTCACTTGTGGCAATGATCTTAGAGTCTGCACAGAAATAAATTCAAAGAAATTAGTCTTTCGAAAAATGTATTTTGAAATGGTGTTGGAAGCTCTATTTTCTTACAATTGTGATGGATTGGTAATCATCTGGGTTTCTGGAGTTATTTTAAAGTTATTGGGTTAAGAGAGCCATGCTTTTATATCTTATTACAAGTTCTTGCTTAAAGTGCAATGAAGGGATGAGATTTATTTGCTAGTTTGAGTTGCTGTCCTGCTCACCCTCCTTGCTCCCTGTTACAAATCCTCTGGCCAGGTTGCTAGGCAGAAGGGAAAAAATGTCATTTGTTAAACAAAGCAGACAATGTCTTTCTTTGTAGGCTTCGAACATTCTTTCAGGGGTGTGAAATCCGTGTTAACAATCAGCTCACAGTGAAAAGGTCCCAGTTAAACATTACCACAAGAGCTGTGAGGTTTGTGTACTATCTGAGGACACGAAAAGTGCCATTTCCTGAAAATTTACCTGGATCCTTCAACTGGTCAAGGAGCTTGTTTCCCAGGTTTTCTGACAAGGAGAAGCAGAAACATGACCCGTGCTATGTACAGAAGAGAAGGACACAGGACAGGCACCTGGCAGGGAGGGTGACACAGGTCCTGCCTGAGTTAATTTTTTTCTTATTTTGTCCTCCATGTTTTTCTGATATTTTTTTCTGGTAGTTTTAGAATTTTTTTTTATTCCACTATAGTCAGGAATAAAGAGAAATACAGTTTGTTTGAGGAGAAATCTCCTTATGAGCTGCCCTACAGCAGTTCCTCCGTGCCCTCTAAACTCCACTGACTGCTGGGTGCCCTGTGCAGTCTTAGCTCTCAGATAGGCTCTGTGCTTTGCTGAAAGACATCCCCAGGGACTGACGGAGAGGGAGACTGAAGGAAATGCCTCTTATAAAGACCTGTATTTTGAGTGAGACCTATATTTTCTTTCCGAAGCTTTGCCTATTCCCTGCCTAGACTGCATTGGATGGAGGCAGTTGTGTTTTTGAGGGGATGACTGCAGGATAGACACAGCTGTTTAAAGGACTCCTATCTCAGCTTTCAGAAGGGAAAGAGTGCAGATCTTTCCTGTGCTCAGCCATATCTGTCCAAGGCTCTGTTGTGGTCAGCAAGTATTTGCTGTGTGTGACACCACCATGTACAGGGAATGCTGTACTTCTCTAACAGCCTGGGCCATACCAGGGTGTGACAGAAGAAAGGAATTTGAATAAACCTTCCCTTTCCTCCTGCATGACTTCTTAACACCTAAGCTGCAGCTTCAAAGGTGCTATTTCAGCTTCAAGCATTAGAAAATAACTAGGCCACTTAAACCCAAGAACAGCCTCTCTGCTGCTGCATATTTGTTGAAATTTTTAAGACCAGAAAGTCTGGTCTTTTAGACATAATTTAGTTTGATCTGCTGAAAATTCCTTGTATTGACCACTGTTTTGAGCTGGTCTTCCTGAGTTAAAGGATATTTATAAAGAAAATTTTTATTTGCATTTCCAGGAACACAGTATCTACCTTATAAATACTGCTTTAGTAAATAGCTGTGTACGTCATTAAAATTTTATTTCCAGTTAAGTAATTTCAATTTCCAGTTAAGTAATTTAACACCTATTTTCAGTAAGTGGAAACAGGTCAGCATGATGCCATTGTTCTAGTTTATAAATCCAACAAGCCAGTCTCATTAATCTCAGATTTGCACTGGGAGAAATGACTGGTCTGTTGGCTAAAGACAGTTTCCTTTTTTGTTTTAAGTAGTTTCTTGTCAGAAGAATTTATATATTGATAGAAATACAGAAGTTTGTAAATATGTGTGTGTGTATGCATATATATATATATTTATACAGTTAGCTCTGATGTTCTGGAAGGAAGACTAATTTAAGTTGGAGTGAAATTAAACCTATAAAGGCAACTTCTTTGCTTTAATTCACCAGGCCAAACACCATCCCAGCCAAAATGCTTTCCTAAGGGCTTTTTCTTGTACTATCTTTTGGGTTTCAACACATCACTTTTAGGAAGTCAGGCTGTGCAAATTAAATCACTGGAAGAAGCTTTGCAGATCACCTGCAGTGCTGCTGTTCAATTAATTCTCTACTGGTCCCATTTCAGTGAACTCCCTCTCTCATCTGTTTGCAGCTGTGGGACTTGCCTTCTCAAATTCTTTAACTTCTCCAAGTTCTGACATTGAGCAAGTTTTTTAAAACAAAAAGCTGTAGTTCAGAGCAGGATATTAAAGTGGCTTTAACATATTTATTCTGTGGGATCAGTGACTGCTTCTTCTCATCACGGCAGGGCTGCAGCTTCCCTAGCTGAGATGTGTGGATGCAGTCCAGGCTTGGCCAGATCTCTCTGTTCCCTGAGACAGTCACAGCCACTGTGTTTTATTCTTCGAAGTTGACTTTGGCTTTCCTTGGAGTGTGAAAAAAGCTCTAACACTGCTGCTGCTGCCTCCCTGGAGAGGCACATACACCCATGCTTTTCTCAGCTGGCACTGCAGGAGAAGAGCAGCCCCATTCCTTGGTTATCCCCCTGGCACAGATCAGGGAATGGGACAGGCTGTGTATAAAGCAGACAAGTAGGGCTGACAGTCTTCTGGGTCATTAAAGGGACAACATGATCATCAAAGTCAACAAATCACCAGAGGAAAAACAAATAATATAAGCAAACTGGGAACAGAAAAGCAGAGTGGTGTGAGCAGCCACTGCAGATTTCCTGGCCCTGTCCCGTGGGCCACAGCAAGGCTGAGCTCCACCACACTTGGCACCTACATTTTGTGTGTTTGCTGCCACCAGAGTGTCCCTTCTCACAGGCAGCAACAGGAAAACAGACTCTTCTGGGGGAAGTTTGTGAGAACTGTAAGTAACCTTTGGTGTTGAAATGTTCCCCAGGAGCCTGGGAGATGTGTATAGGTGTAATGGGTGCTGGGATGTAGGTGCTGTGTCTCCCCTTCAGCAGAACTGTGCCAGCCACAACTCCCAGCATGGATTCACCTGGGCTTTGCTGTGAGGTGGCATTTCAGTTTTTACTGCAGATAAACCCAGCTCAGGTGTTAACACAGAAAAAAAAAAAAAAAAAAAAAAAAGGCCACCCTCATGAGCACAAATCTGAAAGATATGACATAGGTGCTCAAAGAGCAGAGAGATGATCAGCACCACAGCAAAACCCTTCCAGCTGCCCATCCTCAGCCTCCAGAACAAAGGTCAACCTTTGAAACCTGGGATGCAGGACTGGAATGAGGGTCAGGCACACCAGTGCTTTCATCTCATTTTTGATGAAGGAGCTTTGAGCTGATGTGGAAGTCACTTGATCTGCCTGACCTTTCAGAGAATTAATTGCTGGCTTAGAATTTGAAGTTATTAATTTGTTTCTAGAGAAGGTGCTGCAGCAGCAAGGCAACCTCGGAGCAAGGGGAGGGCTGGGCTTGAAATGGGAAACACGTCTGCCAAGAGTGCAGTTATTTTGGATGCCTTCGGAGAAGAGCAAACTGGATTAAGGAAGGCAAAATAAAAGGAGTCATTCTCCTCCACTCTCAATTGATTTCCACAAGCCAATTCACTTTGAATCTTTTTAGGATCTGGATGCATTTTGGTCCACTTTGAATCAAAACAAATTATCCTGGTTTCCAAGCTGATCTCACAGTATTTTCTGTTAGCAGAGGAAATTCTGAAAATCTTGTTAGACATCCTGTTCTCATAAAATGCCCAGCCCAATTTTGTAAATTCAGGAGGAGGTTTTGGCTAGGCTGGATAAGCTTTGGAGAAGCATTTGAATATTCACTCAAGCTGAACCCACACTCCAGACAGTGGTGTGAATACTTTCCTGCATTTCTGAGCTTCTGATGCTTTGCAAAAATTGTACTCATTCTAGAAGCATGAGGGCATTGAGAAAAAAAAAACCCAAACAAACAACCTGTTGCTCCTCTATAGCTAGTATATTGGATAAAGAGTAGCATGTTTTGCTGCCCAAAGGCTGATGGGTGGGATAAATTTAGCATGGTAAATGTCCTCTCCGCAGTGGCATGCAAATAAGCAACTGTGAAAGCTTCCCAGGTCCAGAGATCTCTTGGGAAATGATAGTTATAGAGGCTGCTTTGCCTCATAATTGCCTAATAATTACTGCCACTACTGAATATCTAAGACATATCTGCCACGAGAAAAAACCTGTCCCCATTCAGTCTCAGTGCTTGTGAAGTTCCCATCACAGCAGCAAGGCACTGAGCATTATTGCTGCAGAGGAAGCTGCTGGAAGTGGCAGGGCTTGTTGGAGTTCACTCTCCCAGCCAGGAGTTTTATGCCCAGTTGTTAAGCAGGACACACAAACCCTCTGTGAACAAGCAGTGAGGAAGTGCCCTTCTCACAACTCCAACAACAGTGGAAGTCCAGGTTTTCCCTTTGTTATAAAATCAGTCCTTTAGTACCAAACATTTCCTGTGCTACCAGCATTCTAATGCTAACACAAGTTCTTGCCATTAGTTCTGTCTCCATAAACTGGGGGCACGTGCTTGTCCTCAGCACTCCCAGTCCCTGCTTTAGGAAACAGAGGGGGTGCCAGTGGCAGAGCTGTAAGTATTCATTGAATACAGACCAAAGAACTTCAGGCAAACGTGCTGAGGGCTGTAAAGCTTCCTTTTCTCAGCACAAACCTGTTGATGTGTTTTAAGTACTTCTCCAAAATTGTTAGTCAGAGTTTTCGAAGTCTTTTTAGTTGTAGGAGTCTGGACATTTTCTAGTAGAAATGAAAACTCCTATGAAGTGAATTTAAATCTAATGATATGATGTAGACATGCATCTGTCACTTTTTAAGTATCCTTGAAAAAAAAGTCAGAAGAAAACACAATATAGAGAAGGAGAGTTTCCCAGGATTGCTTCCTCTTCTGAAATAATAATCTCTTTTCTTCAGTCCAAATCAGCCTTCCAGAAGATATGGCCCAGTTTTGCCTGCCTTTCTGAACAACTCATGCCACAGATCTTTTCATTTCTGAATAACCCATCCCAACATGAGATCCCAGCTTGCCTTGCTATCTATGCTGGCTTTTGTTTCACATTTTGAAGGATAATCTGGCAGTCAGTACCAGCAGACAATGGCAGCACTGACAACAAAATTAGACAGTAAAGGAAAGGTAACAAGCACAACATATGACTTTGGTATCTCAACAGCAAACAGCCAAGGAAACAGTGGAAATAAAGTTAGCTGTGGAATTTCAACTCGGCTGTAAAACACTTCTTCATTCATGCTTTGCCCTAAATAGTCACTAGTTTTCTAATATACTTTTCTTCCCATGATATTCTGGCTTTATAGCCAAGCTCTCAGAAATAATTAATTTCTACAGCATCATTCAGAAGGAAATTAATCCCTTTTCACTCACTAGCTGTGAAGATTAATGGAAAGGATATGTATTAATTTTGGTGTCTGGGCTGAGGCTGTGCATTTCACATATTAGATGTGGCAGGCAAAAAATTCTGACTCCAGGCTCTGTGATTTGTTCCAGGGAACAAAGGTCTCAGGTGAGAAAAGACTTGTCTGGGCTTCTCCTCTCCCCCCTGGCTCCACCTCCCCCATTTTCCACAGCTGCCACATCCTTCTGCCTCTTGCCACTGTCCTGCCTGTGACACTGCTGGTTACATCCACGTGCCATCCCCAGCCTTGTCCTTCTGCTTGCCTTGTTGGGAGGATTCCTGGGTCTTTCCTCCCCCATCACCACCCATATGCCTGGCTCTTGTCCTTTCTGCAACTGAATCCAGGAATTGTTCTCCTCCACATTGTCTCACCCCAATGAATATCACCAAAAGTGCAAGAGACAGACCCCTGGCTCTCCTTCCTCAGGTGCCTGGCCTCATCTCGGGCTGTGAAAGTCTGCAGCTGAAACTGCAAGGGAAGTCCTGCCTGAACTGTGGTTGGAACCTGCTCAGGGAGGATGAGAACTTCAAGAGTTCAATTGCTAAAATGAAAGGCATCTCATAGTTATCCCCTGAGCGTGTCCAAATTCAGCCTCCTAAAGGCATATAACATAGCCAGATTTGGGCAGGTTTTCAGGAGGGCCAAGGGGATATCTCTGATGAAAGGAAACCCTCTCCAAGGAAGAGAGATGCCAAAGCTTTTCAAAGGAAAGGTCACAATTGCTTTTTAACTTGGACAAAACATTGAATTTTTCCTTACCCTCATTATTGGAAACTGCTAAGTTTGTGGACATTCTCCAAAAACTTCAGCCTGAGGCAGATACCTGGCATGGAAAATTTCATTCCAAATGGTTACAGCTTGGCAACGTGGTAAGTGCTTGAAAATAGGCTCCCACAGTCCAAAGGATCAAGCTTTCACTGCAGTGTGAAAGGCTGAACCACTGGCCCTACATGCAGTCACAGCCCAACAGAGCAGGGACACACATGGGGGGTGGCTTTCCATCCTCTCCAAATGAAATTGCTGGGATTGATACTGAAGAAATTGGTTGGGATGAACAATCTGTAATAAACAGGAATTTCTAGCATAGGACAGCAGGGGTACAGAGCCCCTTTCTGAGTTCTGCTGGTCTGCAGAACTTGTCTGAATTCATTCATACACTTCACATAAATGAGGTTTTCAGTTTTCTGACAAATGTGTTAGCAACAGCTTGTCCACACAGCCCTGGTTTCCAATTTGCTCGACTTGGTCTGTCATTATCATTAACTCAGCCATCCATTTCCTTCTTCTCTCACACCACCTCCACCACCTCTGCCTTGTCATGTTCTGGAGTAATCAATGCACAAACAACCCCCAAGCAAAATTAGAGCAGCTGGCTGCTGATGTTGCACAGCATGGGATTGTTTCAGGAGGAAACCACCAGCCCCTTCCCAGCAGATCCTTTCCTGAGTGTCAAACACAATCCCTGCTTTTTGGCTGCATTTCTCACACCATGGCAGATGCATGGGCCATATTCTGCAGGCATAGACCAGTTCCTGGACCTGCCAGAGGGATAATGAGTGGCTAACCAGCACCAGCTGAGCTGCAGGTATTTCATATCTGCCATATATGACTCAGAACTTGTGTCTTCCCCCACGGCCACATGGCTGGCAGCTCAGAGTACCTCAGGACAGATGAGCCATGGCAGAAATGTGGCCATCCTGTGATGCTGCTGGGAGACCTGAGATAATTAATGCCAGTTTTTCACCATGTAGGTGCACTGACATCCCTGGGCAGTGCTGCACTGCTCCCCCTTGGAAAGGTGTGTGTCCTAACACAGAGCCCAGCATGGGGATGCTGTGGCAGAGCACACCAGCTCTGTTCCCCCAGGAGCTGGATGGCTTTAGAGCCTGGATCCATTGATGAGGGCAGTGTCCAGGAGCTCTTCTGTGGTTCTTGGAGTTTGCTGGGAGGTGAAAACTCCTAAAATGAAATCCTCTTTAGCACTGCTGACATTCATGAGTAAGAGTCTTCATCTGCACAAAAAGGTTTGCTTATTGCCAAAGTTATTTCACTTTTTTTTTTCTTAGTAGTGATAGAGAAATATAAAAATCTGGATAGATAGTATCTTCTTTATTGTCAGCTTACTGGGACACCAGAGAGTGGCTGATGATAGTTTGCAGGTGGAGGAGAGGGGGGAATATTTCCAGCACTTGTAGAATGAGGATTAGAGGCAATCACAGCAACATCTGACTAAAACCAGAATGGATTGCAATCAGTAGAAAGAGAGAAGCAGGAGGAATAAAACACAAACGGGCTTAAAGCATAGTATAACACAACTTGCACAGAAACACCGGCCTTTTATCTCATGCCTCGAGTGAAAACAAAGGTATTTTCCAGCGGAAGGAATGACAGCTAGGTGCTGTTTTGGAAAGGCCGGTGCAGGATTGTGTGGGATCAGAGCATCCCTGGCAGCTAGAGGGCACCGCCGGCCGCGCTATGGGAGCTGCTGCTGGGAACACTGCCCGCACTGGAAAACCAACCTGGGAAATCCTGCTCAGGAGATTCACCAGGAATAAAATCCCCAACGGCCCGGTGATACCTGAGAGCTCACTGACACGTCTGGGCTTCCACGGTTTGCTGAGGAATCTGTTTCAGTGCTCTCTGAACCACACGTGGAAGAGTTAAAATGTTTAAAAAGGGACAGCACCATTGTGAAAAATGTTTTGGTTTTACTTTTGTTTCTCCTGCGCTGCTATAAGGCCAAAATTTTGCTTTTGTCAGCTGGCCTGGAGGAGGTTCAGTGTTGTCACATCAGGAGAGTAACAGAACCAGGTGACCCTTCTGGCCATCAAATTCCTGTCTTGGCCCATTGAGGTGGGCAAGTCACATTCCTCAGAACTCCGTGCAGTTTGTCGTTGGTGAACATTTTAATACTGCTCTCCACCTGGGCACCTTTGAAATGCCTGTGAGCTACAGACCTGAGAGCCAGGAGCTTTCCCAGGTCATGCTATGACCCTGTCCGTGACCTGAGAATTTATCAAACTACCTCTGTAACAGTAAATTCTGCTGCTGAAATGAGAGGATTTCTGTTATATGTTGCATTTGATGGAATAATCAGAAAAGCAGTTTGCTGTGCTTTTCCATTCCTTATGTATCCCTTCAGTAATTTCTTCTTGTTACTTTCCCCCCTGGTTCCCACTCACCTCCTGAATGCATTTTCTGCAGGGAGCTAAGCAAGGTGATATCAGAGGAATCGCTCCATCCTTCATCCATCCCCTCATCTGTCTCAGGGTGCTGTGCATGGTAGGGAAGCTCCACGGGATGTTGGCCAGGGTCAGTAAGGTTTACTGGTGCCCTCAGGGCCTTGACAGCAGCTTTAATGTGTCATCTGTTGCTGGCAGATCTTAGCAGCAGCAAAATATCCACATGGACATTTGGGAGCAAAAAAGCCCACAAAAAACCAACTCCCCGCTAAAACCCCATAAACCACCAAACCAAACCAAACCACAAACCCCCAAAACTTAGCTTTGTTTTTGGGCCTTACCCTGTTCTACTCTAACTTGACAAATTCCAGCCACAGCACGAGTTGCAGAGCCAACTGATGTGACACCCCCCCATGACTTTCAGAGAAAGGGGCAAAAAGTTAACAATGGGCTGAACAAAGCCAAAACGAGACCGCAATGGTCTCTGAGTCACACTGTATTAAATATTGTGAAAAAAAATGTAACATTCTCCCTTTCCCACAACTCCACACCCCTGAAAAAAGCGCTATGGTACAAGCTGTTTGCTCTGCAGGAGGGGTCCTGTTCTACCAGTTATCAGGCAATGATCCAAAGTGCAAACCCACCCCTCCAGGAGAGGTCCAGGGCTGTCACACAAGAGGAATAAAATACAACTGAGCTCCAACAGAGGAAGAATCTGGATGTAATCTGGTACAATACCACAGGAATAATAATTTCTTATTGTACTGGGCTTGCTGGGTGAAGTTTTGCTAACAGAGGGGCTACAGGGGTGGCTTCTGTGAGAAGCTGCCAGAACCTTCCCCCATGTTAAACAGAACCAATACCAGATGGATCAAAGATGGACCCACTCCTGGCCAAGGCTGAGCCAGCTGGTGACACTGACAACACCTCTGGGATATTAGATTTAAGAAGGGGGAAGAAACCTGAACGCAGAGAGGAACATCCCTGCAGACACAAGGTCAGTGAAGGAGGAGCAGGAGCTGCTCCAGCTGCCAGAGCAGAGATTCCCCTGCTGCCCCTGGTGCAGCCCATGGTGAGGCAGCTGTGCCCTGCAGCCCCTGGAGGTCCATGGGGGAGCAGGGATCCACCTGCAGATCCTGGGGGACCCCACAGTGGAGCAGG
Organism: Petroica traversi; assembly: GCA_025920805.1. Taxonomy (NCBI): domain Eukaryota; kingdom Metazoa; phylum Chordata; class Aves; order Passeriformes; family Petroicidae; genus Petroica; species Petroica traversi. The sequence continues at coordinate 12,254,358 of JAHLSL010013733.1, read as the reverse complement.
AGATTGTGATCCCATGGGAAGCCTGTGCTGGAGCTCCTGGCAGGACCTGTGGTCTGTGGAGAGGAGCCCATGCTGGAGCAGGTTTGCTGGTAGGACTTGTGATCCTATCAGACTTGTGGGGGGCCCAATGTGGAGCACCCTGATCCTGAAGGACTGTACCCTGTGGAGAGGACCCAGGACAGAGCGGCTCTTAGAGAGCTGCAGGATGTGGGAGCCACACTGGAGAAATCTGTGGAGGACTGTCTCATGTGTGCCCCAACCCCTCTCTGAACAAGCCCAAATTCATCAGCTGCAGGCTGCAGAAGCACCACAGGGCGCAGGAGGAGCATCTGGAGCAGCACAGCTCTGCTCAGGAAACTTGGAGAAGAAGCTTTACAACTGTGACATCCCTTGCCAAGACTCCCTTGCTTTCCCCTGTGGCTTCCAGGCAAAATTAATGATGAGTTGTGAGCCAGAAAACAATGTCATTTTAAAAGAAAAAAAAAACATACCAAGCAGTTCATCTCAAGTGGAGATGGTAAAATATCTCTGCAGTGGGACCTTTTACTCCTGATGTTTTACTTGCTGTGACTACCTACATTTGGAGGGAGCTATGTAAGCCATGGTGTGAAATCCAAAGAGCAGGCAGCATTTTCACATGTTTATTTCTCCTACTCTTGCTGCATATGTTCCCCTCACCAACTTGCTCTATCACCCTACCTCAACACACCTCATTTCCCTTCTGCCTCAGAAATGTTTCCCTCAGTGTCTGTACAGTTTACCACAGCTCATTTTCCTCCCCTGAGTCTGTCCTTCAATTCAACCATTCTTTACAGAAGGATAAGAAAACTCTCCTGCACAGGCTAAAAAACATCCTCTAACCTCGGCTAAAACGCCTTCTTGACCCTGGCTGTATACAAACTCAAACCCTTGGCTCAGCAGGCCATCCTGCACGGCTCCTGCATCCCTGCAGCCCCAGCTGTGCTCACATGCCCCCAGCCAGGACTGTCCCCACAGCCTCCAGTCCCACCAGCCCCAGTTGGTGACACCTGACATGCAGTGACGTCCTTAGGCCGGAATGTCATCCTGTGGTTTGAGCTGGAAACCAGAGCACAGCTTCTTACCAGAAACCCTGTGTGTCATGCTCCTGTTACATGCTTAAATCGTAGGAAACTTTTATCACTGTTGGTTGATGGACAAAATAAACGTTCATTTAAAAATACCCAAGAGATGTGGTACGGGCAGTTCTGCATGAGGATGTGAATAAGCAATTTTTGGAACAACACAAATAGCAGCTTTTCCCTCACCCTGCACCTTGACTCATTACTTAAAATTGCTTGTTTGAAACTTCTGTTTCTGCAAACCAATCTCTTGTGGTGATAATCTCCTTACAGAGATACTTAAACACTGGACTCCCCAGTCACTCTGTTAACTAGGCCAGAGAGACACTGAACAAATTCCCCTGGACAAGGGGAACTCCCTGCTTCTGGCAGTGGCTCAAGCATTTACTACAAGGGGGAAGGGGTGCACATCTGTGCCGTGCTGGGGGCAGCAAGGACTGCAGCCAAACCCAAATCTATGTGCTCAGCCCTCCAACGTCGCAGCTGTGCCTCACTCCGATGACACAACACTCTCCAAGCACAGCAGTGGGATGGTGAAACTTGCCACAGCAGCCCTTAAGCACTCTGAGCTCCAAGGATCGCTGTTTTTCTCCAACAATTGTTGAAATAGATCCAAATTTAATACAAGAAGTGATGTTGCATCAGTTTAGACAAACTGCTTTTGGTGTAAATGTTCGTTTTTGCATTTAGGATTTAGGCTGGTTTGGAAAACATAATTTTGTTTCTTTTTTTTTTTTTTCCAAGTGTGGGTCCAGGGTGAAAAATAGCTTTCTTTGGTTATTGAATGAAAAATATCTTAGTATCCAGGAGCAATTGTTTCCAATACATATAGGTCAGGGTTAACATTGGGTAATTCTTAACTAGGCTACTTAATGACTATGATATGCAAAGAATTTGTGTTTCCAAACCAATACAAGCCAAAGGTTCTCCTTAGCAGAATCATAAAATCACTGTGACGTCCTTCAGAGAAGAAAAGAGATAAATGTGCATATATACTTTATTAGTTATTAGTCATAAATCTTTGCCTCTCACTGTGATGATGTTCTTAAGTTTTTCATACTGACTGGGAAGAAAGGCAAGGTCTCCCTTTGTACAATCAGCCTGTACAGAAATTACACCATGTTGAAAATGTGGCAACAAAACTTTGTGAATTTGTTTTTGGTATTGACTAAACCATGTCTATTGCCTTCAACTGTGACCAGCCTGAGGAGGAAGCCACAGATGTTTAACTTACAATTCTGCCTTACTGTGCCATTCTGACAGCTCCATGAAATTTTTGTTTGTTTGCTTTTTGTAAATAAGCCATTTATTGTTTGCCCAAATGACATTTTGCCTCAGTCTTTTCCCAGATGCCACCAGTGCTGACCATGTTTTAAAATGCCCAACAAAACACAAAGTCCTCTCACCTGAGTAGCAATCCATCACCTTCACTGAGATGCTCACCTTTCTCTTCACCTCCTTAATCCTCACCAAAGAGCCTAAAGGAAGAGCAGGGAGAGAAAGTGGCTATGAATCTGCTCTGCTTGTCCCAGGCCCTGTGAGGTGTAGGAATTGTGGTTTGCTGGTGGTGAGGTGACCAGCACCACAGAGGATAGAGCTGCAATGAGGGAACACTCAAGCATGGCTGGTTATGGGCACTAAAATTCCAAAACTGGCTTTAGAGGTCTCAGCACGCCTGGATGGAACCACAAGATGTAGAATGACTGGCCAGCATTTTTCTGAGGAAAGTCATCAGTGAAACCTTACAGTGAGGCATCCTGTGGGTTGTTTTTTTTTTTTTTTAATTTCTGCATATATTGCACAAATGTGCATTTCATATTTTTTTTTTGTACCAAAGCAAGAAAACCTTGCTATGGGGCAATGGAGCAAAGTGGATAGACTGAAACCAACAAGAATTTTGTAAGCCTGCTGAAGAGATGCTGGCCTGATCCTAAAGTAGTCGATAAGGACCTGTGGAAAAGTGTAGAGTTTACTGCTTTTGTTTTGGTCTTTTTAACATTTATGCAGATTGAACAAAAGCATTTAGTCACATTTCTAAGCAATTGTTTCCAAGAGGAATCTGTGGTGGAATAAGCTTTTCTGTTGTACTTTCCCTCATTTTGAACCTGGAGGTTTGTTTGGAGATAATCACTGCTGTGCTCAGTTTCTTGGGAGTGAAGAGAAACAGGTAAACACACTTGAGGCTAACACAAGGACTGAACAGGTTGGGAAAGAAATGGGAATATGGAAGGATACTGACTATAGCTCCATGGGTAAATGTCCACTGAGTGCAGAGACTGCTCTTTCAGTCTCTTGCTCTTCAGTCATTTTATCCAGAGCCTTTTGTACGACCAGATTTGATGCCAGAGGAACAGCATCACACAGAGCTCTACATTTCCCACTTTAAAAGAATAAAATCTGCCCTCCATTTTGACAGAGGAACTCTTTTCATGCCATCTGCAGAGGCTCAGTGCAGCTCTGGGCAGGCTGCACAGCCCCTGTGGCTGAAAGAGGGAAAGAGGGGAAAGGAGGAGTGAGTGCAGAAGAGTGACTTAAATGTTTTCAAGCTGCATGGTTAAGGCAGATGTTCTGCACCTGGAGATGAGAAACTCCTCGAGGAGAGGCATATTGCAGGCAGCTTTCTGGGAGATTTCTAGGAATTGCACAGAAATGTCAAAGACCATGCATAAGGAAATGGTATCAGGACTGACCATGAAGGAAAGAAGGGCTTTTCCATTCAAGTCACCAAAGTATTTCAGAATCAAAGGAAGGTGAGTCACACAGTCTGTAATTTCCATGATAAAAAAGAGCAAATTCTCTGGGACAGGAACTCTTCCTCTGCTTCTCTTCTCTGCAAAAGCATAAAGTGACCTTTGTTTTTCCCTTCAGGGGGAAGAATTTCAGAGTTCCTAATTAAAGCAAAGCTTACTGCAGTATTTGGATTATATCACTGTACATCATAAAAACCTTCTCTTTAAAATAACAGCAGCCCAAGACTTTCATTGAAATAGACACTGTATTGTTGGGAAAAGTTTATTTTATGCTCTCAAAATTTATTTTGAATGCTTAGGTTTGTGGTTTTGTTTACTTCCAGTGAAATGCATTTTGGCTGTTTTGCTGGCTTACAGTAGCCAGTCAGACTGCTGCCCAGAGGTTGCAGGGCAGTCTTCTTTTAAGGCTTCAAAACTTTTGTGAAGCAAATTATTTCTCTTTAAAGACCATACCTTTGTTTACTCTCCCCCTAGAAAGTCAGTCTCTTTTAAAGGATGATGTGTCTTGGGCACTGTGGATATAAGAAAGGCATAATTGTGTAATGCTGCAGTTTGTGACCCTTCCTTCCTCCCTGGACCTGCTGTGGGACCGTGGGGTCTTGCTCTCATCCAACTGTGCCCGTGGTCACCAAGAGTTTGCAATACCAACACTTAATGCAATGACTAAAGTGAAAGGCAGAAATGTAAAAGTGGTTTAAATAATAGCCATTAATTTATTTTTTACATATAACCCCAAAGAGATGTACTGAGATCATCTGCTGCTTGCTGGAAGATGCTGGCTTTTAAAGCAAAGAGAAATCTTGCTTTCCTTCACACACAAAATTCTCTACTAATTGGAAGGGATAAACCAATATGTAGTATATAAACTGCCTGCCAAATTCTGATCACCATCTCTCCCAGCTGCATAATGAAAAATTCTTGGAAATATTTTTTTCTGCTTATCTAGACCTTGGTCTTTGATTTTCCAGTGGGATGAGAGAGGTAAAGTCTGTGAGGAGCATAAAGAAAGAGAAGAGGTGCCATGGGGTCAATACAGCCTCCCTCTGCTGATTACTGGTACTTGTGTGGATTAGGAAAGGAATCAGAAGGTAAGAGAGCCTTCCAGGAATGGCTGCCCCAGCAGGACAGTGGGTATTCCCATTGGGAGAGGCTGGCTCTGACCTTTAGGCATGGTGTGTGGCTCAGCAGAGTGCTTTTGAAGGCAATGCCCTGCTCCCAGTTGTTTGGCATCCCAGAGCAGTGTCGGGGTGTATGAACTGGGCTCTCTTTTCGGTGATACAAGGATGGAAATGCCTCAGGAGAGCTGGGCACACAAGTGGCCATTTGGTCCCTGGGACCAGGCCCGTAAAGTCAAGACACCAGAAGGGTACACAGGGCAGAAGTCAGGTCATCAGCCCCCACTGCAGATATGGCCAGTGTAAACTTTTTGGCTATTATTATTCCCTGCACCCCAAAACAAGGCTGTCATGGAGACCTGGAGGCTGAAGGATGACTCAGAGTTGATCCTGCCAGGAGAGCACTCTTGGAGGCTGCTGTTCCTCTGGGAGAGATGTGGTTGGGGCTAGAGAGAGCTTGGCACGTGGTTATGGCATGACTTCTTACCAAAACATTTTGCTGGTGAATCCTGATCAAGCTCACGAGCTTGATGACCTCATTTGCAGAGGGCAATGGCTAACTAAGTCTTTTCATTGCCCTTGATGAGTTTTCACTATCTGGCCATGGCCTAGGGACACAGAAATGAGGTGTAGAAGGTCTTTAAATAGCCACTCATTTGACAGACTGACAGGCCTCAGTCTCTCTAATGAACATATTTGTGCTCCTTCCTTCCTTCCTTCCTGCCTTCCTGCCTTCCTTCATCCCTCCCTCATGAAAAATGAACTCATAAACATCTAACCTTCGGCACAATCATCACCAGAGAGGGATGAACTTAACCCATTTCACATATTTTCAAAGACTGAGTTTAGCAAAAGAACAAACAAACTTGAGAGAAGGGAGTTGTAAAGCTGGAAGAATTCCTACTTGTTCCACCAAGAGTGGAGAAATTTCACTAAGTATCCAACTTTATAAGTTTCAAGAACTTCTATATTTCTGCTTCACAACATGGAAGTCCGATTTGCACAAAAGATCTAATTGCCCACATTGAGATGCATGAAAAATGACACACAGTACTCAAAAGGGTTCTATTTACACATGAAGAAAGAGCTCTTTTAATGTCCAAACAGAGGAAAAATATCTGCTGTATTTCTACACAACTCACACTAGGATGGAGGACACTGATGTTCATGGTATCTAGAAAATACTTTCAAGAGTTTGGATTATCTCCAGTACACTTATGAGAGAATTATAACATCTCAAAAAAGGGCCATAAAACTTTATGTGACAGCTTCACAGATGGTTGGAGAACCACAAAAACACTCGACTTTTCTGCTTGGATAGGCTTTCACTGAAAATTCCCCTTGGAAGTTCCGTTGCTTAATTTTGGCAAAGAGAATTAATTTTATGTTTTTCAGTTTGTCCTCTGAGAAATGAAATGACGGAGAAGCAATATTTTCATTAAAATTATTATCAATTATTAGTTCCCACACTTTATTGCTGATCTCTTTCAAAACACTTTATTGATCAATGGAAAATTTGTTGCATAGAAAATAATGACTAGGGTAAATAAAACCAAATCCAAAATCAAATATTTAAATTCAAGTTCATGGCTAATTTTTATTTGAGAAGAAGGAGTGGTACCTATAAGTTGATGAGTTCTATGACATATTTCACACAGAGATTAACACCTGATAGCAATTAGTACTAGCTAGTATCAACCTTTCAATATTTTGGGGTTATATATAAAGGAGAGGGTTCTTTGCTTCTTGAGGAACATGTAGCAGACAACTTATGCATCATTTTGTACCATCACATGCATAAATGTTCTCAGCGGATTTAAATTAAAAACTCAACCAAAAGATAATTTCTGCCAGGGTCACATCCTGCTTTCTAGTCCTAGCTGTGCAGACATGCACAGAGCAAACACAGGGATTTAATCTTACAGTTAATCCTTTGCTGGGCTTCTGTGGCTGCATCATCTCCCCAAAAATTTGTTCCTTGTGTGTGCAGGGATTTTCTTTCTTGCTTTAGGCATAAAATAATTTGAACTACCAAATAAACAACTCTTCCATTTGTTTCTGCTTTCTTTCGTAATAGTACGTTCTGTAAGTTGTATCTTTTGTTGTGCCATCCAGAAAATCATGTCAGTAAAGAGTAATCAACAGGGAAAATACTGATGTTATGTTTGCTTGACACCAAACAGAAACCTTAGTGCAGTCCAAGAGCTGCTTGAAAGCTCTCTGGCAAGATATTATGATTTGAACTTTTGATGCTACCACGAACATCGCATCATGAAGCAAATGGTAGAACTGCACACTGACAAAAAATATTTATGATTCTCTCAGGAAGGCTGCAATCAAGAATTTATTGCCCTTGCTGAAATATTGAAGCTTAGCATTTGAGAACCCTTCCTTACTTAGATATCAACAAGCTTGGTGCCATGTTTATTGTTTGCGAAGTTTCCTATGAACTTGAAAGGGCTGAATACATAGAAGAGTTCCCAAATACATAACTCAAATTTAACCAGACAAGTACACACTTAGAAATTCCTCTTATTCATAAACAGAAATTTTCTAAGAGTGAACAATTACTCTAAAACAGTGCAAATCAGTTATTTCTTCCCTGAAAGCTTTTCTTTTTGCACCTATTGTCTCTATAGAAATTTTTTTATGCTTGGCTCCTCTTCAGGTAGAAATGAAAAAAAAATCAAAATACCCATCTTCTGTCTTGAGGAAGTAACTACACGAGGTGCTGCTAGTCAGAGACCATACTGTTTACAACCTATACTTCAACTTCTCCAGGCTGTTGGACCCTTCAAAAGAAATGTTCTATTTAGGGTTATGATACTTTACTATTCATGGTTATGATACTTAAAAATGAACATGAGGCTGTTTAACAAAAGAGGAATACAGTCTTCCTGTGTTTGAAGAAGATGTCTGCTCCTGGGCAGCAGCTGCAATAGTAGGTTCTCTCTCATGATCATTTCGGATATCCTTCAGATTTAAAAACAAAAAGCTGGAATCAGAGAAAGGGTAAAAGCCTGAGCTTGGCTTGAACAGTTCAACATCCACTCACAGCAAAATTTCTTCTCAAGCAGGATGTAAAGAAGAGAATGAACTCCCCAGCTAAAGGTTATGATTCTCCAAAGAGTCCTTTAAGCTGTCAGAAATTCTGGGAAAGTATTAGCTTCCCTGAAGATCAGAGTGATCAGGAACCTCTCCTTCTCCAAGAGTTTCCCTACTCTTCTGATCAGCCCCCTGCAGACACTCAGGGAGCTGGTGTGGTAATGGAGCCCACCCAGCTGGCTCAGTGTCAGAGGATTCAGATAAATCAATGCTTCTTGCTTCAGATTCCACAGGGGATCCCCCGAGTTTCAAAAGAAATACTAATGTGTTCTTGATGGGAAAAAACTTAGCATTTTAGAATATGAAAAGATTAAATTCCAACCTTTGTCCAACAAACCCTGGACCTGTGTGAGCAGCAAATCCAGTGGGAGCAACACTCTCTCTCTCGCCCCCCACCCCCCATTTTGTAACATTATCGTACTGATCTCTTTGGGTGAAATTGCATTAATTGAACTTTTACAATAAGAAAATGTTCAGTTATACTGGTAAACAGAAGTACTCCATAGCTTTGAGCAGTAATTGTTGTATGACATTATCTGTGTACTCCTAGCGTTAGCCTTAGGACAGGATTTCCTTAGAGGAGCCCTAAAAGCTATTTTTAGTTATTTAATAATAGCAATGTTGAGATTTTAAGCAGTTGCCATCATATCTATTTAAGTATTTGAGTTTTTTCCTTTATTCTAAGAAATTTGAATATGAAAATGCATCTAATTTTGCTCTAACGGAGTTGACTTTTCTTGAAATTACTTGTTGTCCTTTGGCAAAATTTCATGCTCTTATTTGCATCTGGAGTTAAGCATGTTAGTAGTCACAATAATTGACTTCGTGATTAGTGTGCTTCATTCATAAATATCTAATTTACATTTTGGGCTCTGAGCAACTGACTACTGTCATTGTTGAAGACTCTGATATTGCTGGCTGGTAGTTATTGCAAAATATGAGTAGCAGAATTGTACATAATCACATACTTTCCTAAGACATTATCCAATGCTTCCCTTTGTTCATCTGCATAACTCGGCATATGTTTTACTGGCTTTGTTAGAATCAGCAAGTCATCTAGTTACAAGTAAATAAATCCTTTGGCAGTTCTTGAATGTATGAAAGGGCATTGTGGGAATGTGAATTTTGTTTTGTGGTTATTGTTAACTCTTTTGTTTACTTAAGGTTTCCCTTAGAGCTGAGGGACTATTTAAATTCATATAACTTTCGCTCTTTATGAACATTCAAATTTTAATTCAGCACTTTGAATCACATTAAGTGATGCTCAACAGCTTTGTGAAATATTCTGTTGTTCCTGGATCTCAGTAGAGATTCTACTTTTAAGACTTCATAGTCATGGCAGAGAAGTTTGTGCCTGGGTGAGAAGATTAGGAGGCACTGCCTGGTTTGATTCAGCACTTGCTGATCCACAGGGGCTGAAGGGTATTCCTGTGGATTCAGAACAATTCCATCCTTTCCTGGTGCGTACCACGCTGAGAGCTGCCCTAACCCTGTGATGTGCTCCTTGTTTAAAGGGTGTAATAATCTGTAGGTTAAAACCTTTGGCAAACATTTCAGGAGAGCCTCTGCTAACCCCTCTTGTGCAATGTTGCTGCCTACTCCAGGAGTTTCCAGCAAGCCAGGCCTCTGCACATAGACATTTCCATGTACAGGAAATAAAAGTGAAAAAACAGCCCTGAAGAGAGCCCTCAAATGTCCTCTTTTGAAAGGCACTGAAATGCTCTGTCTGCCCTCTCATCATCCACCTTCTCCCTGTTGCAGCCTGCTGGAGGGCATGGCCTCACCATGATAATGAAACACATTCAGCTCAAAATGACCTGCCCGGGTTTCCTGGCTGCTCCTCTGCCGGGAGCTTTCTGCTCGTGGGTGTGGAGGTCACCCACCCCATGACCCCCAGGATGGGGCAGAACAAGGAGGATCATTCTCCCTCTCCACAGGCTGACTCACGTTTCTCAAAGACCAGGATGCAAAGTGATTTACATTCCTAAGCAGCAAGTCATGTTTCTTGAAACTAGGAAGTGGGCTTCTAGCTTGGGAGCAATTGTAAGAAAAGGCCAAATTTGTACAGCTTCTGAGAAAAGAAGAAGCAGTTCACTAGGGACAGTGTGAGGCCAGACATTGCTCATTCCCAAGCATCTTGCACAGTGGCTGGAAGCTGACCTGAGACAGGACTGAGCACAACTCGGCTGTAGAAATCACCCTCTTTGACTATGTGTGCTCTGCCAGGAAATGATAGTATTTTAGGGGTTAAATCTGCCCAGATGATATAATCAAGTAGTTGTGCTTTCTTCTATACATTCTGGTCCATTGTTCAGTGTTTATTTTCAGTTACCAGGTTCTTTGAAATGGTCTATTGCAACCCATGTGCCATGTTTGGGGCACTGGACATGTCTTAACGACAGTAAAACGTGTATTTACTGATCTATTACTTATTCTCCAAATAATGAAACACTTTGATATTTAAATATAAATGCAATGAAGAGATGCCCTTTGTCACACACATAGTTTCACTATCTCTTGTGGACGTTTTCCTCCCAAACGTTTCAGCTCCTGTATAATCTAATGAGTCAACAAGGATCTCTTCCCTTTCTCCTTCCAATGTTTTTCTAAGATGCTAAACCAGATCAACATTTTTCATTGATGATATTTTCAGATTTTCAGTAATTTTGAATGTACCTGCAATCTGGAGTATCCTGTCCCTCTGTTTTTGATCAGAGTCCAATTCTTCACTGAGCAGCCTATGAAAGCTTAATCTGCTCTCTCAGTGCTACCAAATCTTGATAATGCAGCTCTCCTAATGATTACCTGAATTTATGTGATTGATGAAACTTTACACAAGCTTTACATGTTGGGGATTTTCAGCAGCAGTAGTGCAACAACAATTTTGTTTTGTTTTTACACTTGCTGACCTCACTGGCTAATTACTCTTGCTGCAGAATACTCCAAGAGGTCTTCAAGCCATTTTCTAAACACTCCTTTGATCTGCAAGTCCTTACCAAAGCTCTAAATGCTCAAGCACAGCTTCCTCAATAATGTTAAAACGTAAATATAAGCAAGATTAATCCTGTTTGAGTGCAGGCATTGTTTTGCGTTTCTTCTTCTGGTTTCTCTTTTCCAAATAGAGAGTCAAATAAAATGGCAAACTGGGCCCTGACCTGACAGGAATCTTTCTAGTTTGCCCACAGGCAGTGGATTCTACCCAGCAATAAGTAGCCTGCTGGGAGAAAAAAAGTGATTTATTTCCAAAAGCAGGCTATGATAGTGACATAATTAATGCAAGTCACATATTTTGCTGCCTATGTAGCTTATTTCCTTATAAAAAGTTTCATTATATTCTTTCCACAAAAATAACTCTGAATATGATGCAAAACATTGTAGAAGTTTAATTTATTTATATAATTTTTTAGCCAGCAGCTCACTCACTGCCCAAGAAGCTGTGTTGGAAATCTGATAAAATACCATGACTTACCTCTCGCAGCCCAGCTAAAGAGCAACATGAGAGGCTCTAAAAAATGCAAACCTGATTGCAAATCTGTGGGTTAATTCTGGCTTTACTGATTCAACAACTGTTTGATCTCAAAGTGCAGTGACTTCTGTTTCAGTATCCTTACAAACAGCTTGCAAGCTGTTTTTTATACCCCTTAGGACATGAAAAAAACTCCCATCAGATGTATCATAAAACCTAGAACTTACAGCTGAAATCTTACAAGCTTCGCAGAGGTCTGCCTTTTCCAGATTTGTGCCTAGAAGCTGATCTATGTTGGTGCTGAGTTAGTAACAGGTTTTTTATGTGTTTTTTTATCAAGAAGGAATGATAGGGTGCCCCTAGAGGAAAGGTAAGATTACAAATAAGTAAGGTAAGAAAAGGAATTCTTACACTGAAAAATAAAGAAAAGTTAAAGACAAGGAAAAACCAGTGTCTGTGCTGCAGCCAACAGGGAAAAGAGGAAATCTGTTCTAACCCATCTCTGCAGCCCCTGTGCCAGCTGCACTGTGCCAGTGGTGGCAGTGAAATGTGCAAGCTGTACCTGCCACTGTACCTATGTATTTGCTGTGTGTCTGATTCCCCTACATTTGATCTGATATTTTGTACGTACATTTTGGAAATCAAAGGCACTGCCTACCCTGGTAAGGTATCAGGTGTACAGGCTCTCTATGCTATTATCTCACTTCATCTATCCAGACAAAATAGGCATTTTTAGTTACTTCTTGTGACACAGTAGTGATTCCTGTGTCTTAGATACATCTGTCAATACATCCAAGGTAGCAACAGTGGGATGTTAGCTCGTAATTATGTAGGACAAATGCTTGGTATATCAGTGTTTTGAATTTATAAAAGTCATACTTAAACCAAACTAGTTGAAAAAATTAAATCCAAATATTACTCCAAATATATGCAAATCATAACTGACTTCTCTCCCTAGTGTAATGTCTGTTGCAGATTTCTGTTTATACAATTATTGATATCAAAACCACCTAAAATATGAGATTAGATGTCTGAAGCTAATTAAGACATAGGTCAAGAGTTGATAATTCATATCTTCATTATGTTGCTGTTAGAATTTACATCATACATGAAGCTTTTTCTATAAAGCTCTTTACTACTTTATGCATCTGTTAAAAGATTTAGAATGGAAAAATCCAAGGTGTGTCTTGTGTGGAAAAGCCCAATAATAAATTCCTGCTGCTTCAGCACATTATTTTAACAAATATATTGAGTGGAAAGACTGGCTGAAGATTTAACATGGTACTTAAATTCTTACCACCATTATTTTCTGAACTTTCAAATAAAAGCCATGCAATATGTATGGATGAATTTTGAAATACCCGTTGTTGGTTCAGGTGTTCAAATTAAGTTTTCCCTTCAATCAAAGCTTGGCACTTAATCCAAACTTCCAAATGTGAACTAAAAGAGACTTTTCTCTCCTTTTAATAAAACTGTGTGGATATACATATATAGTCACATCACAAAACACTTTACATAATGCAAATATAACATATTTTACTTTGCTCTAGGGCAACTTCCATTCTGTAGCAAGAGTTATTTTATCATCAGAAAAGCCTGGTGAAAACTGTTACATAGCCAAAATCCTGAAATGATGTGTGTATTCTGAGCACTAGACTTGTGATTTCACAGCAATCATTACTTTTCCTTATGAATTTCCATAGCATAAAAAAAGAATTTCAAATAAAGATGTGTAAGATAAGTTTCAGCAAGATGACCACAGGGCCTAGAAAGGACAAGACAGTGTTAGACTGCCAGAAAAGGGTGTTTTTGAAGAATTTCTTGTATGCTGCGTGCACTGACCCAGTTCAAGCTCTGATTCTTCATGTGATCCTGCATTGCCACTTCTGGGGGGAGGCTTTGCCATTTGTTGCTTCCACAGGGTAAGTAATTCCCATCCAAAAGATCAGAGTCTGGCCAAGGAAATATGGAATTTAAACAGTGAGGTCAGAATGGCTTGTTTTAATAGCCTCCAAATTGGAGCTTGGAAGGAAACTGTTTTTCTGTGCCCTTTTATTTTTAAATATTTCAACTTATTACTTTTCTACAGTGGGATGAAAACAAGACCATTTGAAGCTTATTTGAGAAAAAGAGAAAGAAGAAAACACCCCATTCTGGACTTATTCCATGCTGCAGCTTACGAGGCCCCTTGCTTGTAGGATGCTGCTTTTCCTTTGCCCATTGCCATGTCTGGAGAAGAGCAACTGCATATTCAGGAGAAGAAAAGGAAGTTTGTTCCACCATTTTTCCCCAGGAAAAATGCAGTTTCTCAGCCTTCATGTCTGCTGGACAGAAAGTTCCCAGCTCCAGGGACAGTTCTTTGGCTCTTTACCTTGTCCCAGTTCCCAGCTGAATCTGGAGACATAAGTGAGCATGTCCCACTTAGACATAACCACCCTCTGCTTCCTGCAGGTCTTTAGAGATGCTGTCAGTGTGGGGAAAATACCATACAGTAATGTTGATAATATGACTTTAATATTTAGTATTCAACTGACATCAGCCTGCTCAGTATGTCAGGACCTTCTCACAAGCCTGACATGCTGAAAATGGTATCTTTTCGCCTGTAAATTGTTATTTGAATAATCTGGCCTGTTTCAATTTTGCCTCTTTAAAAAAATGAACAAAGATGGTAATTTTTCTTGGCCACAGAGAGGTTATGATGCTTCTGATTTCCAAAGGGCACAGACTAGGCAAATCCTTGTTGTGAGTCAAGCAGATGAGGCAGAAGACAGCTCAGCTGAACAGGGTCATTCTCTCGAAATTAGGGTGAAAAAGGAAGGTTTATGACCACAGGAAGAAGGTCAGAGAACACAGCAAGGCTGCTTGCTGCTGTAGGGAGAAAATGCGTACAGCCAAAGCTCAGTCTGAGGTGAAGTTTCCCCCAGAACTAAATGTGTTTTCAGATACATTGATGAAATAACATCAGATGAGGGTGGTCACCTCACCAAGAGGGACAAGGAGGAGGCAGGTGTGGAGCATTTACTGCAGATTTACCTCCACCTTCCACAAGGATGATGGACCAAGAGGGTCTCGGTGACCTGCGAGAATGATCAATGCCCTGTTGACTCTAAACATGTGTGGGATCTGCTGCTCCATCTGGATCCCTACAAACCTGCTGAGGGATTAATCTGAGAATGCTCAGAGAGCTGGCTGGTGTCATTGCAAAGCCTCTCTGGATGATTTTTGAATGGTCTTGGGAATCCAGAGAGGTCCAGCTGACTGGAAGCTCCAATGTTATCCTGAGTTTTAAGAAGGGTGAGAAGGAGGAGGCGGGAAACTACAGGCCTGTCAGTCTCACTGCAGTGCCTTGTAAAACCATAAGAAGGATTATTCTGGGAGGTATCAAAAAACACCTGGAGGCCAATGCAGTCATTGATCATAGCCAGTGACACTTCATGAGAGGAAAGTTGTGCTTATTAAACCTGATTTATGACAGGATAACCTACTGAATTGATCTAGGAAAGCTACTGGTTGTCAACCTTCTGCATGTCAGCTTTTGTTACTGTGTATCACAGGATCCTTCTGGACAAAATGCCCAGCTCAAACCTGGACAAACACATCATGTGATGGCTGAGCAACTGGCTCACAGGTGGGGCACGAAGGGTTACAGTGACTGGGATGACACCAGATTGGTGACCTATCACTACTGGGTTCTTTCCAACTCAGCATTTTCTATGATTCTAGAAATTAAATTAAATTATCCCAGTTCTCAGAAAGAGTCTCTTAGGTTTGCCCTGGGAAAACAGTTCCTCTCTTCATACCAAATGGTAAGTTTTGCAAAATTTGGCCTAAGTAAAGTACTATGAAGTTTTCTATATAATAACATGAAAAGATATTGGCAAAATGGATATTGTCATGTGACTGTCAGTCACTGCTCTGAAATAAGTCAAGCCATTATGGCTGAGTAGCAAAGGCCATGTGCTCCCACTGCCTCCTGTTACCCTCACAAGGAGCTGTGAAGATGAAATGAGACTTTCTTTAAAGGTTTCTGGGTTTTCATTGCCAAGAAGACAGAGACAAATATTCAAAGAATTCCTATGCAAAGTGGCTCTTCAGGGGCTGGGCAGGGCAGAAGGGCTGTTTGGGGCTTGGCTACAGCCCTGCCATGTCCTGTGTGATCTCAGTGCTCTCAGTGGGAGTAATGCTCCTCTGCTTCCTCCTCAATCCAGACAAGAAGGACATTTTGAGCTATAGGACTGAACTTTAACCACTTCACCAGACAGGATTTGAACATCAGCAGAATCAAGACCTCATGCCAACACCATGGGGATCTGTGAAGACAATGAGGGGCAGAGAAGGCAAAACAAAGCAGAGAGGCACAGTTGGTAAGGTAACAACTTTTATTAGTATCAAAATTTGTCTACATTAAATCCTAAATGGCTCTGTAGCTCTCATCATCTAATCTGGGCCCTTTTCCAGGTCTTCTGCCTGCTCCGTTGGTCCTGTTGTTCCACAGATCCTGCTGTTCCATCACATGGAATCCTTGGACCATAAGCACAGCCTTCCGCAGTACCTCACTCCAGATCTAGTGGGCTGTGCTCAGCAGACCCATGGCACTGGCTGTTGGATCCTGCTGCAGCCTCTCTCCTCTGCCACAGGTCACAAGGAAGGTTGAGGGCAGAGCCCTCAGTGCCCTCAGGGCATGGCTCAGCCATCTCTCTTGAGCTGGGATGTTGATGACAGCAGAGGCAAGAAGGCTGTAAGTACATCCTGCAAGTCTTTCTGCTGCAATTGCTGCAAGTGGGCTTTGTTCCCAGTCGTGCTGCTCCTTCACCTCTTGGAGACATCTCTGGACCACAAGACAGGCCTTCTTTTCAATCTCAGTCCTGACGCCGTCAGGCATGTCCAGCTGAGGTGGATTATCGACTGTGGGTCTGTGTGGGTCATGTGCTGGGCTCTCTGGCCCCTCTGCTCTGGCTGCTGCTGCTGTCACCTTATCTCTGTTCCCTTCCTGCTCCCACTCTTCTTCTTGCTCCTGGAAAGGTTCCTGGATCATAAGCCAGGCCTTCTTAACAGCCTCAGTCTTGATGTAGTTGGCCATGTCCAGCAGAGGTGGGTTAGCAACTGTGGGGGCATGTGGGGCAAGTGCTGGGCTCTCTGCCCCCTCTGCTCTGGCTGTTGATACTGTTGCCTCATCCATGCTTCCTTCCTGTTCCCACTCTTCTTCGGGATCCTGGAAAGGTTCCTGGACCATAAGCCAGGCCCTCTTAACAACCTCAGCGCTGATGTAATCAGCTGAGTCCAGCAGTACTGGAGCATCGGTTGTGGGGCTGCTCTTGGCAACTTCCAGATTCTCTGCCCCTTCTGCTGTGGCTGCATCTCCTGTCATCTTGTCCTTGCTTTGTTCCTGGCCCCACATTTTTCCTGGTGGCTTGTCAAGTTCCTGGGCTTCAAGCACAGCCTTGCCCAGGCCCTCAGCTCCCACGGACTGGGCTGGGTCCAGCTGAGCTGGGCCATCGGCTGTGGGGCCGTGGGGAGCAGGTGCCTGGTTCTCTGCCCCTGCTGCTCTTGCTGCCTCCAAGAGGGCAGAGGAAGCTGGTGGTGTTGCCTCCTCATGTTTGAAAGGTGTATGGCGCTCCTCTTCCTCAGGAGCCACAAGTGGAGCAGAATCAGCCAGCTGGGCATCTGCTGGACACACTGGGGCAGGAGGTGCTGTCAGAAGTTTGTCAGCTGCCTCTCCTGCAGCCTCTCTGTCCACACTGCTGGGGCAGCTGGGACTCTCCCTGGGACCAGTGTTGGAGCATTTGTTGTCCTCTAAGCCCAAGGAACTGACCCAGTGATGGACCAGAGATGACCCAACAGCATCTATCTCTTGTGGCACGTTTACATCCATTGCATCTTCCCATTCCTCCTCCTCTGTCTGCTCAGTGTCAATGGCATCCTCCCATTCCTCTTCCCCTGAGAGCTCTATGTTCGTGGCGTCTGCCCATTCCTCATCCTTGGACAGCTCTGCATTAGCACTGTCTTCATCCTCCTGTTCTCTGGTGAAGGCCACTGGCTTGATGGTTGGAGCTTGGGCTCCCAGCTCCTTCACCTGCTTATTCAAGACACCCTTTGTGAACTTCCCTATCACCTGTGGCTGCTGTGGTGTGGCACCGCCAGCCACCCTGTCCCAGTCAGGCCATTCCATTCTGTCCTTGGCACTCACCTGCCCAGGTGTGTCATTGGGCCCCCCAGAGCACCTCGGGGAGAAACTTGGTCCTTGGTTCTCTGGCTGCTGGAGATCCCTATCTTCCAGGCCATCCTGCTGCTGTGGCAGGGTGGCTTTCCAGATGGGGGCCTGTGTTCTTGCACTTCTGGCTGGGCAGTTCCCATCCAGGTCCTCGGGAGGTGTCCTCTTAAAGGACACAATGATCTCCTTCAAAAAAGGCCCGTGATCATTCTGTCCCCAGAGCCATGAAGCACTTTGGTAGCACTTGATGCACACTGACAGTCCTGGTGGCTCCTGCTGTGCTGCTTGTTGCTGGTGGCCTCTTCCTGCACCTGCATCCCTGCTGAGGAAAGCTGACACAGCCAAGCCACCTGCCTGTGCTGTCACTGTTGCTATCTGCTCCTCCTTCTCCATGGCTGCCTTTGGCATCCTCTGCCGCAGACTTATCAGCGTTGCCTGAGGCAGCTGCTGCTTCCTGAGGGAGGTGCTGTCCCAGGGCACCACATCACAAACAGCCACTGTCACACCAGGCCACTGTCACAAAGGGCCATGCCCAGCACCACCCTCGAGGGCAGGGCAGATCCCTGTGATGATGGCTGGGTCCTGTGAACTGCCCTTGCCAGAGCCATGGCACAAGGGAAGAAAAAGAGGGAAGACAGATTGCTTTCCCTGCCTGAGAGCCCAGGCTGGGCTGTATCCCCCAGAGAGCTGGGGAAGGTCAAACTCCAAACCTTTGCAATTGGGCACTGTTGGCAGGTCTGAGCAGGGCAGGACATATGAGATGGATAAATTAGCTCAAAGACCATAGCTTTTAATATTTAAAATCTTGTATGATGATTAGAGGAAGAGATGAAGTTGGGAACTGTGCCTTTGAGGAGCCCTAGCACACTCTGGTTAGACTGGATATTGTTTTGGGCCAAACTTAGTGCTCTGTGATGCTGACCAGAGAAGTGCAGTATCCCAAAAAGCAGGTTTTTTGTAGGACTCCCTGGCTCTGGCTGAGTACAAGTTTTCCGTTCCTTTTGAAATGGTTCAATTTACCAATATTGGAATGAGCTCATGGAGATTTTGTCTCACAACATCACAAACATGGCCAGTCTTACATTTCTCATGGACACAAAATTCCTGTTCTGTCACTGAACAGGAAAAACAGTTGGAAGCTTCTCCTTGTTGGCAAATCCCTGAGCAGAGGCAGTGCAGAGGATTACATGAGGTCACACAAAGAAACAATCTCAATGACCACCAGACCAGCAAGTGTTGTTATTGCCTCATACAGGATGACTTGATCAGATGCTCCTAAAATGCCACAGGAGGTTTGCACATCAACAGTGTCTGCTATGGAAAAAATACAGAGATGTGCACAACTGTATGGCTTCCTGAAGAAGACGTTTTGCCCAGATCCTGCTTTTTCCTTGTCTTGGCTTGAGGGCTACAAAGACTCTCAGATGCTGCCTTTTCATCCAGAGGAATTCTGGTTGTACACCATGGTCATGAGACGCAACCTTTTGGAGTCATGCTTTGTGTACCAAAATGTAGGATACTTCATTTCATTCCAGGTTTATAGAACCAAAATGTGTCATCAGGCCATACTTGCCAGTTCTGTCATCACTTGTGTTTTGCATGGAGGCTCCTTCTGACATTTGGACAGTGCAGGAGACAGAAGTGACAGCTGCAGCACCATTCCTCTTACATTCCCTTCAGGCACAGCTTCAGCTGTGAGCCTTACAACCTTAAATCAGGAATGGTCAGAAAACACTCAGCTGCATCATAAAAATCCAATGATCTATAAAGTATATTTTTAAAGCCTTTCTTTAACTTGTGACACTCCCAAATCTTTGTTTACGAGACTCTGGCCCAATTTTCATTGCGCACTCCTGTGAGTACTAATGGAATCACACAGGTGTCAAAGAAGTCAGAAGTTGTCCCTTCAAGATTTTTGTTTCTAATCTCAGCCTAAAGCAGTAATAGCAGTGCAATTTTAAACCAATGGACTTTCATTTTTAAAGACTTCTACTTTTCATAATAGGAGGAGGGTGGTCACCCCACAAAGAGGGACACAGACAAGGCAGGTGTGTTTACTGCAGTCTGTGCCTCCATCTTCCCCACAGATGATGGACCAAGGGGGTCTCAGTGCCCTGACCTGCAGGATCATGACTGAAAGAATGATCAACTAACTCACTGTGACTCTAAACATGTGTGGGATCTGCTGCTCCATCTGGATCCTTACGAATCTGTTGAGGGATTAATCTGAAAATGCTCAGAGAGCGGGCTGGTGTCATTGCAAAGTCTCTCTGGATGATTTTTCAATGGTCTTGGGAATCCGGAGAGGTTCTGATTTTCAAGAAGGGTGAGAAGGAGAAGTCAGGAAATTACAGGTCTGTCAATCTCACTTCAGTGTCTGGTAAAATCACAGAAAATATTATTCTGGGAGGTATTGAAAAACCCCTGCAGAGCAATGCACTCACTGATCATAGCCAGCGTGGCTTCATGTGGGGGAAGTCCTGCTTGTCAAACCTAACTTCCTTTCATGACAAGGTAGCTCACCTAGCTGATCAAGGGAAGCCAGTGGATGTTATTTTTATCTTTTCCCACTTCAGCAAAGCTTTAGATAGTGTCTCTTACAGGATCTTTCTGGACAAAATGCCCAGTTCACAGCTGGATAAACACATAGTGTGATGAGTGAGCAACTGACTCATGTGTGGGGCACAAAAGTTACTGTGATGGGTGACTTTCACCAGTGGGACTCCCTAGGGCTCCATTCCTGGAGCCAAGGCTATGTTCCTCAGCATCTTCATAAATCACTTAGGACTTGAAGGGATGCTAAGTAAATTCACAAATGATACAGAACTGGGAGGAGCTGGTGACTCCCTCAAAGGCAGAGAGGTCCTGGAAAGATATCTGGACAAATGATGGGCAATCACCAACTGCATGAAGTTCAACAAAGATACGTGTTGGATTCTGTAGCTGGGCCAGGGCAACCCTGCTTCTGTGTATGGACTGGGGAAGGGGATGCTGGAAAGCAGGGCTACAGAAAGGAGTCCTGGCCGATGGCAAGTTGAACAGCAGTGCCCTGGCTGCCAGAAGGGCCAACCCTGTCCTGGGGGCATCAGGCACAGCATCACCAGCTGGGCAAGGGAGGGGATTGTCCTGCTCTGCTCTGCACTGGGGCAGCCTCACCTCAAGTGCTGGGGGCAGTTTTGGGTGCCACAATATAAATACAGCATGAGACCATTAAAGGGCATCCAAACAAAGGCCAGGAGGATGGTGAAGGGCCTTGAGGGGAAGCCATGTGAGGAGTAGCTGAGGTCACTTGGTCTGTTCAGACTGAAGGAAACAGAGGAGACTCTGCTGCAGTTACAACTCCTTCAAGAGGGGAAGCAGAGGGGCAGAGACTGAGGAGCATTTGAGGGAGCAGGGATTGTTTATCCCAGAGAAGAGGAGGTTCAGGGGAGACCTTATCACCCTCTATAACTCCCTGATAGGAGGGTATAGCGAGGCAGGGGTCAGTGTCTTCTTCCAGACAACCAGTGACATGACGACACAGCCTTAAGCTGTGCCAGGGGAGGTTCAGGCTGGACATAAGAAAGAATTTCTTCACTGAAAAGTTGATCAGTCATTGGAATGGGCCTGCCCAGGGAGGTGGTGTAGTCACTGTCCCTGGAGATATTTCTAGAAATACTGGATGTGGCACTCAGTGCCATCATCTGACACAGCAGTGTTAGGTCACAGGTTGGACTTGATGATCTCAGAGGTCTTTTCCAACCTGAATGATTCTGTAATTATGTCATCTTTTCTTTGTGGTGACCAGTGACAAAACCCAAGGGAAGTACCTGAAGATGTGTTAGGTTGGATTTCAGGAAAAGGTTCTTCACCCAGAGGGTGTTTGGGCACTGGAACAGGCTCAACAAGGCAGTGGTCACAGCACCAAGCCTGAAAGAACTCCAGAAGCATTTGGGCAACACTCAGGGACATGGTGTGACTCTTAGAGAGGTCCTGTGCCTCTAAGAGCCAGGAGTTGGACTTGAGGATACTTGTGAGTTCCTTCCTACTCTGTGATTTCCCTCCTCTTAGATGGATTTTATTTGTTTACTCATTGGTGTAAAAAAAACAAAACCCTTCTGTTCCCAAATGTTTTCCAGTGTAAAATTTGCTGTTAAAAGTTGTGAGTGCATCAATGAATGAAAACTGTTCACAAAATCTTGATAACATTTCCTAGAATACTGAAGAGACTGGAATTCCACATATTCTACAGATTGCATCTTGCAACAGCAGCCAGTGGAACTTTGATGTAGCATTTTTGTCCAGTAGACTGTGTTGTCTAGTTAATAAAATTATGAAATTAAAATATTTTTTAGCAAAAGGACTGAGGTAATAAGATTTTAAAGAAAATGAAAAAGCAAATGAAAACACAAGTTTTTACCTGCAACGTTATCGGAATGTCTTGATTAGGAATATTAAAAATTATCTTACAGTGAAAGTAAAATTTTACAAACTACTCACATGCATGCAAATTTTATGCA
The DNA here is from genome assembly GCA_025920805.1 of Petroica traversi. NCBI lineage: Eukaryota > Metazoa > Chordata > Aves > Passeriformes > Petroicidae > Petroica > Petroica traversi. Next base: position 12,232,112 of record JAHLSL010013733.1, on the reverse strand, counting down.
CTACTCACACTACAGCTTGCATTTATTTTTTTCCCCCAAAACAGTTAATTTTGTTTTGAAATGTCAATCTGAAATGTTTGCGATTCATTGCGAAAACCTGATCTTGTGTTAAAATTTGAAATTAAGTTTTTAAAATGTTCCCCATTCATTTTACTACTCAGCCTACAGATGGTGACAGTCTAAGCCAAACATCCCTAGATATTCTAAATATTTACCCCAGATATTACCTTCTATTTGTTATAGCTTACAGAATTTTCCACTGCAACTAACCAGAAAATACAGAGCTAAGAGAGAGGATAGTTATGTGCTAGCTCCAGGCAATACCAACTGTACCCAGATGCTCCTCTGACTCAGACCCCCTAAAGCCATACCCAGCTTTGCTTGTGCTGAAATGTAGGGAGAACAGCCTCCTTCTTTGCATTTACATTTCATGTATTTGAAGGCGGTCACCATGTTTCAGCTGGTCTTCCTTTCCTCTGGACAAACAACTTTTTTGCCTTCTTTGTGTACTCAATCACCCTTATCTATTGGAATTCCTTAGGGCCACCCCTCCTCCCAGACAGTAGCTATTTAATAACAGTAATGTTTTATATCTTGCTGGCCAAATCACTCATGAAAATGTCAAATCAGTCCCCTTTTTGGGCAAATTGATGAGGATTCCTGTTTGATTTTTCCATGCAGTGAAAAACTGAAATGTATCTTCTCTGGTTTCTACCTGTTTTACACCCATTTAACTGTTGATTAATCTAGATAATGTTTCTTTGATTAACTTCTCAGAAAGTCTAGTAAGGGTTTGTGTAAATAAAAATAAATGACATTTCACCCAGTGCCTGGTTTTGCCACAAAGAAAACTGGACTAGCTTAATGTTATTTGTTTTCAACAAATCCATCTGTCCTTTAATTTACTGCCTCTTTAGCTTGGGGACAGTTGTCTGTTGGTCCTTACATTTTGTAGTAACTGGAATGACTGTGTTTCTTTTTTTTTTTCCCCTCTCCTTTTTCCATTCTCCTCTCTACTAAAATATTGCATTTCTGCTATTTGCAGTTTTTGGGAATACCTTTCTGTCCATAAGGTGTTTTCTTCATGCCAGAAACATTAGCAGCTCTGCAGCTGAACCACCTTGCTACCTCATGTGACTTTCACCAGATCAGTGCATTTAAAAATCATGTATTTAATCCTTACCATAACCAAAAACTAACTCTAGACCTCCTAATGCACTAATAATAAGTTGGGTCAGTGGGCCACAGAGACCAGTGACACTGTTCTGCCAGCTCTGGTTTGACCTCTGCATGTAGGGTCGATGCCTTGGAGACTTGTATGGCCCTTCATTCTTTCTTATTAGCGATTCTAATGTCATCATGCCTTTCATGAAGGCCTCCAGCTTTGATGAAAAGAGCATTGTATTCTCTAGTTGTCTCTGTGCAGCATATCTCCAGTTAAGATCTCAAGCAGATTTGGGATATTTTTCCCCCCACATCAAATGAAGATCCAAAGAAAACTCCAGAAACATTGTATTTTCCCTTTAAGAAATGCCTGTGAAGTACTTCAAAGTGTTTTCGTCATTGCTGTCATATGTATGTAAATACAGTGCAAATAAGAGTAAGAATTATGTTGCATCTTCAGCAAAGCTCTAAGACAACCTGCTGTTTGAGGTGCATCTTTGGTGAGAATCTTAGTGCTGGAATGGACAGGGTCTGAGTGATGTGAAGTATATCCTCAAGCTGTTCTTAGCCAGAGCACTGCAAGACAGAGTTTTGAGCTGGTGATAGTTTTTTTTGCATAAACATTATTTTTCTAGGCCATTACTGCAAGGTCTCTAAAGCATTTTCTGTACTGAGTGAAGGGGGTATGCTGGGAGCACAGATGATAAGCAAGCTTAGCAAGTGCAGGGAGAGGAAGCTGTACTTCCTCCAAACCATTCTCAGCACTGTTTCAAAGCTGTTTACGTCCTATTTTGATACCTAGAGCAACAAGAGACAAGGTTTCCAAGCAGACTTCAATTGGCCTTGGGCTCTGTTTAGTCTCACTTCCTTTCAGGAAGCAATTGTGATAAGGTCTGGGATTTTGTTCTGGGAGGTTTTTCCATCCATAATGTTGGGAACACAGAACTCTAATTTTTCTGCTTGCTTCTAGAATTTTTTTGAGGCACTGTAGTATTTTGAAGAGGTGTCTGTGTGCTAAACAGCAAGGTTTCAGTAAGTGCAGTACAGATCCTTTTCTAACCTAAATTATTCTGAGTCTGTGTTTCTATTCTATCTGACAGTCTCTGTATTTTCTGGTAAGAGCATCAGTTTACTGCTGCTGGCCCTTGAATACACATTTTTCTGTGTGCACAAGCTCTGTGTGTGATTCTTTCTGTCCTTCCGTGCAAGTGACCTTTATTTGTGACCTTAGGGGTGGCTTCCTGAGTTACAAAATCATTTCCAGTGAAGCCAAATGATGAAGGAAAGCTTTGGTGCATGTAAGCAGAAGTCACTGGAAGTTCTTTTGACTGGGCTGTCTATCAAGCTACCTCTGCAACAAGACCCTAAGTAAAAAAGCAGTCCCCGATGAGTAGTAAAAAAAAGGCAGGGATGAATACACAGTACAGAAACACACAGGATGTGCCCCTCACAGCATCCTGCTCTGGTGCTTTAGCCAATATGGGAATTTAAGGATAACGTGATGTCCTTTATTTATTATGTTCAGTTCTTGACTGTATTTAAAATAAATTGTTCTTCAAAATTCTATTTTGTGGTGGATGAGTTCCATTGGAAGTGACATCCCCCTATGTTGCTGTTAGCTGGTTTGTCCCCTTGTTACATCACCCAGTTATGATAATCCTCCCCTGTTAGCTGGCATGTTGGCCTTCCCACCCGTTTTCCCCCTCTATGTATCTGTTCTAGGAAGCTCTCCCCCTGATTCCCTGAATGCTTTACACCAATGGCTTTGCAGTTATGTTAATTCCCTTATGTAGACTGGTTGTCTGTAATCCCCTTCCTGCTTACATATGTATTAAGTTCTAGAAAGTTCCCTTTTCCTCGATGCCCCATTGGTCAGTTCCCCTTTTCCCCTCCCCTCGTCCTCCCTGATTGGACCCTCTGGTGTTGCCCCTCCTTTGTTCTGCCTCTGCACCCTGTGCCCATTGGTTACCCGGTTCGGTTCAAAGTCTGTGTTCCTGTGTTATCTGTGCTTCTTGGTCACTGAACCCCTTCAGGTTTTGCGTTATGGGACCTTTTGTCACAATGGGGGACTTGTCTAGAAATTTCTTCCACCATTCAGGATTTCTAGTTGGGGCCATTATAGAGCGACAACCCCATCTGGGTGAAACAATGGCCCCTTACCGAGGAGAAATAAAGCGTGCTGGAGTGCCTCGTGGAGGAGCAGCTCTCCAAGGGCCATATTGTTCCATTCAACAGCCCTTGGAACTCTTGTCTTTGCCTTGCACAAGCCTGGCAAGGACAGGTGGAGGTTCCTCCATGACCTCAGAGCCATCAATGAGGCCACTGAAGACATAGGCGCCCTCAATGTTATCAAGACAGTGGAAAATAGCTATTATAGATATTAAAGACTGTTCTTTTGCATTCCCTTGCACCCGTGATGCCCCCCACTTTGCTTTTTCCATGCCTGTGATCAACCACCAGGCTCCCATGCACAAGTATCACTGGAAATTCTGCCTCAAGGCATGAAAAGTGTACCTACCATTTGCCAGTGGTAAGTGGCCAAAATAATGTCATCGGTCGGTGTGGCGTTCCCCAAAGGGATATTTTACCATTATATGGATAATATATTGGTATGCACTGCAACGGACTCTTACCTAACAAACTGTCTACAAGCAGTTGTAGCTGCCATTGAGGAGGCAGGCTTCAAAACTCAGCAGGAGAAAATTCAGTGGATTTGCCCATGGACCTACCTTGGCCTCTGCATCGATAAGAGAACTGTCGTGTCCCAGCAGCTCACCATCCAGGATGACCTGAAGACCCTGTGAGACATACATCAATCAATCTGTGGTTCAATCAACTGGGTACGTCAGCTGCTGGGACCAAGGACCTCGCCCATTGTTCGACCTTCTCAGAGGCAACAGAGACCTCGACTCTGCTTGAACCATCACCGTGGAGGCCTGGGAAGCTATGGGTAAGATCCAGGCAGCCCTGTCTTCTCGGCAGACACAACGCACGCACCCTTCTGTTTAGTTACGTTATTCATGAAACCTGAAAGACTTTTGCATCTTCTCTTATCAAGTATTAATGTCGTTACTTAAAGAAGGTTAAAGAGTGATTAAAGAATAGTTTTAGGAAATGTTATTATAATTAGAATGTAAAATTATTATATCCTTTATTTAGACAGTTATGAAAATGTTTTAAAGGTGTTTAAAGTGTTTAAATAGTTTTAAGAGATGTAATATTAGCTTGCCCTGCCTTGAAGAAGCACACACCCTGTTCCTGCAACACAGCACCATGGAAACCCCGCATTCAAAAGCGTCCTCCTCCCACCGAAGATGCTGTTACAGTACTACCCTAGACGCACACGAGCCATTGGCTAAAAGATAGAAGCCTATCAGCAGAGCTGGGAGAGGAGGCGACCAATCACCATGAGACACGGAGGCAGGAACAGAGCAGACACTCGGTACTATTTCTCAAGCCAAATTCCAAAACTAGCTCTCTTTTTGTTCAGACTAACCATGAGGGAGCTTCAGTGCTGAACCAGACCATTTTCCAACCACGCTTTTTCAAGCAACCAGCACCAAAAGAAAGCTTTGCCTGGGTTGTGCCAGCCAGACTGGCTGAAAAAGCGTCTTCAATTGTGGAGGATCCTGGACTTCATCTTTTTACTGATTTTTCGAGAGTTTTTTTTTTCTCTTTTTTTTGGTTCCAGTTTTTCTAATTGTTAAATAAGCCATTTTTATTTAGTTTAATACCTGGAATTATCCTTTTTTTAATAACAATTTTTCTGGGGGCTTGTCCGGGATCCACATTTTTGGGATCACAGCCCAGATTTTTTGATATTTTTTAATTTTTTTTTTCCTGGATTGTGAGCCTAAAATTCTGTGGATCTAAACTTCACGAGAAGAAGGCTACCTGGTGCTAGCTGGATAAACAGTCTGTACCCTTTCTTGGGACAAATTGTTAGGGATATATTTAATTTTTTATTTTAAAATCTTTCTTTTTGGTGACCCTTCAGTGGAACTTACTCTGTGTGTGTGTGCCCGAGTGTGCCTGTGTGTACCTGTGTTAGTGAATAAGTCCAAAATAAGTAAAAACTGTGGCAGAAGCTTCTCCCACGGGGCATAGAGGGAGAAACAAGAAAGCTGGGAGTTTTGAAATTGAAAGGGAAAAAGCCTGCACAGAGGGGGAGTTCTAAGTAACTTCTAAAATTTCTATTACTGCCTGCCCCACCATCTCTGTGTTCTGTTCTGGAATATTGTACTTGCAGTCTGTATTTTTGTGGTTGTATCTGTTACATTGTATGTGGGTTGCTTGCAGTTGGTCTCCTGTGGTTCATTTTGTCTTACATGTTTCTTTTTAGTGTTTCTGCAGATTGCCTGCATATTTGAATTGTTTTAACCTTTTTCCTAGTAGTATTGTGTGCCAGGATCCCTGTTTAGTGTTTTGCAACCGTGATTGCAGTTATTTTCTTAAGTTTTAACGCTAAATTAAGGCTCTGAGCAGTTTCTTCTCTTAGCACATTCAGCCTTCATTTTAAAATCAGCCGCCACGTGCTTCACTATCCCCACGTGGCTGAGGCAGGGGGCGTCGCCACTTTACTTACTTCTCTTTTCTGGCTAACTCACCAAAAGGGACACTTCCCCTTCAAAGCTTCTTTTCCGGTGACTAAAACGGAAGGAGTTCTCCTCCTTCCGGCCAGGCGGCCATCTTCTCTGTTTTAGTTCTCGCATTAAGGTGTTGCAATATTATTGTTCTCACAATTCATTATTATCGTAATTTAAAGGCATTACAATGTATTACTATTGCTAATTAAATTAAAAGCCTCTTTACCTGTGGTTGATTTAAAGTGGGACAATCCTACAGCAAAAAAGAAAATCCTATTAAGAAATGTAACATATTCCCAGACAGTCCATTAGGACAAATGCTAACTAAATGGGAAGACAATGCATTAACATCAGAAAAAGGATCAATACAAAATGATTCATTATTGTATGTTTAAGTGGCCAAAGCGAAAAATTTGCAGAGATGGAGGAGGCCTTTACTAGCTCAAACAAGGATCAAGTGAATTATGGATTTGTAAGGCACTTTATTCATATGTGCAGTACAAATCCCCTCGAAATTCAGAAGAACAGCAATACTCTGAAATCTGGCTAAAATATTGGATTAATGGAGAAAAACAAAAACCCCAAATTTTACCTATACAAAAAACAGAAACTTCAAAAGAAAAAGAAATTAATGAGGCCCAGCAGAAGTCCCTTTAAAAGCAACTAAAGAAGGATTCACTAGAGGTTTTACCTGTCTCAACCACTGCTGAACCAGTAATAGAACAAAATATTGCCAATAGTGCTTTCTCACACGGGAATAACTCAGCACAAATTAACCAAACAATTCCATTTAACACTGATAATCAGATATCTCCTCTCCCATCAGCACCTCCAGAAATTCCTTCTAGTGCAGAAGGCCCAGCTTTCCACACTAGAAAGAAAAGTGTCCAGATACCAGAATGTACAAGCTGTGACTGTACTCAAAAACTTTTGCCTTTAAGAGAAGTCCCCATGGCAGGGACTCAAGGTGGAATTGGATATGTCACAGTTCTTCTTACTTCCATGGAAGTGAGGAACTTTAAAAAAGAAATGAAAAATCTATTAACAGATCCAATTGGCCTTTCTGAACAAGTAGATCAATTTTTGGGTCCAAATATTTATACGCGGAATAGCTGAATGCTATTATGCAAACCCCCTTCTCACCTGAGGAGAGACAGATGATAAGAACAGCTGGTGTAAATATCTGGGACTGTGAAAATAATGCAGGGCCAATTGGAGAGCATAAAATTCCACTAATTGATCCGAACTGGGAAGCAATTTCAAATGAAGGGAGAAGGAACATGTCTGATTACCAGGCGTTACTTATAAGAGGAATAAAAGAGGCAGTGCCTCGAGTTAATAATATGAAAAAAGCATTCTGTGGGGAACAAGAAAAAGATGAATCTCCCACAGCTTGGATTACCCGTCTAAGAAACAACATCCGCTTGTATTCTGGAATTGATTTAGAAAGTGAAGGAGGTCTAACTATGTTAAAGGTGCATTTTGTACTACATTCCTGGCCTCATATAAGAAAGAAATTAGAGAAAATAGAAAAGTGGCCTGAGATGAGCATTGAAAGATTATTAGAAGAAGCACAAAAAGTGTTATGTCCGGAGGGACGAGGAAAAATTAAAAGCAAAAGCTAAAATGATGAAAGCTGAAACAACTGGAGAATCTAAAGAAACCACTATTGAAAAGCAACCAAATAATCCAACTGCAACAGACCAGCAGAGGCCCTCTCGCCCACAATGTGTATATTGTGGAAGAGAGGGACACAGACAATTATATTGTTTAAAATGCTTAAAAGACATTGGAGTTTTTGAAATGGAGGGGGTTCACCTTGCAAATGAATAGAAATGTCAGGGGCTCTACCTCCTGAGGGATCAAAACCCATTTCAGAGAGCCCTTGGTAAACTTTAAAGTAGGCCCTCAGGAAGAATCCTTAGAGTTTTTTGTGGATACGGGCTATTACAGGGGCAAAAGGAGAAACTTTTTCAGTCCCTCTTTCATTGCTGGAAATGGGAGAACAATCACAGGGGATGTATTATTTGTCCCACAAGCTGGATGTAATTTGTTAGGAAGAGACTTTGAAGTACCTTTGAAAAACAGTGTTATACCATCTGAAAACCATATGAAAGTTAAACTTTTCCCGCTTTCTCTTACTGATGAGCAGGACATTAATCCCACAGTTTGGGCCAAACCAGGGAACCAAGGATAGCTGGATATTCCACCAATCACAGTCGAACTGCTTCCTACTGCTAAGCCAGTAAAGCTGCCTCAGTACCCCCTAACCAAAATTCGTCAAAAAGGGCTCCAACCAGTAATCCGAGAGCTACTGAAAGACAATATCCTGGAGGCATGTAAGTCTGCATATAACACACTTATTCTAGCTATTCCAAAACCAGATAAAAGTTACCAACTAGTGCAAGACTTAAGATAAATTAACAAACTGGTACAAGCTAAGTATCCCATTGTTCAAAACCCATATAGTCTGTTAAGACAACTATCTCTTAAACATGCCTGGTTTTCTGTTATAGAACTAAAGGATGCGTTTTGGGCATATCCCTTGGATACTAATTCTTGAGATCTTTTTGCTTTTACATGGGAGGACCGTGACACAGGGAGGAGACAGCAACTTTGGTGGACAAGGCTTCCGCAGGCCACACAGAATCACCTACGCTCTTTGGAACGGCTCTTGAAGAGCTCCTTACTTCCTTCTCTCCACCACCTGGAATGCAGGTACTTCAATACGTGGATGATTTGCTTCTAGCAGGGGAGCAAAAGTCCACAGTCAGATTGGCCACCATAAAATAACTGAATTTTCTAGGGGAGAAAGGCTTAAAAGTGTCTAAATCTAAATTACAATTTGTACAGTCAGAGGTAAAATACTTAGGTAATTTAATTAAACAGGGAACAAAAAGCTTGTGTCCTGAAAGAATACAAGGGATTCTAAATTTAAAAGCACCAAAAACCAAAAAGGAGGTCAGATAAATTTTGGGATTACTTAGCTATTGTTGTATGTGGATTGACCAATACACACAAAGTGCAAAATTTTTATATGAAAAACTAGTTGAACCAGAACCAGTAAACTGGACGCAAGAAGATGACAATAAGATAGCTGAATTAAAATCCAATCTAATCAGAGCACCTGTCTTAAGCCTTCCCTCCTCAGAAAAACCTTTTGATCTATATGTCAACATGGAGAGAGAACTGATTATGGAGTTCTGGCCCAAGAGTGGGGAGGAATCTGGAAACCAGTAGCCTTTTTATCCAAAATGTTAGATCCAGTGTCCAAGGGGTGGCCAAATTTCATCCAGGCCATAGCAGCAGCAGCTTTACTGGTGCAGGAGACCCAGAAACTTGTATTTGGGGGAAAACTTACTATACATACACCACATTCCATCAAAACTATCCTAACCAACAAAGCTACTGAGTGGATCTCTGACCCACGCCTAATCCAGTATGAATCATTCCTAATGAATACAGAAAATCTAACACTAATCACAAACTCCAGCATTCATCCTGCACAATTTTTATATGGAGTACAAACGGATGAAATTGTACATGACTGTGTAAATATCATTGAATTGCAAACAAAAGTTTGGGAGGACCTGCAAGACTGTCCCCTCGGAGCTGGAGAAGTTCTATTTATTGATGGCTCTTCCAGGTTTATAGAAGGGAAGCGCTGCTCTGGCTATGCCATAATAAATGGACACAGCATGCAGACAGTTGAGCAGGGGAAGCTTCCCTCAAAATGGTCAGCACAAGTGTGCGAGTTATATGCTCTGGAAAAAGCTTTACCAATGCTAGCTGGAAAAGTTGGGACAATTTATACTGACTCTAGGTATGCCTTTGGTGTGGTACACACCTTTGGTAAAATATGGGCAGAGAGAGGCTTTTTAAACACCAAAGGAAAAGATGAAAAGATCTGATCCACAAAGAACTAAAACTACCCTCAGTAAATTTCTGTAGTACACATTAAAGGACACCAGAAGGGACACACCATGGAAGCTAAAGGAAATAATCTAGCTGACCTGGCAGCAAAGGAAGCTGCAAAAAGTGGGAGAGAGGTCAAAATTATGGAAATTAAAGCGGACACTGAACAATCACTACCAATTCCCATGTTCTCTCCACAAGAAGAAGAGAAAATACGTTCACTAGGAGGAAAACTAAATCAGGATGGTAAATGGTATCTCCCTGATGGACGCCAAATTCTAAATAAAAATCTAACCCGAGAAATTTTAGTAAAAATACATCAAAATACCCATTGGGGCTCAAAAGCCCTAGTGGACCACTTTCTTCAAACTTTTGGATGCCTAGGAGTATATGAATTAGCAAACCAAATTACTCATGACTGTATAATTTGTCAAAAAGTTAACAAAAAGACTATGAAAAAATCTGCATATGGGGGAATTGATTTAGCTATCAGACCATTCCAAAGCGTGCAAGCACATTTCACTGAAATGCTCCCAGTGCAAAGATGGAAATACCTATTGGTTATTGTAGATCATTTTCTCACTGGGTAGAAGCTATTCTCACAGTCAGTTGTACAGCTCACACAGTGAGTAAAGCACTCTTAGAACAAATTATCCCTAGGTATGGAATGGTGCACAGAACTGATTCAGACAGAGGCACACACTTTTCATCTCTCGTTTTGCAAAACCTAGTGCATCAATTAGGTATAAATTGGAAGCTCCATACTCCATGGCACCCACAAAGCTCAGGAAGAGTGGAGAGAATGAACCAAACACTAAAAAACACGCTTACAAAACTGATGTTAGAAACCAAATGGAACTGGGTTAAATGCTTACCTTTAGCACTCCATTGCATCCAAACACAACCACAATCAGACCTCAACTTATCCCCATATGAAATGTTATATGGGATGCCTTATTTAATAACTCAGCAGGAGATTGATGCAAAGGAATGTGGAAATTTAAATGTCCAAAATTACATTCAGATTATCTCAAATAATCTAAAAGATATAAGAGAGAGAGGTCTGTTGCCACAAACAGCACCTCTTGACTTTTATATCCACAAAATCTCACCTGGGGACTTAATTAATATGTTAATTAAAAGCTGGAAAGGGAAATCACTAACACCCAAATGGGAAGGTCCTTTCCAGGTCCAGATAACAACCGAAACAGCTGTGAGGACACTAGAAAAAGGGTGGACACGCCAACCAAGTAAAAGAACCAGTGAAAGCACCAGAAGACACCAGAAAAAAATCAACAATTGTCTCCATCTTAAAGACTTTTCCCCATAATCTGCATTTCTAAGACTATGTTAAAATTTTAATGCTGTTATTTCTCAGGTTAAACTAGTTAAGTTGTAAATAATGTTCCTTAAAGTTAAAAATTATATTGTAAAAATATCTATTTAAGTAACTACCTCAAATTCCAATATCCTAAATCCCTATCTAAAATATTTCTCATCTCTGATAAACGTTTAGGGAAAATGAATTTACAATTGGCTAATTCTATCTAACACCAAGGCCACCACTAAAAAAGCCTTTCACTGGAATTCGCATCTCAGTTTGCACCAAACGCTTTCAAATTAAAGCACTCCTTCTGAGCACTCACATATGTTAATCCCCTTTACTACAACATTTCCACACTAACTGTGTACTCAGAACGAGGAACAAAATATTGGACTGGACAAAATACAGGAACCCCCACACAAAGAATACAGAGAGACTGCCCTGACCAAGAAAATTGGTTTTGTTTCAATTTCAAATATATCTCAAAAAAGGAGTATATAGAAAAGATATTATGAAATTGATTTGATCAAAGAAGTTGTAACTGATGAACAAAAGAAACAAGAAAACAGTGACCCATTATTTTCTAACCAAAACTTGTTTATTGATCTGGCAAAGAAAATTTGTAAACAACTAAATTTAACTAATTGCTGGGTTTGTGGAGGAACTCTTGAGTCAGAAAAATGACCTTGGCGGGGAATCAGTGTGGGACCCCTCGAACTTTTAAAATTAAATTATCTAGACTCCCAAACCTGAAAAGATGATGATAAATGGGTTTTAAGCAATACCATTATTGGAGATGAGTGTATATGGAAGGGTAAAAAGTACCTCACACCTTTAGGTGAAACAGTTTACAAACACTACCTCGTCACAAATGGGAGCCATAAGTGGTGGGTCCCAAAAGAACCAGAGGTTTATTGGTCCAAAGAGAAACTAAAGCACAAAGATTGTATTTTTCAGGGAAGTGAAAACATGTACAAATGTTGGGACAAAGCAGAGCAGCCTTATGTTACCTTACCACATATCTCAAAATACTGGGTCTCAGCAGATACCACAGTGGAAAACTGGGAAGCCCCACATGATTTATATTGGCTATGTGGCAAAATAGCACATTCCAAGCTGCCTTACTCTTGGTCTGGTAGCTCTACTCTTGGAGTCATTCAACCCAGCTTCTTCTTACTAGCTGAAGAAGCAGGCAATAAACTGGGCATTTCCCTTTATGATGAGTTAAAGAGATCTAAACGGTATGTTATTGGAGGAAATCAGAAATGGGGGGAAGATAAATGGCCTCCTGAGAGAATTCTAGCCACATATGGACCTGCCACCTGGCCAGCAGATGGTAGTTGGGGATATCGAACACCCATCTATATGTTAAATCGAATTATTAGACTTCAAACCCTCCTCGAAATTATAATCAACCAAACATCCTCAGCTTTAGAACTCTGAAGCACACAACAAACTCAAATCCAAGCAGCAGTTTATCAGAACAGTTTGGCCTTAGATTACTTGCTCACTGAAGAAGGAGGAGTGTGCAGGAAGTTTAATACTTCAGACTGCTGCCTATGCATTGATGACAACGGAGAAGCAGTAAAGAAAATCACACAAAACATCAGAAAACTAGCTCATGTCCCTGCTCAAACCTGGCACTCCATCACCTCCCCAGAATGGTGGAATAACTTTTTCCAACCAGGGTGATGGAAAAAAACTCTAGTCATTGCAGGACTTTCCGTAGCCAGTCTCTTATTCCTTCCTTGTCTACTTCCATGTTTCATTAAACTCATAACCTCAGTTGTTACAGCTATGCCACTCATCCAAGATTTACAAATGAACAGACCTCCCCAAAAATCACCACCAAATATGTTAGTTCTCCAAGAAACAAAAAGGACAAACAAAATCGTAAACTATCTCAATTACTTTATGATAAATTTCAGAAACAAACACCTCTTCAGGAGGAAGTGAGTACATTTGTTTGATGCAAAAGTCTTCTCTACTGTACAAATAAGATGTGTGCTTTTGCAACTCTGCGAGTACCCAAGGAGGTAAAGATGGACAGCGGTTCTGCGTATACCTCCAAATATATCCAGCAGTTTTTTAATACATGGGGAGTCCACCACACGATGGGCACACTACACTCTCCCACAGGGCAATCAATCGTAGAAAGGACCCACCAGAACATCAAAAGAGTCCCTGACCAGCAGTGGGGAGGGACAGAGAACATTCCTCCCATTGAGAGGCTCTGCAAGGCCCTGTTTATCATCAATTTCTTAAATAACTCTTTTAGCAAGCCAACACCCCACCATATACTGGCATTTCACCAATTTGAGCAGAGCCAAAATAAAGGAACAACCACTGGTGCTGGTCAAGAGTCCTGAAAGCCATCAAATAGAAGAGCCTTTCCTGCTAATAACGTGAAGGAGAGGGTATGCTTGTGTCTCAGCCCCAGGAGGACCAAATTGGATACCTGTAAGTTCGTCAAGCCATACCTCCAGTCCACATCGGGTACCCCAGACACATACCAAGAACCCATGGACAAAGACCACTCACTGTTAAGGATGAAACTGCAGCAGCATGAGAATATGGTAACACAAGGAAACATACCCTTGATCATCATCAGTGCCCGACCTCCATGCTGTTTTCATGAGTTTCGCCCTACAATGTTCTCTCTTTCCTTCCCTCGTCTGTTTCTCTCATGTGTTTTCCCCTACCCCAACCAAGAACTCAAGGGTTTTTTTAAGAAGGGGGAGTTGTGAAGGCCAGCGTGTCTGCAGAGAGGTTTAGAGAGGGCCCACTGGAAGCACACCTATCAGGGTAATGCTGTCCTCCACGTGGCAGGCCTACTGCTGTGGATCACCGATTAAGATCTTAACACTCCCATCTTCCCTCCCACAGGCCAAGATGATTTCACTCATTGTGATGTTCCTGCTCCTTGCCAGCACCGTGCCCTCGGGTCATCCACGGCTAGTCCAGCAGCCAAGAGAACACGTGGGTGATCCTAGTGAAAACACTACAAGATAGTACATGCTTGTCTATGGCCAGCGCACAAAACCCCATGTCAACGTGTCTGGTGGGAGTTCTGTTCCGACCCAGGAACAATCCCTGGGCAGGTCAGTACATCGACCCAGCCTGCTCTTGGGATCTGTGGGTAGAAACCCCGATACATGCAACATGTGAGCCCCAGGAATTGGACCTACTGGGGTCCACAAAGGCAAGATTTTGTGTCCAATTTAATTATACTCTAACCCTAACCACCTGGAGAAAACTGGACAGCCATCCAGCCCAATTTGGCAGATGGTTTGACACACACGGTAAATCAGCTCCTTACTGGATGGAGATAGCTCCCAACTATAAGATCACCTACAATGCATCTATTTGGTGTGATTACATCCTCATCTCCCAGCCTCTATCCACCCACAAACCCAGAGCATTGCCCAAAGGAATCTTGTGTCAGTGGGGATCAAGCTTGGGCTGGAATACCTGCCCATCTCCAGGGAGGACCATGCACCATCCACAGGCTCACCCTGCTTGCCCCCAACTGTATACAAATTCTTAATTGGCGTAACAACACTTAATTGGCTCGCCAAGAGAAATACTCATTATTTGGATCCAAATTGTGACGGCTAAGTTATTAATTGGCCGCCTACAAAGAGGGCTGCTGTTTCCATCTTCTTGCCCTGGGTAGCTGTAGTAAAAGCCCTCGGGGAGATTTCCCACTTGAAATGTTGGTTGGGCAAGCAAGTCAATTTGACACCTAACACGTTGAGCCAGCTCCTTGAAGATGAGGAAGTCACCAGACATGCCACTCTCCAAAACCGAGCGGCCATTGACTGCCTCCTTCTTGCACATGGGCACGGCTGCCAAGAATTTGACAGACTTTTGTTGTTTGGATTTAACTTCCCATTGCAAGAGTATTCATTAGTCCATCCAGCAACTTAAGGACCAGATCAAGGACCTTCAAGTCAGCGGGGACTGCTTAAAAGACACTTTAGAAACTCTGGGGCTCAAGGCTTGAGGAAATTCAGTATTGCGTTCTGTGTTATGGATTTTCTTTACTATTCTTATTGTACTATGTGTTTTTAGTTGTTTAAAAGCTTTCCTCCTTAATTTAATTTGGAGGACTCTTTTTGTTAGAAAAGAAGGGGGAGATGTGGTGGTGGCCAAGGCTGCCCTGGGGATGGCCGAGGAGATGGTCCCACCCCAGAACACTCAGAGGGACTGGTGGACCACCCAGGTACAGCGCCTCCCCCCCGTTCTCTGCATGGTCTATGACCATGACTTACAGTTATGTTAATACTGTTTAGTTGATTGGTTTGTTGTTCTCCCCTCCCCGTGTTTACATATGCCTTATGTTGTGGAATCTTCCGTCTCCCTCGATGCCCCATTGGCCTGTTTCCTTCTCCCCTCCCTAGCCTTTCCTACTTGGGTCTCCCTGCATCGCTCCTCCCCGGTTCCACCCCTGAACCCTCATCCCATTGGTTCCTGTTTCCCCTTTAAAAGCCTGCTTCACCCTGTGTTATCTGGTTCTTATCCTCTGGACCCCTCTGTGGTAAATAAACCCAGAACTCCACGCTAAGCTCCCTCCTGACTCTTTATCCGGTGTGCGTCGTTGACTCTCACTGGATTTGCAGCACCCACCTGGCTGGCAGACCCAGTGCCTGCAGCCGATCCAACTCAGGCTGCCGGATACAGGAGGTTACAGGGTGGGTAAGGCTGTATCAAGTCCAGTCCCCAAGAGCCGGTTTCCTTATTTATACAGGGATCTATGTACTAGTTAGCCTCATGTCCAGGGCTGAAGGTTTGCTGGCACTTCTGTTCCAGTTAATAGAGGTTCTAAATTCAAATTATTTCTGTTAGACAAAATCCACATATCACTTTGGTGTAGAAATATTAAAAAAATCACCGAATGGTTTGGGTTGAAAGGGACCTTACAGATCATCTATTTCCCCTCTACCATGGGCAGGGACACCTTCCACTAAACCACGTTGTCCAAAGCCCCATCCATCCTGGCCTTGAACACCTCCAGGGACAGGACATTCACAACTTCTCTGGCAACCTGTGCCAGTGCCTAACCACTCTGTATCTAAGAAATCATGAAGGCTTGAACTCCATAAGGGACAGTGTCTATTTATGCAAGACTTAATGCACATTAAAAGCAAAACATGGAGAATATTTCAGTCAGTAGGATTAAAGGTTTTCAGAAGTGCAGGTTAAATTGAAGCATCCTGGGGCAAACAGGAATCATGCAGAGTTCTGAATCTTCAGAGGTGATCGTCAGATGATTAACTCCCACATCAGACATCCTCCCACACCATGATGCGTCAAGAAAACTGAAACTTCAGCAGCAAAAGATTAAAAGATACAATTCCAATGTGATTTTGGAAGAGAACAGAAGCAATCCAAACCATCTAGAGGAACTGCTCTGAAGAGCTCACTCACAATTTCCACAGTAGAGCAGAAAGACATGAGCCTATGGCAGTGAACTAAAGGAATGCTAAGTAATAACTGGGACTCAGTATAAATAATGAGGGACTATAAAGAATGTATATAACTGGAATGTATAACCACAGAAGATTAAAAAAAACCACCCAAACAAACTAGACAGAAAATAAAAGCCAATACAATTTTTGCAGGGAATACATTCCTGGCACCACCCTCTAGAGGGAAATTTAGAAAAGAAAAAACATCAGATGATAAAGATGGTATGATGAGGATGGTAAGCAGGTAAAGGAGTATGTAAGAATTAAAAATAAAACAAAAAAACTTTCAGTGATATAAGCAAAAAAAAAAAATTACACAAGAATATCATGAAGAAGGAAAGATTCAGAGCCAAATCACTGTGGTTCCTCCTTCATCTGGAGAATTATACAGTATCCTCCTGATTCCAAGTGGGCACTGCATCAAAAATGTTAATAGGAGAGACTGTTTTCAGCTTGTACTATATATGCAGCTAAGTATTTTTTTATTGGGACAAGACTGGCAAGGACAGGTTCCCTGGCTGATTTTGATCCAATCTGGAATTTGTAATTTTCTTCTAGAATTGCTGGGTAAGAAATAATCTCTTATAAAGGCACGGGAAACATATTTTTGGCCTCGCAAAGAGGGTAAGGGGAAGCACATTAGGAGTCCTCCTTTCCTTAAGTATTTCTCAAGGATGCAGTTCATCTGCTTTCATCCATGTGTCAGTTTTCCAAAGAGGAGGTGGTCAGAGTGTGTGTGCGGTCCCAGTGACTGCTTGCAGAGGATTCAGAAAGTCCTAACACATAACACAGTGCACTGAGTCTGGGGTGCCTGAGGAATAAGGGTTGTAATAAAATGTGCTTGCATCCAATTCAGCTCTTCCTTGGCGAGGGACAGTGAGGACAGTGTCGGAGGGTGTCTGTGTGCTGCCATGGGCATCCAGTCTAGTCACCACTGCACACTGGTAGGTTAAATCTTTGTAACCTGTCACTTCTGCAGGAGTAGTTTTGTACCATTTAAATTCACATAGCTACACAACAGGTATAAAACCCAATATGTACATTACTTTTATGAAAAAAAGGTGTATTTGCAGTGTTTTAGCAAAATATTCTCTTTGGCACAAATATTGTCAGATTGCAAAGGTGTTTATAAGCTGCAGGTTGTAGATAAACACCAACTGAGATTTCACGGGTGATGATTTTGGACAGATGCCTAAAACCCAGCTGCCTTCCTTACCTTTGCTCTACAGACTACAGGGCTTTTAAAGATCCATATACAGAAGGGAAGAATTTCCTGAGTGTACATGGTGGAGTTGAAATTACATTAGTACCTGGTTAGAATTTGCAGCATCAAACAGATGCAGCTGAAAAAAAGGTATATAAAATACCTGCAGGAAAAGTTTGTGCAAAGGTCAGGCACTTCTCTATAGATTCTGTGACCTGCTAATTAGTGGCTACCCTTTAAATTAGAAATGCAAAAGCCTAGGTGGGACTTGAAAAGAGGAAGATCCATAAGACATAGAGAGCAATTTCAAAAACAGACTGAGATTCATCATTTGATTTTGGTCGCAGGGAGAGAATCCCATGTAGAAAATTATTCTAAACAGGCTGCAATTGGCAAATTTCTACTGCGATGTGCTCAAAACAAATACCACTTTTCCCTGCACACCATTTGTGGAAAGCTTAATGGGAATCAATTCTGGCCTCAGCTGTGTCCTGCAGTGGGTGCACAGGCACAAGGCTCTGCACCGTGGACAGCCTCTCTCTGCCTGGACACCACCATGTGCTGCTTTCCTAGTTTTGCTTGTTGCCAGTACATAGTGGGCCACCCCACGTCTCAGCAGAGAGACTTTTACTTTGTTTTCCTTTTGTTTACAGTTTGATGTTATTATATTTTACTTCAGTGGGTTAAAAAGTGGGTTTTGCTTTGAAAGGTTGTGTTGAAAAGTTGTCTGTAGAAAGTACTACAGACCCTATGTCCTGCCAGATTGCTACACTGAAGTGACTTCTTTCTCTTTGATAGGCAATTTTCTTTAACACTCAAAGTTGTTTTTTGTTTTTTGTTCTTTTTTAACAAACCTGAGAGTCCCAGTAGGATCCTCATGGTTAGGAAAAAAAAGACATTTTACCAGGGAAGCAACTTCTTATGACCTTAGGTAAAATGCCAACTGCAATAGAAGTACTTTCAAGTGTCATTTATATACTAAGATTAAAAAAAACAAAAAACAAAAAAACAAAAAAAAACCCAACCAAAAACACACTAAAAATATCTGGCTGTGTTTGGAAGATCTATACAACTTTGAAGCCTCAGAAATAATGAAGCAAAATGTAGCTTGTTTTTTTCAGAGTAATGGCATGACTAAATGCTCAGTAGAAATTTTTTTTTGAGTGACTATGATAAGCTTGGGCTTTAAAATCACACCTCATTGTATTCTAGAGGTTTTTCTAGTTTCTCTCTGATGGATTGTGACGAGCAAGTTCACAGGGGGTTCCTGTTTCCCAGGAGAGCAGGTGGCAGAGAGGCCGTGCAGACAAACATTGATAAATCAGAGGGCTGGGCAATCACCAACCATACAGAGTTTAACAAGGAGAAGTGCTGGATTCTGCAGCTCGGATGGGGCAGCCCTGGCTGTGTGTATAGACTGTGGAAGGAGATGCTGGAAAGCAGCGCCACGGAAAGGGATCTGGGGCTCTTGGTCCATGGCAAGTTGAACATGAGCCCGCAGTGCCCTGGAGAGCCAAGCCTGTTCTGGGGGTATCAGGCCCAGCATCACCAGCCAGGCACGGGAGGGCATTGTCCTGCTCTGCTCTGCACTGGAGCAGCCTCACCTAGAGTGCTGGAGGCAGTTTTGGATGCCACAGTGTAAGAAAGACATTAAACTATTAAGAGAGTGTTCAAATGATGGCCGAAAGGATGGTGAAGGGTCTGGAGGGAAAGCCGTGTGAGGAGTAGCTGAGGCTGAGGCTGTAAAACACCTGTACAACAAAAGGAATCGGCTCCTGGGGATTGGACTTGTTACAGCCCCAGGGCCTTGCCCGCCCTGTCAGCTCCTGCATCCAGCAGCCCGGGAAGGATCAGCTACAGGCACTGGATCTGCCAGCCAGATGAGTGCTACTAATCCAGTCAGAGTTGTCGCACACTGGATAAAGAGTCAGGAGGGGCCTTAGTGTGGAGTTCTGCGTTTATTTACCAGAGAGGCATCCAGAGGATAAAAACCATACAACCCAGGGTCCAGCAGGCTTTTAAAGGGGAAACAACAATCAATGGGATCAGGGTTCAGGGGCAGAACTGGGGAGGAGCGGTGCAGGGAGAGGTGCATGGAGATCCAACCAGGAAAGGCCAGGGGAGGGGAGAGAACAGGCCAATGGGGCATCGAGGGAGACGGAAGATTCCACAACACAATGCATAAGTAAACAGGGAGGGGAGAACAACAAACCAATCAACTAAATGATATTAACATAACTGCAAGTCACGGTATAGACCATGCAGAGAACACAGGTGAGACACTACACCTGGGTGGTCCACTAGTCCCTCTGAGTGCTCTGGGGCAAGACCCATCTCCTCGGCCACTCCCAGGGCAGCCTCGGCCACTTCCACAGACATACATACAACACTCTCACAAGAGGAAGAAAAGGGGCAGATACTGATCTCTTCTCTCTGGTAGAGGTGGCAGGACCCAAGGGAATGGCCTGAAGTTGTGACATGGAGGTTTAGGTTGGATATCAGGAAAAGCTTTTTCACCCAGAGGGTGTTTGGGCACTGCAGCAGGCTCTCCAGGGCAGTGGTCACAGCACCAGCCTGACAAGAACCATGTGGACAATGCTTCCAAGCATATGGTGTGATTTTTGGGTGGTGCTGCGCAGGGCTGGGAGTCCGACTTTATGTTCTGTGGGTCCTTTTCAACTCGGCATATTCTATGATTGTATAAATTGAATTAAATTATCCCAGTTCTCAGAAAGAGTCTCTTCGGTTTGCCCTGGGAAAACAATTCCTCTCTTCACAGATAAAGGTAAGTCTTGCAAATTTGGTCTAAGTACTATGGAGTGAAGTTTTCTATATAATAAGATGACAAGAAGATATTGGCAAAATGGATATTGTCATGTGAGTGTCAGTCACTGCTCTGAAATAAGTCAAGCCATTATGGCTGAGTAGCAAAGGCTGTGTGCTCCCACTGTCTCTTGTTACCCTCACAAGGAGCTGTGAAGATGAAATGAGATTTTCTTTAAAGGTTTCTGGGTTTTCATTGCCAAGAAGACAGAGACAAATATTCAAAGAATTCCTATGCAGAGTGGCTCTTCAGGGGCTGGGCAGGGCAGAAGGGCTGTTTGGGGCTTGGCTACAGCCCTGCCATGTCCTGCGTGATCTCAGTGCTCTCAGTGGGAGTAATGTCTCCTCTGCTTCCTCCTCTATTGGGATAAGAAGGACATTTTGAGCTATACGACTGAACTTTAACCACTCTATCTGGCAAGAGCTGAAC
Organism: Petroica traversi; assembly: GCA_025920805.1. NCBI lineage: Eukaryota > Metazoa > Chordata > Aves > Passeriformes > Petroicidae > Petroica > Petroica traversi. Next base: position 12,211,195 of record JAHLSL010013733.1, on the reverse strand, counting down.
ATCAGCAGAATCAAGACCTCATGTCAGCGCCCTGGGGATCTGTGAAGACAAGGAGAGGCAGAGAAGGCAAAGGAAAGCAGAGATGCACTGCTGGAAAATGAACAACTTTTGTTAGCCACACAATGGGTCTGCATCAAATCCTAGATGGGTCTGTAGCGCTCATCATCTAATCTGAGACTTATTCCAGGTCCCTCTGCTCTTCTGTCTGCTCCCTGTCTCCCTGGTTCACCATTAAAGCTTTACCCAGCACCGCACCCCCAGTGTACTCAGAAGTGTCCTGCAGAGGTGGATTATGAGCTGTGGGGCTGTGTGAGGCATGTGCTGAGCCTTGTGCTCCTGCTGCTCAGGCTGTTGAGCTGCTGTTGCCTTCTCCCTGCTTCATTTGTGCTGCCACTTCTTCTGGCTGCTGGACAGGTCCCTGGAACACAAGCACTGCCTTGCCCAGGATGTTATGCCTGATATATGGAGTTGTGCCCATCAGAGCTGAAGCATCGGCTGTGGGACTGTGGAAGGCATGTGTTGTGGTCATTGAAGCCACCACAGGGAAGGCTGGTGAAGAAGAGTCACATGAAGATCCACAGAATGGGTGGTGGAACTGCACCAGAGTGTGACATCTGCCCTTGGCTCCCATAATGGTTTCTCCCCCTCAGTGTAATCTGTCATGTTAATCCCCCCTTGTTAATTAGTCTGTTGCTCCCCTCCCCCACCTTTTACATATGTTTTATGTTCTTGAAAGCTCCCTCTTCCACGAGGCATCATTGGCCTGGCTCCTGGCTGGTCGATTGAAAACTAACCAAAAAGCATAAAAATCAGGAGACGACACAAGAGTAGGTGGTTGGGAGGGAGTGTAAGAGCAGAAGTCCTTGAGTACCCATCCAATGGGAAAGGGAACAGGGACCACCCCCAGACGCGAAAGGGTGTAAAAGTTACCATTTTTTTGGAGGGTTCACCTGTTGTATGTGTTCACCTGTGGAGGGAGAGACATGCACCCAACTCAGCTGACTCATTACTAATAAGCAGTTTTCTTTTCCTTCAAAGGCATTGTCTGCCCTTAACTGTGAGTTTATTTCCAACAATTTGTCCAGGATCCTTGATCTCTGACCCTCCAGAGCAGGACAGCAGGAGTAGGGGGTGGCATGCCCTGCTGATTTCAGCAGTCCGGACCTGTTGTTGTGCCCCATGAGGGCTGCAGCTGAGACACAGAGAGGGACTCTTGAAACAAAAAAAGGGAAGAAAGGTAGGGAGAGAAGCAGAGTTTACGCATGTCAGCTCTAACACCTCAGCACAGCACCCAGGGAAGAAAATGACTTCTGAGTATTACTTGGGTGGGTGGTAGGAGCATGAGTGGATATGTGTGTGTGCCTGAGACACAGAATTGCCTGCGAAGCAAATGTGGAGTCCTTCTAACTGCAGTTCCACTATTCTACAAGGGACTTGGAGGGGCAAAGTGAGTCATTCTGGAAAAAAACCAGAGTCATGTGGAAAATACTCTGAAATGGGAAAGAGCTGCAGTGGGAAGGTTAGGAGGAGTTGAGAGGAACTTAAGAGATAATAAGGATAAATATACCTCTGGACAGTCCTTTGGGGAGGATGCTCAGAGACTGGGGACAAAAGGAGCTGGCCTGTACCCAGGGGAAGAATCAGGGAAAGATGACCCAATATTGTACACTTGAGTGGACTATTAGACCAGACCCCATTGTACTGGCCAAGATATGGTTCTTTGGAAGATTTGGTATGTCAGGCTTTAAATCTCTATGTGAACACAGAAGATCCTCGATATATAGAACAAAGGGATTATGCCGCTTTTCGGAAAAGACATTCATCCATATTTGTAATCAAGTATGTTAAGGTTAGGGCTGGCTGGGAGGAGAGAAAGAGGAAAAAGTAGAACCCTATAGAATGAAATTACATGAATTAGAACCTCAAAGCTCTGGATGTGTGGAGAGAATGAATCCTATCCTTAGGAACTGTCTTTCCAAATTAGTGATTGTCAGCAGATTATTGTGAATTAACTGCTTACCTTCGGTATTATCATGAATTAGATCTGCTCTAAGAAAGGATACAGGAGTTTGTCTCAATAAAATATTACTTGGGCTACCTTATCTGGGAAGAGCACACCAGATAAAACCAGGAGATTGGATACTAACAAGATCTTGGAAAGATGACACCTTAACACTGGGATGGGAAGGCTCCTTGCAGGTACTTTTAACAACTGAAACAGCAATCAGGACTGCAGAAAAGGGATGGTTTCATGCCACTCAAGTTAAAGGACCAGTGGAACCTCCTTCCCAAACCTGGACAGTGGTACAAGGAAGCAACTGTTAGAGCTAACCTTCCAAAGAAAATGTAACAGTAAACAGTCAGCAACAAGACTGAACTGATGTCTGTATTTGTCACCAGAGAGATCTTTGCTCCACTGTGGGCTGCAACTTGTCAGATGTCGAGCAGTGGAAATGTAAGTCATATCAGGCCTTGACAAACAGAGGAACAGAAAATGAAGAATCTGATTTTTATAACTGGGATTGAAATCTTAATGATAAGCAGCTCTCTCTTGATTGATCCTAGTACTCCTCATATTCTAAGACTCTGGAAATTGCTGACCAGAGTGTTACGGCCTTTATGCATCCACTTCCACATCCACACAGTGTGCTGTTTGGCAAGCCTGCAGAATGTGGCAGTTGTAGAAGCCACCTAGGGGGTGACTGTAGGAGTGGATTTGCCCAAGAACCCTCAGGATGAATGCTGGACTTCCCAAGTGTAACATCTCCCCCTGATCCCCTCAATGGTTTACTCCGATGACTTGCAGTTACATGAATTCCTTCAAGTTGGTTGGTTTATTGTTTTCCATACCCTGTTTACATATGCATTAAGTTCTGGAAAGTTCCCTCTCCCTCGACACCCCATTGGCTTGTTTCAGTTTCCCCTTCTCTGGCTTTTCTTGGTTGGACCCCCTTGTTATAAATGGAATTTGGATGTTTTGTGCGTTTCAAGGGTTATACTGTTAATGAATTATAAAGTTGCTGACAAAATTATAATTAAAAAAGTTATTAATTGGAACTGTGTATAAATTAATGCTGAGTTCTATGTAGTTTCATGTGTGTTTGGTAAAGCCTTGTAAAAAGGGGGAGCTCTGAGTTGAGCCAGGCTTGTGGAAGCCTGAAGACGACAGATGCCCTGGTGTGAGTCTATCCAGGCAAAGGCCTGAAGAGAGCAAAGGCTCTGTGCGTGTGGGAGCCAATCCAGGCTTACAGAACCCTAAAGAGGGCTGAGTCCTTGTACATGGGTATTATTTTGCATGGCAGGCTGTCCGGGATTCTTTTTGTTTCTGGTATTTTTGTGGCTTCGCCCCTTCTGATTTTTATTTCTGCCTCTTTTGTTTCGTCCTTCGGTTCCACCGTGTTCAGATTTTTGACGCCAATTTGTGTTCACTTCTTGTTCCTTTTTGTCATCAATATAATAAAAAGTTTGGCTTTCGCATAAAAGATTAAGTTAAAATTATGGTTGATGAGGTTATTGATTGGTTCCTAGGGTTGGGGAAAGTTTGTATTTGATGTTTGAGTGTTAAAAGTTAATTCTAAGTGTTAAACAGAATTTTAGAGCTCACCTTTTTAAAAAACTCTTGTAAAACCTAAGAAAAATCTTTAGGTGCTCAGAGAAAGAAAGAAACCCTCACCCCTACAGAAAGATTGTTTTTAGCAACCAGCCCTTGGCCTGCCACCAAGCTCCATGGAAACCATGAATTTCAATGAGGCAGCTCTCCCGCCTAAAACTTCAGTGACATCACCCCGAAAACGGCTCCTGGAAACCAATGAGCCATTGGACAAAAGATTCTACATCAATCTTGGACTTCACCAATCAGCCCCCACTGAGGAGGCAGGCTGAGGGCGGATCGGGGTGGTAATGGAGGGGAAAAGAGAGCATAAAACCCTCAGCTACACCTGAAGGGTGCTCCCATTGCCTACACTGGACTGTCCAGCGCTTGCTGGGGTGCTGCTCCCTGCAGTTCTCAGGCTTGGAGTTAGCCTAGGCAGGGCCTGCTGCTGGGATTCTTAGGCCTGATTGCCATCTTTTCTACTTGAGGCTGACTCAAGTAGAGCCCAGCACTGCTGATTCTTGCTGTTGGGTTTTTACTATACTGGTTACAAGAGTCTCTAATCGCTGTGTACCTGTTTTAGTTTTTTTTTAAACTTTTTTTCCCTAATTGTTTTTGTTAATAAACCTTTCTGTTCAACTAATTATCGAGAGTTGACTTTAGTTTTCACATTTTTGTTTGGCAGTTCAGTGGCTTGTCCGTTTGACAGTTTAGTGAGTGTAGTCTTGTCCCTTTTTGTTTGATAGTTTAGTGGCTATAGATGCTACTTTGAGTTCACGTCCCCTTCCTTTTTATTAGCAATTTGGTGGTTGAAGAACACTATTTTGGGTCTGAGAACTTGTCCTAAATTCTGATATTGATTCAGTTATTTGTCCGTTTGTACTAAAATTTAGAGGTCGCAGATGCCATTTTTAGACAATTTTTTTTCTTTTTGGTTTAACTGGCAGGTATCTTACTGGGTAAAAGCCTCGTTAGGGGGGTAGAAAGAAGAGACTTATGTAGAGGATTTTCTCACAGAGAATGGGCATGTGAGCAACCCAGCCTTTATGATAAAAGAAACTTAGTTCTATGCTCAAGGCCGTGTAAAAGGACATCTGTGGATGTGAAAGAGGAAAAATAGGGCAGTGAACAACTCTCAGATGTCTGATAAAGAACTTGGCAGACGAAAGTGCTGAAATAAAGCTTGTAAGGTTTAATGTAGCTATCCAATCGTATAAGTAGAAGGAGCGAGCAAACATCATAAATTAACCCATTATAACAAAGACACCCTCAGAGTTTTCAGTTTCCCCATCATGCACTGCTTAAACCCTGACTGACCCTTCCACATCTCAGTGAAGTGTTGCTACCTGCCCTAGTTTCTGCCCCAAGAACAAATAGTAGCCCAGGCTATTACCCTGTCCTCAAAATATCCCCTTCGCTGCTCGCCAGCAGTGTTTAGGGCAGAATGAGTGGGCAGAGACATTGCAGTGCAGAGTGAAAAATGGGGATGCTGTCACCGCACTGAATGGGATGGCTGACACCAGTGCGGATGTCACCATCATTTCCCAAACCCACTGGGGGCTCAAGCATGTGCAAGGGAGAGTCACAGGGATTGGGGGAGTGATGCCAGCCATCCGGAGCACCAATAATATCATCACAGAGGGCCCATTCCATCTGGGTTCACCCTATGGGGCAGGGGCCTATTACCTCAATGGGGAACTCATCTGGAAATCCCATCAACAGCACCAGATTTCTAGTCGGTGGAGTGTGCCATACCACTGCTCACCTGGAAATCCAACAAACCCATCTGGGTGAAGTAGTGATCCCTCACAGAAGAGAAGCTTGGTCCCTCATGGAGAAGCAGCTCCAAAGAGCCACTTTGTTTCATCTGACAGCCCTTAGAACTCCCCTGCCTTTGTCCTGAACAAGCCTGGCAAGGACAGGTGGAGGCTCCCCCATCACCTTCGAGCCATCCACAAGGCCATTGAGGATATGGGTCCCCTGCAACTGGGTCTGGCATCACCTTCTATGGTGCTCCAACAATGGAAGCTGGCCACGGTTGACCTTAAGGACTGTTTTTTTCACATTCCCCTCCACCCTCATCATGTTCCCCACCTTGCTTTCTTGGTTCCCTCCATCAACCGGCAAGCCCCCATGTGCCACTACCACTGGACAATCCTGCTGCAAGGCATGAAGAACTCTCCAAGAATTTTTCAGTGGTATGAGGCGCAAATCTTCACTCCCATTTGTGAGGCATTTCCCAAAGCAATCATCAATCATTACATGGACAACATCCAAGTCTGCGCTGCAGATAAACTCCATCTGGATGAGACTCTACAATCAGTTGCATCTGCCATTGAGAAGGCAGGCTTTGAAATCCAGCCAAGCAAGATTCAATGGACCTGCCCATGGATTTACTTGAGACTCCGCACAGATGAGGAGACCATCATACCCCAGCAGCTTTCCATCAGGGATGACCCAAGGACCCTGTGAGGCCTGTGGTCAATGAAAAAGAGAAACAAGAAAAGGAAATCCTATTGCCTTCTCACAAAAATTTATTCGTTGATTTAGCAGAACGGATTGGCAGACAAATAAACTTGAAAAATTATTGGGTTTGTGGAGGTACCTTAGAGTCCGAAACTGGGCCTTGGCAAGGAGTCAGTATTTGACCCCTCGAATTACTACATCCCTTCCCAAACTAGAAAAGACCATGAAGAATGGCAATTGGCTGACGTGATTACTGGAGAGGAATGCATCTGGAGAAGAGGAAGAAGATACATACAAGAAGTTGGGAGAGACCGTGCGCAGATGGTACTTAGTCAGAGATGGCACCAAACATTGGTGGATCCTGAAGGAACCAGGTATTTTCTGGTCCCAGGAAAAGATAAAAGGCAAGAATTGCATTCTTCGCCCCAGTGAACAACTCCACCAATGCTAGGAGTCTAAAACTCAACCTTACTCTGTCCTCCCACGTACTTCAGAATACTGGATCTCTGCCTCCACCACCAAACCTAATTTCTAGGAAGCACCACATTACTTGGTTTGGATTTGTGGGAGAAAAGCCTATTCTAAATTACCACCAGAATAGCACGGAAGCTGTACCTTAGGAGCTATTCAACCTAGCTTCTTTTTACTATCTGAAGCTGCAGGAAACAATCTCTGAGTTCCCCTTTATGATGAACTCCAAAGAAGCAAGAGACACATAACTGGGGGAACTCAGAGATGGGGAGATGAGGAGTGGCCACCAGAGCGGATTTTAGAGACATATGGACCTGCCACCTGGGTGCAGGATGGACGCTGGGGATACAGGACCCCAACATACATGTTAAACAGGATAATCCACCCTAAGGCTCTAACTGAGATCATATCTAACCAGACCACCATGGCTATCGAGCTCCTTAATACACAACAAACACAAACTCAAGCAGCTGTTTACCGAAATTGCCTGGCTTTGGACTACCTCCTCGCTGAAGAAGGGGGAGTCTGTGGGAAATTCAACACCACAGACTACTGTTTACGTATTGACAACCATGGGTGTTACCGCAGAAACACAATCACAGAATGATTATACGCAGGTGCTTTTACTTGAAGAGCTCTGGGAATCGGGGTACCGAACCCAAATCGATTCCGACACGGATTTGTAATGGATGCATTTTTATACTGTTCCTTATATACCCACCACCAGTTAATCGTTAATTCAATATTCTTCTACTGAACTTGAGCATGACTTTCTGCTACGATTCCATTTCTATTACATATATTGTTTCCACCCAAGCATAAGCTGCAGCCCTCTTTTCCAACTATTCTCTAACATTTCTCATGATTGAATTATCATTCTTACTTGTCTTTACTAAACAATCATTTCATTATAAGCAATAATTGCAAGACACACAGGTGCAGTTCTCATGACTATACTTCTACCTAACAAAGACAACACCTAAGGCCTACCTTTAGGGCCTACTGTTCCCACAACCTACTAAACTACTACAACCCCAAAATCATTTTAACTCCTATACTATCATGGGGAAGCTGTGTTAAGTCTCACTCAGAGCATCAGGAAAATTGCACATGTGACTGTCCAAACTTGGTACTCCATCAGAACCTCAGAATGGTGGAATAATATTTTTAAAGGAGAATGGTTGAAGAAAGGCCTAATAATTATTGGTTTATCCTTTGCAGGTTTACTTTTTCTCCCTTGTTTAATCCCTTGTTTTATTAAATTGATTACTTCCATTGTTCAAAGTATGCCCCAAATTCAGGAACTCCAAGTAAATCAGACCCCAACCCCTAGTCAGAGAATCATGACTATCAATCATCCATAGAAGAACAAGAAGAATAAGAAGAAGACCAGGAAAGTATGCAATCAGTTTGTTCACCTAACAACCATCAGTGAAGAAATGACCACCACCTTTGTTTAGTTAAGTAGTTCCTGAAGTTAATAGTTCGTGGTTTGTGTTTGAGTGTACTGACTCCCAGTGTGGCAAGTAGACCACTCTTCAATCAAAAATACGACACTGGGGGTTTGGGATACCCAAGGAACAAAATAATCTTTGATATTTATTTGAGGAGGGGGCGGTTTAATCTTTCCACAAAAGAGAGGGGGAGGTTTGGTGTAACCCTGTGTAATCTTTAAACAAAAATTCAGAATTGACTAGGACCAGATAAGAAGGAAACATCAGGAGAGTTAAATCTGCAATTCCAAGCACCAGCAGGGATGTTACATGTTGTAAATGTGAACCTGTAACACCAGAGGGCAAGGCCAGGTGGATATTCTTATTTGCCATGTAAGGAGCTTGCCATGGGTGGCAACCCCACAGGCTATGGCTGTGGGATAAGGAGTCCTACTGACCTTTGGTACTTTCTCTGTCCTTTTATTCACCTATTCAGGAATACAAGCAAGCACCTGGAGGTACTGTCAGAATTACAGCGTTATCCAGGGTTCTTACCTGATACCTCCATACCCACAGAGAAGTATTTGTTTATTTTGGACAGGGACTGATGGGAAGGTTCGTTTGGGAAGCTTGGCACAAAAAAAAAGAAAATGGACGAAGGATATGGGCTGTATCCAGAAGTATCTAGTATCAAGAATAAGAGAGGGGAATGTTATGAATGGATTTTAAGCCTGGCATTTGTCTTATGTTGTACTAACTGTGAATCATATTATAAATTATACTATGAGTTATAATGTTGTATACAGTTGTTTATTATGGTATTATCCTTTGGAAATTTCCAAGAAGGTATGTGTACAAGATTTCAGGTGGTTTGGGTTTCGGTTGTAAGGATTGCTTTTGTGGGGATTGGGTGATTTGTATGTTAGTTCTGTGGGGTTTGCAGGGGACAGGCTGTTGCCAGACTTCAAAGATATCTCCGTAAAAGGAATGACTCCAACCAATGAGAACTCTGATCACCTCAGAGACAGAAAAGGGCGAGCTCCCAGAACACTAACAAAGGAGCGCAGCTATGCAAAACCATAAATCAGTATGTGTTAGGCTGATGCAACCCCCTCCAGGGGTATAAAAGGGATCACCATTTTGTGGGCGAGCCTCTGGCACCCACCACACTCCCAGCGCTGCCCCTTCTGCTTTTTTCATTTTTCTTGAGTTCTCAATAAATTTTTTTAACTAATTTCTACACCAGAGATTTGGGTCATTTGTAACAGCCATTTGGGGTTTGATGCAGACCCATTTTGAAGCTATTGAGTTGTTAGGGTTCCAACTGTTTCTCTGCTTTGTTTTGTCTTCTGTGCCCCTCCTTGCCTTCGTAGGCCCCCAGGGTGCCAACATGTCCAATCCCTGTCCGATGAAGTTCATGCAGGGCACCATGCTTAAGCAGCTGATACAGGAGCAGCTGGGGAGCCCAAGCTCTAGCCAGTGAACCAGTGCTCTTGACCATGGAGGAGCAGGAGTCTGAAGATGCCATGGATGCAAAGTTATCCGAACAAAAGGAATGGGAAAACGCCTTTGATGTTGAGCTGTCAAAGGAAGAGGAATGGAAACACAGAATAGACATGGAGCCATCCCAAAGGGCAGCTGTCATTAGGTCACCTCCTGCCCATTGCTGGGTCAATTCCTTGGACTTGGAGGACACCAAAGCTCCCACAAAAAAGGACCCATGGAGGGTCCCAGCTGCCCCAGCAGTGTGGGCAGGGAGGCTGCAGGAGAGGCAGCTGACATACTGCTGAAAGTACCTCCTGTCCCAGCGTGTCCAGCGGATGCCCAGCTGGCTGATTCTGCCACTTGTAGCTCCTGAGGAGCACCACACCTCTCATACGTGAGGAGGCAGCTCCACTAGTTTCCCCTATCCCCGTGGAGGCCTAAGAGCAGCTGGGGCAGAGAACATGGCCCCACAATGACCTGCCTCTGCTGGACACTTCTGAGTACCTCAGGTGGACAAAGCTGCGATACGTGATCCAAGAACCCAAGGAGCAAGCAGAAGGGACCTAGAATAAGGCTCAGATTAGATCATGAGAGAACAGATTGATCTAGTATTTGATACAGATCAATTTGAAGCTAAGAGAAGGTAATTTTCCAGCAGCAGCAGTGCCTCTCTTTCGTTTTGCCTTCTCTGCTCCTCCTTTTCTTCACAGGTCCTCAGGGTGCTGATAGGAGTTTTTAATGCTGCTCCTGTTCAACTCGTGTAAGATGAAGTGGTTACAGTTCAAATCCCACACTTTGGCTAAACAGCAGCTGCACTGCATGCTTCCAGATACTGAAATTACTGATGGACAGCTTTTGCAGTGCTTTGAAAGCATGGAACCCTCTTCTCTCTGAAGTCATAGTAGGCTGTTGGAGCAGAAGAGGGCCAGCTGCCATCTGCTTCAGAAACCAGCCTAGAACTAAAGCAACGGTTTGCAACATCAGAGAAAGAGGACTGAACTCAATGGTAAGCCCAGCAGAACTCATGTACAAGTAAACTAGTCTTAAACTCCTTAGTCCTAAACCAGGACACACTTCCTCTGCAAAGCCTCAGGGTCCTCTGGAACACAACACGTTTGCCCAGGCAGCACTGTGGAGTCCTCTGCTTGTTTCCTTCTCTCTCCCTCTCCCCGTGACGGGCACACACTTTAGTGTTTTCCCTCTCTCGTCGCACCTCACGGCTTTTCCAGAGGCACTGCCCTGTGTCCCTGCCCAGCCTGAGGGGAGCTCTGCTGAGATCCGCTCCTGCCGCCTCCAGCCAGGCCCTGAGGGATTTCCCGCCGCGTTTTGGGCGGGAGCCCCGTCCCCTCCCGCCTCCTCCCTCAGCGGCGCAGGCCTTTCCGCCTCGCCGATCACTGCCACCGCTGCCCGCCGCGCTCCGCTGGCCCCTAGCGATTCTTCTTTTTCCCCAGCTGCCCCCGACTGCACCGCTTTCTACTCAAAATAAGCGCCCCTTCTTCCTGCACAGCATTTGTGGAACGCGTCATGGCCTCCAGTTCTGGCCTCAGCCGTGCCCTGCAGTGGGTGTGCGGGCAGAGGGCTCTGCACCATGGGCAGCCTCTGCTTGGACACCACCATTGCTGCCTTCCTAGTTCTGCTCGTTGCTAGTACATCGTGGTGTTAGAAATAAACCCGCTTTTTCATGTACTTTGTAGACAAAGTCTTCCAAGCATAAGAAAACTCTTATTTGTAGGGACTCCACTCAGCGCAATGCACCCGCTAACCCCGACAGACGAACACTCACTGACGCCCACAAAATGGCAACTTTTTATACCCTGTCGTGGCCGGGGGCGGTGTCTGTCCCCCTTCCCATTGGATGGCTACTTAGGAATTTACACCCTCTCCGGGCTGCCTATTCTTCTCTCCCCTCCCCTCTCAGCTTTTTTCCTTTTTTGGTCTTGTTTTCAGCCTTGCCCCTCTCCCAGTTCTGAACTACGCCAAATGGATCTATCAAAACATAACCAAACCGTAGATAACAAAAAATAGGGAACGAAACCAGTCACTTTCATTCTTTTACTCAAGAATCTTTGTGGCTGCAGCAAAATGTTATTTCATCTCTCACAGTTGGCCACCCCATGTCTCAGCAGAGATACTTCCTTTGGTTTGTTTCCTTTTGTTTACAGTTTGCCAATATCTGCATAGCTTTAGATTAGCAGAGATCATGAGGCAAAAGGTGGTTCTTCTCATCCAGAATAATGGCCTGATTTTTGTGGTCACTACACACTCAATGGGAATTTTCTAAAAAAAGCACCATCAGCTTGGGCTTTAAAGTCAGATTGGACTACTGATGTTTCCCTCTGATGGATTATGAGAAGCATTTCGCAACAGGTTTCTGTTCCCAGAAGGGAAAGGACTAAAATACCGGGGAAATCTGGGGGTGCCCAAAATGTGTGGACAGGGAGCATATATTGTTTCCCCATCAGTCCCACCGAAGCCATAGAAGAAAACAAGGATTAGAAGTTGTTTGGTCTCCTTCTTTTACAAAACATCTTCTTTTTAAAAGGTGGCTGTGGGCCAGATGCTGCTACTGGGAGTCTGCTGTGTTGCTCCCCAGGAGCAAAGGCTAATTATCTTCTCCTTTCTCTGCACATTGGCAGGGAGCTTTATGACCCTAAATCAGGAAGGTTCAGGAAACACTCAGCTGCATCATAAAAATCCAAGGATCCCTGAAACACCTTTTAAAAGCCTTTTCCCACCTTTTGGCACTCCCAAATCTTTTCTTCTAAAACTCTGTCCCAATTTTCATTGCACATTCCTGTGGGTGTTGATGTAATCACACAAGTGTTGAAGAAGCTGAAAGTTGCCCATTCAAATTTTCAATTCCTGATCTCATCCTGAAGCAGAAGCAGCAATTCAATTTTAAGCCACTGAACTTTCATTATTAAAGTCTTTTACTTTTTATTATATATTAAATTGGACAAATAAAAAAAATAGCTAAGAAACCTGCATACTTAGAACACCATCTGCAATCAAAACAGATGTCAAGCTATGTTTATGTCTCCAGAAAAAAAGATTGTTTTGCAAGCACCATTTGTTAGCAATACAAAAACGGTTCTTTCCACACAATGCTTCTCCCTGTGAAAACTGGAAATAAAACATAACAGCAATGTAGTGTTACAAAGGAGGCATTTATTGATTACTTGCATGCTTGGTGCCAGATGATACAAGCATTTCTGAGCCAGGGATACATATTCCTAAGATTCTGGAGTCTGCCAGTTTCAGAGGGTGCTTTCTTGGGGATCTTTTTGGATCCCTGGAGATTGCTGAGCCCCTGGCCTTTGCTCAACCCCGTAACAATGACCGTCTATCTGTGGTGCTGTGTGTGGCCCTGGTTATATCATCTGGGCAGCATACTCTGCACAAAGTGAGTTATGCCAGTTTGACTTGTTACAGAGCTGGACACAGAGCCCTCAAGGTTCCATTAGCTGCTCCTTCCCAGTGAGGGATTTACACAGGTACAAGCTGTCTCCTGGCTCTCCATTGAGTGCATTCGCTGATCATTCTGCCCAAATGCATTTACCACACCTTGCAGTGAGAAGGCAGATGAGGCAGAAGGTCAGCTTGGCTGAACAGGAACCTTCTCTTGGAACTAAGATGAGAAAGGAAGGTTAATGGCCAGAGGAGGCAGGTCAGGGAAGAACACAGAGAGGTTCCTTGCCTCTGTAGGGAGAAAATTCATGGGCTTGGCAGGGCAGAAGGGCTGTTTGGGGGTTGGCTACAGCCCTGCCATGTTCTGTGGGATCTCAGTGCTCTCAGTGGGAGTAATGTCTCCTCAGCTTCCTCCTCAATCTGGACAAGAAGGACATTTTGAGCTATAGCACTGAACATGTGATGAGAGTTGAACATTAACAGCATCAAGACCATGTGTCAGCACTCTGGGGATCTGTGAAGACAAGGAGAAGGCAGACAAGGCTAAACAAAACAGGGAGGCACTGTTGCAAAATGAAAAAGTTCTCTTAGCCTCAAAATGGGTCTGCAAAAAGTTTCAGACCCATCTGAAACAGGTCAGACCCACCCTGGACAGGTTTGTTGCTCTTGTAATTTAATTGGAGTCTTGTTCCAGGTCCATCTGTTCTACTGCCTGCTGATGTGGTCCTTGGCTCACTATTACAGCTTTGCCCATGACCTCACAGTTGATGTGTTCTGCTGTGTCCATCACAGACAGGTCACCCACTCTGGGGGTCTGGGGGGCACGTGCTGGTCTCTTTGCCCCTGCTGCTGTGCTGTTGCTGCTGTGTCCTCATCCATGCTTCCTTTTCATGCTGAGGAAGCTGGTTACACACCACGGCCATCTGAAGCAGGCTTTTTAAAGACATGCCTGCGTGCCAAAATATTGGATGGTTTTACTTCACCTCATTTGGTTCATAGAATCAAAATGTGGTGATCATCAGGGCATCCTTGGTGGTTCTGTTGTTGCTTGTGTTTTTTATAGAGGCTCCTCCTCTGATATTTGAACAATTCAGGTGACAGAAGTGGCAGCTGTGTGCATAACCCTTGATCCTCATATTTGTGCCTCAATTTTCCTCTCCACCCCACTGGTTTGGGATTTCTGTGGGAAACACTAAATTGGTGAGTACCATTCCTAAATGATGGCGGCAGCTCTCATGACAAGAGTATAGTAGACTTGCCTTTTCCTGATGGTCTTATCTCATTATCTCATCAATACCACACACCCTTCAAAAGAAACATGTGAACAGATATTTACTTATTTGACATTATGAATGAAAAAGGGAGCTTCTGTGAGGGTTGGGTGCAAATAAAGCCTTGAGTCCTGGGACTATCTCTCCAGATCTTGGAGAAAAAACATTTCTTTGCGTTTTGAATCACGTGTTGGAATGAAGCTTTTTTGGCACAGAGGAAGTGAGGAGATCAAGAAGAATGTCATCTCTTTGTGGGGACTGAAGAGGATTGCTGACTTCTACTCACCGAAGAAATTGTGCACATGCATTTGTGCTGGCTCGTGTGAGAAGTGTCATAAGGGAAATGATTCCCTCAATGCTCCAGCACACTTGTCACCTGAGTTTCATCTCTCCATCACATTCCTCAGTTCCAATAAAAAGAGAGAGGAGACAAAGGTGATGGAGTGGTGAATTTTGCTTTACCTTGGGGCTGAATTAGTAGATAAAGCTTTCTATTAGTTCAAGCTTCAAGTATCGATGTTTGGTTTCTTCACTTGCTTGAAATACTGTTCTGGAAATTGAAGTAAAAAAGAGTTATATAAAATTCCCTTTTGTAATTTATGAGTTTAGCTGACAGAAAAAGTTACTGAGGTTGAAACAACTATGGAGTTTCTATTTCTTCTATTGATTCAAAATATCTTACTATTGTTTCCTTACTAAAAATAAGAATACATGCTGTAAACAAAATCAGGAAATATGAGGAGTAAATGCATTATTTGGTCAGAAAGGTGACTGAGCTGGGCTTTGACAAGTTTACCTTGCCTTGAGGACCCCTTTTAGCTCCCATGCATTTCAGTAGCTCCCACACATTTAAGTCATGTAGGACCAACTGCTGAGGCAAGAGAGCAGCAAAAGTCTGTTGCAAAATAATGGAAGTATAATGAAGAGAAGTGTCAGGACACTCAATTTCTTAGTGAATGGAACAAAAACAACAAATGAAAGCTTGATCTTTCAGGAAAAAGGGTCTGTTTGGAAAAAGCTGCATTCAGCCAAAGATATCACATGTTCCAGGAGAAAGCTGTGCACTTAGGGAAGAAAAACTATCTGCTGAGAATTAGCAGTGCACCAATATCCAGGAAGTTGGACTTTGGCAATGAGTGTGCAATGCTCTGAGCACTTCCTAATAGATACGGTGAAGTGGTTAGGGTCTGAATGTACACATCTCTTAGGATGGAGTTCTCTGTAGCTTTGGGAATATCTCAGGTAGTGCCATAGGAAGCTTAAGGAATACACTGAAAAGCGTTCCTTTCATGCCCTCTAAGAGAAATGTTGGGGGTTTTTAGCTCTGGTTGTTTCTAAGGTCTATTGAGGCTTGTTTGTTGTCAAAGAATTTTCTTTGTCTTGCAACTTAATCCAAAACAAAAACTTCTTGTTCCTTTTGAAAACCTGTTTTCCTGCCAGTCCAAAGCAGTTGTAGGGGTCCAGTTTCTGTAGACTTCTTAAGTGGTTTAAAACAACCCCAAATATTGTGATCCTGGATATGCCTTGAATTCTACATTTTAGAAGGGGGGAAGGTGTTATTACTGCAGACAATTTAAAACCGTAACAAAATAGGGCTCCAGTTTCATTTGAGAACGGAATGCAAATAGTATTGTAAAGCTTAATGTTTATAGGAAAGCATGTTTTTCCTTTACAGTCTTTTCCTTAAGTCTGAAATGTGTAAGAGGAAGTTCAAAGAGGATGTACACACTAGTACCTACTTGATTATTTTCCATATGTGAGGTCAGTAGATTTCAGTGGGTTAGTCTGGGTTCCTGAGCAGCTGAAAAGTTCTGAAACCACCTTCTTGCGGTTTTGAAGTATAGTATAATAATTTGCAAAGAAAAAGGTCAGATTAATCTGGCTTCTTGCTTTCCTTGTTTACTAGGAAAGTGAGAGTAGAGTGGTCAGAAATGGGAGATGAGGGTGATCAAAATAATTTACAGAATCTTCTGAAACCCATCTATTATGGTGATTTAAAGCTTGGTGGGCCTTTTAATCAACATGCCTTTCAACAGCCTTGAGACATTGCCTCCTTCTACATTGCTGATTATGACTGAAACCTTTTGGGAGAGGAAGACTTCTTGTTTCAGGGAGATTTTCAGTATATCTTAAAAATAAACTCATTTTAGTGGAATCTAATTTTAAAAGAAAATCAAACAGAAATGTATACATTAAAAATCCCTCAACTGGACCGACAATATTATTTCAAACCGTTTTATAGATTAAAATGTAAGTTTTTCAGTTCTGCATACTATTTTCTCTCAAAAGCAGCAGTAATTTAACATTGATCACAAAGCAACTTCACACAAAGATTGGATCAAATTACTAGAATTGGAAAAAAATCATCATTTGCATTTAAATATGGGCCTCTCACCTTCAGTTCAGAAGTGAAATTCAAGTAAAGGGACCTGAAAGATGAATGGTTGGCAGTGAAACAGCAATTTCTTGCAGAAATACACCTTATATACATGGATACCTTAGAGATGTTCTCAAGGGAAGCTTTGAGTTGCCACATGAAATAGTTAATTTCCAAATAATTCAGCAGAAAGTTTTTGAAGATGCTGAGACTGGCAGTAGTTCTGTAAATCAGGCTTACCCCACTGTTGAAATTATTTTTGAAGTCATCTACAGAGAAGAAGGTGGAGTTTGAAAGGTGAAATTTGGTCCAAACCAGCCTTGAGCGCTGAGCAGTTTGGTTCTGCTCCAGGAAAAATAGGTGCAGAGTAGTCTCAGTTATGAGTAGTGGGTTAGGAGCTCTGTGTTTATTACCTTGCTTTGTTTTAAGGCCTGCAATTCCCAGTCTCTTTTGCAGTTTTCTCCTGCATGTTATTCTGCTTCTTGTGAGTAATTTTTGAGACGCCTAACAGCAATTTTACTGGCATACAATGCTATACGCTGAAAGTTTGTGGAAAGAAATTTACTTTGAAATTAATAAAGTATGATCTTATTTTATACGAATTATTATTTGTTAATTTATAGACAAAGGAAATACAATTTTAAAATTCTTGTCAACCTTCCATTTCAACTCTGCAACACTCCTAAAGATTTACTTAATTCAAGACCAGGGAGTTTACTTAAGACTGTGTAATCAGTAGTAGAGCACATTGCTTCATTCAGCAGGGAAAATTGCATCTTATTCCAGGTCTGCACATTACAAAATGCAAATTTCTGCCGTTTCTTTTTGTAAATTTCATTTAATTGTGAGATAAATTACATTAATTTTCATGAGTTTATGTCTTTTGGAGAGGGTTTCATTCTTAATAAAATGTGTCAACCTGCTGTGTTGGAGACTAGAGTTCAGTCTAATGAAATTTTTGCTATAGTTTTTTGAATTAAATAAGTTTCTGTAGAATCCAGTTGTGGAAATAATATAGTTTAGAGAAAATATACACTATTTGTAAACATCTTTCTGTGCAAAACTCACTGCAAGTAGCAACACTTTCGTGTCTCTCTGGATTTTGAAAGTGCATTAAAGTATTTCCTGCCTGTACTTGCGATGCCATTTTATTATTTCCAATCTTTGTACAACTTGTAAATCTTGAGGAGCACTTTAGTTTCAAACACTGTTAATTGTTTTAGATAGTTTTTAGATGTTGTACACAACCACTCAGTTAAAACATTTAAGTCCCATTGACATGATCTATTCATTCCACATAAAGACTACTTTCATCTGAAAATTCATAACCTCTTTTCAATAGAGATAAAAATTCTATGTTGTTTCTTTGTAAGGTTTATTTTTTTAAACATTTAGCTACTGCCTGTAGTAATAACATAAACCATCAATCACTTTTCACAAATATTAATGGAAAATCTGATTCTGTGCTGAGCTGTATTTTGCCAGTGACTTGGTAAATGTTACATTTTATTTTTTTAACTGTAGCCAGGAAAATTAATGTCCACTTCAGAAATCTGTCTGGAAGATTTTTACCTTTTTTTTCTTTTTCTTTCTTTCTTTCTTTTTTTTTTTTTTTTGTATTTCAGACACTGCAATTAGTTCGTGATCAAACACTGCTATGATACCCATATGGGCATTTGTTATTTCAAATGGCTGTAAAAACACAGTACATTTATTTTAATTAAAGAGTTTACTTGACATTTCCCTATATCTGAGACCAGAACACTCTAATGTACAGACAATCTAACAATAGTGGTTCTAATAATGATTGGTTTTGGTTCTTTGTGTTGTCACGGGTAGATATTAACTAGAAGCAAACACTGTTCACATTCACAGTTTTTAGCATGTGTATCCAGCTAATAATTTTACAACTTTTGGTAAGACCTTAGGAAGTCATCCTATTGTATGACATTCTTATGCAAAAATTCAGGCTCCCGAAGTCACTGGAAAATTTGCTTGTACAAAACTAGAACTGGTACCTCCTTTTCATGCTTGACTGGAATTAGAAAGCTAATTAAATTTGCCAGCTGTGTTAATGGAAGTGTTAAAATTTGGGAAACATGACATTTCTTTATTAAAATAGATCCAGAATCTTACATATATGTTATTTTTCATTATTGATAGACCTAATGGAGTGACCTCTGTCCTTGAAAAATATAAGATGCATAAACCTCTTAAAGAACTGTTACTATTCTCTGTACAGGTAGTTGTATTTCAGGTGATTAATTCTTACAGGCAGGGACTTACAGACTCTTATACTCTTAGAGCGGTCAGGGGTTGGAATGGACCTTAGACATCATGGTGTTGGAACCTCCCCTGCCATAGGCAGGGGCACCTTTCACTAGACCAGATTGTTCAAGGCCTTATCCACAGGGTTGTGCATCCATAACCTCCCTGGACAACCTATTGCAGTGTCTCACCCCCTCACAGGGAAGAATTTCTTCCTAATATCCAGCCTAGATTTCTCCTCTTTAAATTTGCACCCATTATTCCCTGTCCTATCACAATAGTTCCCTCTCCAGCTTCCCTGCAGGCACCATCAGACACTGGAAGGTACCTATGAGGTCTCCACAAAACCTTCTCTTCTCCTGGTTGAACAACCCCTACCTTCTCTCCTGTGTTAGGGAGATGCTCCAGTCCTCTTACCAACCTTGTGGCTTCCTCTGGACTTGCTCCAACACTTCCATGTCCTTTTGTTGGGGATGCCAGAACTGGATTCCAGGTGGGGTCTCACTAGAGCAGAGTGGAGGGGGAGAATAACTTCTCAGACCCGCTGACCATGCTCCTTTGGATGCAGCCCGTGATACATTTGGCTTTCTGGGCTGGGAGTGCTCACTGCTGGCTCATGTGAGCTTTTCATCAACCATCACCCCCAAGGCCATCTCCTCAGGGCTGCTCTCCATCACTTCTCCTCCCAGCTGTGTCTGTGCCTGGGATTGCCATGACCCAGGTGCAGGATCTTGCACTTGGCCTTGCTGGAGTTCATGAGGTTTGCACAGATCCACCTCTCAAGCCTATTCCAGGTCCCTCTTGATGGTGTCCCTTCCCTCCAGTGTATTGACAACATCACAGAGCTTGGTAACATCAGTGAATTTGTGAAGGGTGCCCTCAATCCCACTGTCCATGTCACCAAAAAAGATACTGAACTGACCTTATCCCTAGCTTCCCAGAAAATTTTCCTGTATTCCACACAGGCTACATGCCTTAATTTCTAACTCTTGAAAGCTGCTTCTTTTCACTCTGACTTTTCTCAGCAGTTCATTATGCATCCATGGAGGCCTCCTGACATTCTTGCCCAAATTTGTCCTTGTTGGGAAACATTGCTCCTGAGATTGGAGGAGGTGATCCTTGAAATTCAGCCAGCATTCTTGGGCCCCTCTACCCTCCAGGGCTCTATCCCATGGGTCTCTACTGAGTAGATCCTCAAAGAGGCCAAAGTCTGCACTTCTCATGAGTGCAGTGTGCTCTGCTCACTGCCCTGAGGATCTTCAGCTCCTCTGTCTCATGGTCACTGCAGCCAAAGCTGCCTTGAAGCACTGCATACCCCACAAGCTCCTCTCTGTTGGTGAGCACAGGGTCCAGCAAGGCACATCTCCTTGTTGGCTCCTCAATCACTTGTGTAAGAAAGTTGTGGTTCAAGGAACCTCCTGGGTTGCCTGTGCATTGCCGTGGTTGCCTGTGCATTGCTGTGTTGTCCCACCAACAGGTGTCAGGGTGGTTAAAGCCCCCATGAGGATCAGGGCTAGTGAGTGTGGAGCCACTCTGACCTGTCTGCAGACGACTTCATCTACACCATCCTCCCAAATGGGTGGCCTGTAGCAGATCCCCACTGTATTAACCCCAGAACCTGGCTTCCCTCAGACTTCGCTCATAAGCTCTGGGCTGGCCCCTCATCATTCCCCAGGGAGGGTTTGCAAACATTCCAGCTGATAATTGACATAGAGGGCTACACCCCATCCTCATCTCTCTAGCTTGTCTTTCCTAAGAAGCCTGAAACCTTCCATTCCAATGCTCCAGTCTTAGGAGTCATCCCACCATGTCTCTGTGGTGCCAGTGGTATCATCCATGCAGGCATGCGCACATCTCTGGTTCCTCCTGTTTGTTTCCCATCCTATGTGCATTTGTGGATAGGCATCTGAGCCAGGCCCTGGATAGAGCTGACTTGCTGGCTGGAGTATCTGGAATGCCTTTGCACTGTTCCAACATCCATTGCAGTTGGCATCTGACTGGCAGGATTGGGATGGATAGGTGCCCTCCCCCAGCAAATCTTGATCTGCATTACATCTATTTGCTGCTGTGCAAACAACATGCCATAGTTTAATAGATCTGCCTTAATTACAAAATCAACACATGAGTAGTTCCCCTGGAGTCAGTGAAAATACTCTCTGCTTGTAGACTTGGGAACATGCTTCATTACTTCTTAAAATAATCACTTTACTAAATTTATTACTTTAAAAGGTCTGTGTATCAGACATACAAAGAACACTGTCAGTGCCCTTTAAATGGATCATGTAGCACCACTATGTGGAAAAGGCAGGGGAAACAGCCAGACTGAAAAGGCAGCCAAAGACAAAACATTCCTCTGGTGATGTGTGGTGCTAGCTGAAGGTATTCAGCACCTCACAAGATCAGGCCTTGTATGATTAAATTGATGTATAAACCCATGGTAATAGATCCTTAAATAATAAAGTGAAAGGGCAGATAGGAAAGTTGGGTGGGAATAAAACTATCTCAGTGTGTTAGAAAGGTTATTGTTTGCATTCCCAGTATTTAACAGTTGGGTTCGCAGTGCGGCGACTGAACCCAGCAGCAGTGTTGTTCTGGCCAGTGATTCAGTGGGAATGTCAACCTGAGCAACAACACTGTGGTATGTACAACTCAGGTCAGACACGTTTATGATTTCTGACCACTTTTTCTCTTGGGTGGTGTTTATTTTCTTCCCAGAAAATATGGTAATGTTTAGATTTATTCAATCTTGTGGTAGTCTTGTACTGCACATTCTAATGCCTCTTGTTGAACCTGACCCACACCCTACCCCTTCGTATAAATAACTTGCTTAGACCTAAGCCCTAAACCCTCTGCTAAAGGTTGAGTGAACTGACTGAAGGAACTCGGTATGTTCTGACATTGAGTGAAGCACAGAACAAATGTTCTTTGATTTGGAAGCAGTGCTTACCATAGTGCATAGCATTGTCTCTGTTTGGAGGGTGCACACACAACTTGTCTCCTGTTTCATCCTTTCTGGTGTTCCACAAGCAGATGGGCTCTTCTCTTCTGTTCTGCAGCACTGTGTCTTACATGTCAGCAGTGGTACCATTCAATTGTTTGCGATGTGTTTCTGATGTGTGGGCTCATGAGATGGCAGAAAGTTCATTTCATCCTTGTGCATTGCTGCTCACCTCTCTGTTTGATAGGTCTGGGTGTTAAAACTGCTAGTGTAGTCCATGGACAGCCATGGGCAAACTGCTCCATCTGGCAGTTCTGCAGAATATTAGGAAAAAAGGGACTTGGTTCAAACAGGAAATTGTTTTGTCTCCTGTCAGAAACACAGACTTTGTAGAGGGGATGGATGATAGGTACTGCAGTTTGAGTTCTCCAAGTGAGGGATTTTTTTTTTCCCACAGAAATGTAGGAACAACCTCTCTCACAAGTAAGGCTTTTTTATAGTAGATAAAGAAAAAAAGGCATTACAACCATTTTGCAAGTAAACTTTCATCCCTGTTAAAATCTGTAGGTTTTATCAGGCTTTAAGTATTGCATTTTGCAGACACGGATCCAAAGTCGGAGATATTATTTGTATTTCTGTGGAGATGCCAGAAATCCCCAGACATAATTAAGGGCTTTTTGGTCTGGACACAATAAATGTACCCAATAGAAAGATGGTTTTTCTCTCTAAATAACTACCTCCTTGCTAACTTTATAACAGCAACATTCCATCAGAAGGCAAACAGATTTTATACTTTTTCTGC
The DNA here is from genome assembly GCA_025920805.1 of Petroica traversi. Lineage (NCBI taxonomy): Eukaryota > Metazoa > Chordata > Aves > Passeriformes > Petroicidae > Petroica > Petroica traversi. The sequence goes on along the minus strand of JAHLSL010013733.1, from coordinate 12,188,684 downwards.
CTGTGTCTGCATGTTAAATATGGTAACTTGCTGAAAAATCATGATGAATACAATTCAACTCATCCACAGGTATCACATCCATGTTATGCAGATATTTTAGGTATCAGTATTATTAATTACCAGTTTATTGTGAGTCATCTATTTCTTGTGGATTTTACCCTAAAACTGAAATTAATCTTTCAATTCTTTATGGAAAGCTGATACATGGTTTCCATAAAGCTGATACATATCTTTATGGTTCGTTATGATCCTTTTGAAAGCATGCGTAAACTTTCCAGATAATATCACAATCTGAATTATTTAATCGAAAAGAATGAGATAAATAAAAATACCTAATGTTATAGTAGATGCTGAAAGGCAGCTTACGTAAAGATTTTGGGCAAATAGCATGAGAATCGGTAGTATTGACATGAAATATATTGATATTAAAAATGTACACTTATGCAAATTGTGGGCAGATTTTTAGCAGGATCTGATACATAAATCTCTTTCACTGCTGGCAATAAATAAGAGATAGAGAAATCTAGATGTGAGATAGGGGTCACCATTTTGGTTTTTGTGCTCAGAACAAGATTACAGAGTCTGGTGTAATCTGTCATCAGCCTAGTGACTTCAGATGACAGCTCATAAGGACTGGCAGTGGCCTTGTTTGTTGGCTTAAATGTTGGCTATATGTGAATCTGCTTCTGAATATTATGTATTCCATAAGAAAACCAGTTTTATCATGACCAATCTCAGCCGTTCATTCAGTGACCGATGTCATCTATTCATGTCCTCAAATATATATAAAGGTACAAGTTGAATTTATTAGTCCATATTCTTGGAAGCAGGTGTCTGGTGAAAAAAAACCCCAAACATAAAAACCCCACAGAAAGAAATTTTGTATACTGTATTAGATTTCTTAAAAATTTAAATCACATCAGTGTGACTTCAGTGTCTTCTCTATTTAGAGTGTCTTTTCTTGTAAGATCACAATAATTTTCTGGTTCTAATTTGATAAAATAATGTATGCTGAAATGGTGTATTTGAAGTCCCACAGCCCTTTAAAAAAAGTGAAAACCTTAATTAACAGTCAGGTTCTTTATACTTGCAACCTGAATTTGGACATGCTATTTGGAAGCACTGGGGTTTGCCTCCAGTATAAACATATGAAAAGCCTGATTCCTGACATTTACTGTTTCATGCTTCTAAACATTTAAAACACATGGTCGGATGGCAAATTGAGGGCCATGGGAGGGAAGTGAAGAACTTTTTTGCTATTTTTTTCTTTTATTTTCTGATAAAATGGCTTTGTTCACTGAGGGAATGGTGTGTGCTTTCATTGCAAAGGAAAGGTAAGTCACAGCCGAAATGCGCCAAGGTCACATTTGCTGGGTGAATTTGCAAAGACAACAGTGATGCTTGGATTTTACAGTCTCAACCCGTCTTACAGCTTCCAATATAGTTTGGTTTTCATTCCTTCCCAAAAGCTCCTCATGTGTGTCATGGTGTGCCAGCTTCTGCTTTCCCCATGGTGAAAAAGCTGCTGCCACACTGCCTGCATTCAGGGGAAAACCTGTGTCCCCTGCAGAGCTCAGCACAGGACCTTCCTCTGAAAGAGTCGCACCAGGCTCATGTTCTCACTAGCTGCAGGTGCTGATTTGCCTCCCCCTGAGTTAGATGCCAGGGATGAAGTGCCCAGAACTACCAGCACTTGTGTGATGGCTTGGAAAAGGCACCTTCAGCGGCAGGCCCAGAGCTGGTGGCAAAACCCTGAACTGTCTGAATTGATGAGAGAAGAGTCCTTGCATGACCCATGAAACCATGGCCTCCACCTTGTTTTGAAGCTACATAGGGATCTGCTTCAGCAATGTGACTCAAAAATGAAAAAAATTAAATTTAAGGTGTGGAAAAACTGGATTAAAAGTTGTTGTCCCCAAACCTCAGCAGTGTTTTTTTTGTTTTTTTTTTCCAGCTCTCCAAGATATGGAGAAGAAAACACCTCCTAGTTGCACTGATGTCTCTTTAAAAAAACCAACAAATTATGATAGGGATAGAGGGGAAGAGTCTGGAACTATTAAAATGGCCTTGGCTGCCTTCCTTCTACGTGTGTAAATTAGATTTTGCCAAGTGCAGTGCTGCTGAGCCTAGTATGACTTGGATGCCTGAATCCAAAAGTATTTAAAGCTGGCTTGTGCTGGAGTCCGGAGTACCACCCTGAATATGCAGCTGGGCAGAGTGGAAAGGAGTAACACTATGGTGTATGGCTTACGTCTCTGTTATTTTTGCAGGCTGACTTTATGTGTGCAGTGTTAAAAACCCTTAGTGACACCAGCCTGAACCCCTGAGGCTAAAGCTTGATTACCTAACTTGCAGGTTTTCTTTACAGAGAAAAAAAAAAAAGTATTTTCCATTTTCATAACTATGGGCTTAGGAGTTATTTTAAAGTTAACTTGCACAGATGCATCTTTTGATATGTTTTCTCTTCCAGCGTGACAGTTCAGTGGAGGTGGAGGCTTATAAGACATGACAAATGCCTACTATCTGCAAATTCCAGAAAGAGCAAAAGGCACTTTTTGACTTCCAGAGACTTGACAAGTATCTGGGGGCAAATATCAGAAATGTGCTCGCAAGTATGTATGTCCAACATTTCCAGGAAAAAAAAATTGTTTGTTTTGTTAGTTTTTTTGTTTGTGATGGGGTTTTTTGTTGGGTTTTTTTATTATTTGTTTGTTTGTTTTCAAATGAAAGGTGCATTTTAACCTCACCGAAAGAAAGATTACAGTATAGTTTGCAGGAAAGAAATTCCTGCATAGGATAGGGCAAGTGAAACAGAGCAAAGTCCTTGAAGTTTATCATCTAGCACAAGTGTTTAATAACAATTTCCTGAAAGATTTTATTTAAACAGTTTATGCTAATTTACTAATTCAGCATTACATTTTTTTCTGTTTTATCTAAAATATGTTAAACTGAAGAAAGAAGGGCCTTCAGGACATAATTGCTCTACAAGTTTTTGAAACAGAGTGTCTTAAAGAAGTAATTTTCCAAAATGCTTAAAAATAGAGGAGGCTTTTTAACTCTGGTGTAGTGTTCATTGGAAGAGTCTGTGTTTCTCTATCTCAATTCACACAATAAATTTATTTCTCCAGAAGAAAAAATTAGTAGCATATACAGAAGCAATTTACTTCCCAAGGAATAGTTCTATCTTGAAACTGTAAATCTTTTTGAGAAAATTGATGGCTTTGAAGCAGTGAAAAAGGTCTTTTTCTCTGAAATAATAGAAGTCTAAATAAATATCTGTAAAAAGTATTTTAGTAGTTATGGTAGAAAATAATTTCTGTCATTTAGAGGAGGATAGGAAAAACTCCACACCTTTTGGATCTCCTGTTCAATGAGACCAGAAGCAAGTGAAAAGGATACATCCCACTGAACTTCAACTTTCTGGGTTGATGTCTCATGTTGTGACAGGCTTAGCAGGTATCTCTCTGGGATCTCTTTATGATGTCCCATCTCAGAATTTTTAAACTGTTCCTGATTACGTAAAAGAACTCAGGTTTTTTTAGCACATAAACACAATTTATCTTATTTTCAAAGTGCAGCTGAATGCTGAAGTTCTTTTAGATCCCAGATTATTAATCCCTGCAAAGAAACTGTTTTGTGAGAACTCTGATGAACACTTTTCCAAATGCACTGGAGGTGGTTATTTTGCCATTTGGGTCTTGGAAACTGGGGAACTCAGGTAAAAGCTAAAAACAGGGTTAGCCATAACATTCATCATTTGTTTGGACCTCTACCTATATTAAATTGCCATACTTCTTTTAATTGCTGAGATACTGGTAAACAGGAGATGAGTGGAGGACTCTTCTGAAAAAGAACAGAAGAGACATAGAATAAATAGAATGGTAGCAATTTGTTGTCGTATTAAGGTGCTTCTCTGTTTCTTCTCATCTTCATTTCACTAAAAATTAATTTAAGGGGAATGCCTCCAAACAATATAACTAAGTTCTAAGAATTTTTCATCTGGCTTATTCCATGCAAAAAATAATACTACCTGTTTGTTCTGTCTGGTTGTTTTATGAGTGCTCTGCTCTCTGAACTTTCTTTGTTTTTAATAGTTTCTGAGAGTTATTTAGAGACTGATTTTTTGTGTTCCTGACTCACACAAAATTGAAGAAACAACAAACTAGGTTTAACAGAGGCTTTAAGAATTTTGCTAATGTGAAGAAGAAGGACTATTCTGTTAAGTTGGTTGCGAAACCAATTGGAGGAGTTCTCTGTTCTGTTTTAGTTGGCCTGAGAAAACAGCAAGCTATGCACAACTGATCATCTGGAGATTGTGATTAATCTCGGTTTGCCTGATTGGAAAATACATTTCTTTTCCTTTACATCTTGTGTATTGCTAAAAAAAGTATCTTTCCTTTGTAATAATTCTGCTCAGTGTTATTACAAGGCCATTGTTCTTTTTCCCATCAATAGATGCTGTTAGACCAAGGCTTAGATCTACAAAAGGCCTTAGATGCTGGTGTGGGATTTGGGTGACTAAAAACCAACAGCTAGAACCTCAAAGTCTTTATTCAGTCGTTGCTTAATCCTGGAAGTGCTTAAATTAGTAGAAGCCAAAGATATTTGTATAAAAGTACCAATAACCACATCTCATTGTAGTTGGAATTGCACCAGGTGTTCATCTCTCTCCTAGTCATGTAACTGTTCTCGGAGCATTTCAACACCACAAAATGCAACAGCTTCTTTCTGCCGAAGTGGTAAAATGCTCTTTATGCAGTAATTCAGAGGTTATGTTCTGGGGAGGAGAGTGGAAGAGGACTAGGTTAAATTAATCCTCTTGATGTGTTTCAGCTTCATGTCCCCTTTTCCCAACACTGTGGCTTACTAAATTTAGATCTGAAGTCTTATTACTTTCCACAGGGATTCACAAATATACTTTCTTGGCATTTGATAAATGATTATAAAACCAAGAAAGTTGGATGAGAGAAAAGGCAGGAAATAGACACAGTTGAATTAGAAACTCTTTCATTGTTTCACAGTAGATTTTGAATGGAGGTATTACTCTGTTGCACAATACCGTTCTGCTCATCAGTAAAAATATCTGTGAATGTGAAATGCAGTCAAGTTGAAAAATTTATTAAACTGAGCTGTCTCAAAACTAGAACTGCATAAGAAGAAAACTGAAGTTCCCTCTCATTGTCTTGCCATTGCCACATTTCCAGTTGCTTAGTTGGTTCACACAGATATTTCCAGAAAAATGCATCAGTACAGTTGTGAAGTCAGACACTGGGATTAGAAAGCCTGTGAAACCTGAGGTAGGTACTCTTGAGAGAATTACTTCTATGACATTCTCTACATTTGTGATCAGGTACCTTTTTTTTTTTTTCATTTGGGGTCTTTTCCCCCCTCTTCTGGACTCTACCTCTTCTAGTGTATAGAGGTCAATCTAAGCACCAACTAATTTATTAATTACATTCATCCTCACTTTGTGTCTTCTGTAACACTGTTCCCTGAATGTGTAATTGCTGTTTTCCTCACATGTTCTTCTTCCAATCAGGTACAGAGGGGGCATTACCCGGAGCATCGGCAAAGAGATTTAAAATAAGAAAGTCTTGTTGACTTCCTCCTCCTGATTGTGTGGCTGATACTAAACATCCAGAACACTGTCATCCATTTCAGCCTGACCCTTTATTCTCACCCATAAGCTCTCAACTCATTTGTATGTCCCTGGGTAGAGCTTGAGACATTCTAGTTGCTTTCTCACATAAGGAACAACTCCACCCCCTCGCCTCTCTGACCTGTCCTTTCTAAGAAGTACAGAGCCATCCATGACAGCATTCCCATCATGTGAGTGATCCCATTGTCTCAGCAATTGCAATGAGATCATTGCTCTATGACTACACAGAGATTTCTACTTCTTTTTATTCCCTGTGCTGTTTCTGTATACAAGCACCTCAAAGAGGTAATAAAACATCCAGACTCCTTAGAGGGAATCCACCATCAGTGTGGATTCATCACAGGGAAATCATGCCTGACAAATCTGAGAGCCTTCCATGGTGGCATGGCAGAATGGGTTGATGAGCTGGGAGCAGTGGATGTTGTGTACCTTGGCTTGTCTCCCATAACATCCTCGTGGATAGGCTCAGGAAATGTGGGTTGGATGAATGGACCCTGAGGTGCATCAAGAACTGGCTGAATGGCAGAGCTCAGGGGAGAAAAATCCAGTTAGATGCCTGCAGTTCATGGTGTTCTCCAGGGATTAATACTGAGTCCAGCCTTACTAAACCATTTATCAGCAACCTGGCTGAAGGGATGGAATGCATCCTCAGAAAGTTTACTCGTAATATGGAACTGTGGGGTGTGGCTGATCCACCTGAAGGCTGGGCTGCCATTCAGTGGGTCCTTGATAGGGAGGAGAGTTGGACAGGGGGAAGCATAATGGCATTCCAAAAGGGCAAGTGTAGGGTCCTGCCCCTGGAGAGGAATAACCCCAAGTAGCAGCACAGGTTGGGGTCCGACCTGCTGGAGAGCAGCTCAGCTGAGAAGGCCCTGTGAGTTTTGGTGGGTGAAAGGGTGTCCGTGACCCAACAGTGTTCCCTGGCAGCCAGAAGGGCCAATGGGCTTCTGGGGTGCAACGGGAAGAGTTTGGCCAGCAGGTCAAGAGAGGTTCCATTTTGACATGAGGAAGAGGATCTTTGCCTTGGGGGTGGCAGAGCACTGAACAGTTGCCCACAGAGATGGTGGAATCTCCCACTCTGGAGGCATTCAAACCCACCAGATGTGTTCCTATGCCAGGTGACTCTGCCTTGGCCAGGGACATTGGACTGGATGATCTCTAGAGATCCCTTCCAACCCTAACAATTCTATTATTTTTGTGCTAGCACCATTAGCATATTTATTTTCAGATTGCTGTAGAATAGGATGGTACTTGTACTCCACAGATGGTATGTCCCAAAGCTATCCTGCACAGAAGTATATTCACAGCCACTTTCAGAACATATTCCTCCTCGTTCACTGTTCGTCCATAGATGTTACATAAGAGCCACCTGGTTTAAACCTCAGAGAGCAGTGATGGGTAATGACAAAACCAGGCTCCTCTGTCCTGCTCCCTACAGTGCACGTGTGCTGCATGAAGTCGCTGGCAATGCCCTTAAAAAGGCATAGGACTTCAGGAAGGTGAAGATCTAATTATGCTTTGGAGATATTGATGCTGATCATAAGCCAGTGTACTGAGACTGTCAGCTGTTCAGGACCATTCTTGTCTTTCAGCATAAAGGAATTCTGGTATTAGCAGCTACTTTCAATGTTCATGTAATGAAATCGGTAAGATTGCAATGGTATGATAACAGGATCAGATTGAGATTTGAGCTAAGAAACATTAAAATTCAACCAGCATGCAAAATGTATGAAGAGTCTGTTGGAAACTTGTGCTTGTAGGCTTTCTGTGTGCTTGCGTATGTTTTGGTTTTATGTCAATACATTTGTCCCTACAGCTTCTTTGTGAAAGGTAAATAATGTAAGGTTCTTAAGGCATGAATAGACAGTTAAATCTCTTTCACTAAGCATTTTCAAACTTTTTTTCAGAGTGAAAAATTTGCAAAATATGACACCTGAAAATGCTGTCTCTCGTATCTGCCTTAATGGTGGGCATTGATTAGGAAATGCTGTTACTCTGACATAAAGAACTGAAATGCTCTGTGACTGTTTTAGCCTAAACACACTCACCTTTCTGGGGTTCATTCAAAGAATTTGGTATAAAGGTTGAGAAAACTGAATATTGGTAAGCACCAGGCTTCCTGTAAATTGGATATGAATAACTAGAGAACCTGTTTTTTGTGAGCAAAACATTTTGTGTGCTTTGAGTGAAAAAAAGCCACTAGCTTGGCAGTCTTATTGAGGTAACTGGTAAAGAAATCTCTGTGTTTGGTTTGGTTTTAGGATTGTTTTGCACACATCATTTTGATTATTCAAGTTTTTTATTAGATGCTCTGTACGCTTGGCCTGAGACGTCTGCAGTGCAAATAAAACACTGTAAAGCAAGTTCATGCATAATTTGCAGTGTTTAAACTGCAAAATACCACTGGTGACAGGAGTGCCATGAGGTTATACTTCCTCTATTTGGCTTTTATAGCTCGTACTGTCTTGGGCTGTGATTTGGGGAAACAGTCCTGATAACCTGGGAGGTTATTTTATTTAGTGTATGTTTCTAACAGATTCTCCCAGTCAAACGGAAAGAATACAATTAACCATAATGTCTTTAGAACACGTTACCTCCTACTTAATTGTCAGTGACTGTCTACTCCAGATGTAGACAAATTTTAGAATTTAGCTTCTAACCTGTGCCTATTTTTTTTATTGAGACTAAATGCTAAAATGGATACATGACTGTTTAATCTCACATCTGAAAGTGCCCTTAAGTGAGAATGTGTTTATTATATTTGTTAGTCTATATGTTGAATTATCTTTTAGTTATGTATTTTTTCCTTTATTTCCCACTGGACTTAATCCCATGTCTGGTATTAAGTATTTCCATTGCATTATTTAAACTGTTGGGTTTTTTCTCTATTTTTGCCAAGTTAGTTTGTTCTTATTAAAAGATTTCTCCTTCAGTGCAAACTGTGGATTAAACTATTTTAATTATAATTATTTACAACTAAAAATAGTTTAACTGTATTAATTTGCAACTCTTTTAATTGTGAGTTAAGGTATCTTTTTAGTACCCTTTTGTCCCCTCTCTCCTCTCTGCTCTCAGCCATCTCCTGACCCTGGACTTCCAGAAAACACTTCCAAAATACAACCAAATATTCGTGCCAATTCAGAAACTATTAGGGGAAGTCTAACTGGTTGATAAACTCCAACTACTGTTAACTAGATCGGGTTTCCACTTCTGTGAAATAAAGCAAAAGTCTTGGTGTGGCAAGGTGAAATACTGAAGCTGTTGTTGTGTAGGTGTGGTGCAGCAGACAGCTCTTTCCTTACCCTGTGAGAAAACGTCAGAGGACATTGTTCCTCCTCCATTATGAGAATTTCTGCCAAAGTACTGAAAAATAAGGGAAAGGAAGCTGTGATGTCTTTTATATGCCGTTAGGGTGTCGTAGTCATGGATTCTTTTCCTTTTAAAAGTATCACCTAGCTATATTAAACCTGATCTCTCCTGTTTTCCATAAAAGGCTCTTTGGAAGTCCTGTAGGTGTTTTATGAGCTTTCTCAGTCCTCCACTGAAATGCAAATGGGTCAGATATTTCTTCCAGGTGTCTCTCAGTGTTTGAGCTAAGTAGGTGTTAATAAAAATAACTCAAAGCATTAAAGAGTCCAAATAATAAACACTTCCCCTCTCTATTACTTGGGTTTTACTTATACACTACTGGGGTGATAATCCCACCTGTTCTCCAGCCATCCTTAGTCTTCCAGAAAAATTCAGTAGATATTCAGTAGATTTCCTCTTGTAAATAACAGACAGAAATACCTTTTCCTTTTTTTTCCCTTTTCTTAAATAGCATTTCTTTTTATGAAGTTTCTTCTTTATAGATTGTCTGTAAAGCTGATCTTGAGTGGTGATTCCAGATGTAACTATACCAATAACTGTAATATTTTGTTATAACGTGAGAGACTTAACCTTCCATTTCTCTGCCATCAGTGAACTGCCAGTGGATGACTTTTCACGCAGCCAGGTGCTTAACAATGGCTGTTACCACTTTCTTGTCACAGAGTGACTCGAGCCGTCCTTAGTGTGTTGTTAATTCTGTTCTGCAAGACCTGCCTCACTCCCTGTGAGAGCAAAAGGCATTTTGTGCCAAGTTTCCCAGAAGCTGGAGGCAGGGAGTTTTCATAGAAACCCATTTTCCCTGCAGTTTGCTTTATCTAGAATAACATCAAAGCCAAGATTTTCCTTATTTGGAACATTTTGCAGAATATCTTTGTCCCATCATCTACTGAGGATTCATAACCATGGGAATTGAATATACTGGCTATCATTATAATCCATCTTTGTCCTTTGAACCACTGTTGCCAGTCCAAAATATTCCTTCACTGTTAAGGTTTCTCAAGAGAAGCCCTATAATGCTCACTGATATTACAGTTTGTAGAACTTACTATAAAACCATGATATGGACACCAAGGCAAGCATAATAGTCACTTATTATTGAAAAGCATCCTTTTAATGCAGAAATAATAAAACTGAATTGTGTAGTATTAACATTATTTAAAAATAAATAAATCCTCCAGTTTTGTCCTCCCTCTTGGGATTACAAAATCACCCAAAAGGTCAGTTTGTCTCATATAGCTGACTATGCTAAAAAGGACTGTTTTATTTGGTATATGAATCTATCATTCCAAGGAGTTGGTTAAATTGGCTTGTATGTCCATATTTCACAGGATCACTTCAACTACTCATACTACTTATTTTAGGGTCTTCCCTTGGAAATTTTTCTCAGTTAGCAGACTCCATATCTTTGTTCAGCAGTGACTATGTTACCTATTTTCCCTCACTCTTCATAGTTAATGATTAATTAATGATTTAATGATTCTCCAGCACATATTTTCACTGAGTGTGATACTCGTGGCAACCAAAGCACACAGCCTCACTTGTGTGAGTAGCATTTCCCTCTCTTGGTTAAACCAGCACAGGCAAAACCAGTGATAAGTCTCCTCATTTTGTGCAGTTTGTGGGAAAATGTGGAAGAGGCTAGGCTTTGTGACTTTGTCTTTTGCAAGTCTTTTGCCTTACACTTCTTGAATGTGCCATAGCATGTTATCTGTTGGGAGTATGAATGTGACCTGTGATCAACAGCAAGGTGCCAACCCAGCTGAAGTTCCCTTGTACTGCTCAGTATTAGAAAAGAAAGCCTACTAGTTTCTTACTTCTGAGTAAGGTGAATTTCTAAAACAGTGGCTAAGGATGTCCATTTCTCTAGGTTGAGCTATCGGTTGTTTTAAGAGTAACAGTTCCAGTGAGAGCAGCAGCAAATGAGGCATCAGAGAATTTGTGGCACCTTTTTCAGAGTTACCTACCCTAAACATAACTCTCATGTCAGCAACTTGTGTAGAAATTTTACAAGTTCTTTGAAATCCTTCACATTAGTGTGAGAGCTGAGGTTTGAAGGAATGGTGTTGATGAGGCGTGTTGGTTTTTCTGTGCATTTCCTGCATGCTTTGATTGGATCTCTAGGGGAAGTGTCTGGAGAGGAAGATTTTTTTCCCCTCCTCCTCAAAGCTGAGAACCGGTAGTGGATTTACTGGTAGCTGAGTTAATTTTTCTTACGTGCAAAAGCATCAGGTTGCAAATGTTCCCATTGGGAACTCTTCCTTCTCCTGGACTGATGCCTACTTTTGAATCCTGTTTCTGCAAATTAATTCTACTTGGCTTGTCAACTCCAACATAAGTGCCCTCAATTTTGTAAAATAAAGCCTACATTTTGTGCTTCAGGGAGCTAAGAGATTCTACAGAGGTCAGAGCTTTTTCTTTTAGCTACTAAAACAAAAAAGAATAATTATCTAAGCAATATTAGGAAGGCTTTCAGGGAAAGAGGATAGATTCATTTTTTCTTGATTTTCATAGCTGAAGTCTATTTATTCTAGTTCACAGATCTGTGTTACTCTAGAATGCTGTGAAAAAAAATTATGTCACACAGGACTATGTTTTGAGACAGGAGTGTCCTCATTGCTCCACTGGACTGGTCATTCACAGTTTGCCGTGCAGAAGCCATGCTAATTAACCTTATTTAATCTCCCCAACACTTAGATTTTCTCAGAAATAGACTAAGATTATGAGATACTGTAATATATCCAGTTACCCACCAAAGATGTGGGATAGTTCAAGCTTTATTTAGACATAAATACAAGGAAGTAATAAAATTGTGCAGGTAAAGAAACTCCCACAAACCCTGTCGTCTTGTGCATCTCTTCTCAAATGAAGTATAGTCTCTAAATTGATTTGTTATAATTTACTTTTCCCACAGTCTTTATTAGTAAAACAGAACAAAAATCTAAGTGGTGCTATGTGAAAGAATGGAGTTACAGATCTACAGCTCTTTGCAGACTGCACAACTCACAAAGGAATTTCAGAAGCAAAGCAAGTCTTCACAAAATAAACAGTAGTATGGGCATGACAAGATGAAGAGATTTGGTCTTATTTTCTCTTTGAGGGCAACTAACTGTGATATTCTGAATTCCTGAGTCTTGAAAAAAAGATAGGCGTCCTTCCTGGAACAAATGCCCTGGCTTCATCACAAATTAAGGCTATGAATTAGTAAGTGAAGTTAGTCTTGCTTTACAGAAATGCCTGAGAATCTAATAATAATATTTTTCTGAATTTTAAAATACGAAACTAGAACACTGGTCTAAGTGATCAAGAGACATATTTTTGAAAAATGTATCTAGTGAAGGAAAGCCCCAAAGCTGAACTAATTTTCAGTGTTTCAGTTTTACCTTGATTCTACTGTTGCAATTCAAGTCACAGTGGGACACAAGCTCTCCATTACACAGCTACAGCAGTAGGTGATTTGTGCAATGTCATGGGTGAACTAGTCATTACTAAAATATGTTTTCTGGGAAGAATTTTGTTATACAAGTGTTGTACTACTGGGTACTGGCAGCATAGTGTTTGTGAAAATAAATCACGGAGAGGCAGGTACCAGTTTCTGTGGTATTGTCACTGAGAGTTGGATGTGCAATATTTGTTTTGAGAACAAGATGTAGGATTTCAGTTGATCTTTTGGCTTTGTATTTTAATGGAGAGGCAAGTGTGTAACAGATCCAGTTTGGTTGAAGAGTTTTGCATGAACTTACAGAATTTTGGTATCTACCTTGGCATGTAAATGGTCTTTAGAGAGAATTTTTCATATGGCTGACCTTCTCTGAAGTCTCCCAATCTCTTCCAGTAGTTTTAATGTGCCTTTTTATGAAGGTAGAGACTCCTGAATGCAATTTCCTGTATATAATTAACATATATGAAGAGGTGAGAATGCTCATTTTAGATTCATAAGAAAGAATATCTTCTGGTGCTTCAAATAACAGAAAGATATGGTAAATAAAAAAAAATGCAAAGAAATTTGCAATTTCCAACTTCTAACATTAAATCAATAACCTGTCTGAAAATGTTAGATCTATTCCAAGGTGAACCATGGCTGTGTTGTGTAGGAAGACAATTCAGGAAGAAACCATGAAGTGTAGTTCCCTAGCTATCATAGAGAAAGGCAGAAAAAGCAGATCAAACCCTGTCTGAAAACTAACTGAATTTTGTTGTCTGATTAATCTGAAAGCCTTCTACAAAAGCTCTTTTAAAGGTGAATATTTAGATTTAGTCATTCACTCCTGGTTCTTACCAGCTATTTCTTTTGATATGTCATGGTGTAAATACTGCAAAGGTTGTTTTTCAGTTTAAATACCTTTTCTCCACCACTGATGTCTATCTGAGTGTTTGCAGTGAGCAATACTCTCTCCTTTCAGATGTAGAATAACAAAACTCCTTCTATTTCCCCTGTGTCATTTTGGATGCTCCTGCTCGCAATTCACTGAAGCTTTTTTGACTTCAGTTCATCCAATCATACATGGGAGATGGGAATGGCATGCAGTATTTCAGGTGAATTTTCTACTGTGTCTTGACATGAAACATATCTAGCTGTGCTTCAAAGGCTGTCATATGAAATTGACTGGGATACTCCCCTGTATCAAGGAGATATGTTTGGGGTTTTTTTTTCTCCAGTTGTTGCTCCTCTCTGGGTGATAATAGAAAAGTCCTTAATAGTGTGTAAGATGTTATGAAGGCTGCTTCTGTACTAAAAGGTGTTTAAAATGTCATGACACTAAAAGTCTAGATGGATGTTAAACTCAGCTCACAGCTCACTTTAACAAGGAGATTTAGAAGCTGAATTTGTTAGGATCCCAGCAATTTCCACTTCATCACATCAGAACAATTTAAATTAATTCAGCTGCATAGAGGCATGGCACAGGACAGACACAGCTACCACTAGCAAAAAACAAGTAAGTGAGAAAATAACCAACTATCAGCTATCAGTAAAACTGAATGCGTGAGATACTGGAAACTGCCTCCTGTAATAATGCAAATGAAGTTCAAAGCTTTTCTTTCTCTAGTAATACATATAAGTAAGTGTATACCAAGCTGTACATTACTTTCAGTGTTCACAGCACAGGTAGATTTTTCAGAGAAGTATTTCACTCAAGGGCATTCCAGGCAACATGGAAAAAAGCACAGGGTGAGGTCAGTGGGTAAATTGCAGCAAAATTAGAAAGTGGCACTTATATAAGCTTATTATGAAACCCCCCACCCACTGGGATTCCTGCAGTATTTTTTTAAACTTCAGAATTTGAAACATTTTGTGCGCATTTAAGTAAAATATGATCCAGTGATAAAATACAATAGTGAATTGCTGTGTTTTTCAGCCTTCTTTTCATGTTTTCTTTACCTTTGCACATAACTGGCTACTGATATTTAGAACCACGCATTACCACCCACCTTCTAGCCTGGTATTGACTAAAATTTAAGAAAAGGATTATTGAATGAGTGACCAAATTATTTTCTTTACTGGCTTTTTCCCAGTGTCTGCAAAGCATTCCAATTAATTTTTAGGCACAGAGTCCATGTTCTGACATGCATGTGACAATCTCTGATTCCTGAGGATGGCATGAATGCATATTACAGGATGAAAGGAACATTTGTCATGGTTATTCAGAATGACACTGAGTATCAGAAATCTAATCTTTCAGGCATCAGAATAAAGTTCAATGTCTTTGTATAAATCAAGCTGCAGTGAAAAAAAATAGCCATTTTGTCTCAGTTTTCTGGCTTACTCCTGAAATACTAGTGAGCTCAGTTCTGAGTCTCACCATCCCACTGACATCAAGAATCTCAGTAAATTCAATAAGAAATTGGGCATTATGCATTTTTGTCTGTATTTATGCTGGAATGTCTTCATTGTTGCCAACTCTCACAGCTGGATTGTGGACTTGATATTTCACTTCTTTCAATAGCCAGCTGCAAAAGAAAATGGGTAATAATCTGTTCAGAGATTTATCAGTCATTCCAAGGAGTTCTTGGGGGTTTTTGTCATTTTGTACACTAAATGTACTAGATCAGCTCCCTGGTAGTAATGCAGGCTGGGAATGAAACTGGTTCTAAAGCAAGCAACTTTCTATTTCTCTTTACTTTGATGGACCTGCAACTGGAACGTTGTAACATGAGGATGAAAGTCCTGATTGCCAGCCTAATTGCCAGCTGGTGCAGCGGTGAGGTTCAAGGTCCATTTCTCTTTCCGTCCATCTTCGATTAATTACCAAATTCAGTACCAGAGGTAACAAGCATTTTTGTCCAGCCACCTCCCAAACACCACTTCTGCCATAACACAAGAGCACTAAAAATAAAGGACCCCTATACCAGAATGAGTGTGTGTCGGATGCAAATCATTGTGAGGGTATGGCTGTTCAGCACTGTTCCACAGATGGTATTTTCAGTTTGGACTGAGCTCTACCACTCCTGGAAATGCTGGTTTTGAAACTTTACACAGAAACTTCTGTGTAGGAGCAAGATACAGCTTTCTTGTAAAGCTTTCTCTGTAAGTTTCCCAGAGCCCCGTGGGCAGCAGGGCAGGGAGGGGATTCTGCCCCGCTGCTCTGCTCTGCTGAGACCCACCTGGAGCTCTGCATCCCGAGCTGGGCTCCCAGGACAGGAGGGACAGGGACCTGCTGGAGTGAGCACAGAGGAGGCCACCAAGGTGATCAGAGGAATGGATGATGTCTCCTGTGAGGAGAGGCTGAGAGATCTGGGATTGTTCAGCTGGAAGAGAAGGCTCCAGAGACAATTTTTTGCAACCTTTCAGTACTTAAAGAGAGTTTATGAGAAACATGTGGACAGACCTTTTAACAGGGCCAGTAGCAATAGGACAAAGGAAAATGATTTTAAACTAAAAATGGATAGATTGAGACTAGCAGTAGGGAAGAATTTATTTATTATGAGGCAATGAAACACTGTGACAAGTTGCTGGGATGTCACATCCCTGGGAGTGTTAAAGGCCAGGTTGGATGGGGCTCTGAGCAACCTGATCAAATTGAAAATGTCCCAGCTGATTGCAGGGGGTTTGGACTAGATGCCTTTTAAAGGTCTCTTTCCAGCCCAAACAATTCTAAGATTCTGTATAGACCTTGAAGACTTCATGGACTTTTGGCTGCATGTCAGATTCTACAGAAAGCAGCATGACTTACCAGGTAGACCACCAGAGTCAGCTGTTTCCTGCGATAAATACTGGGTTTTTTTGAGGAGCTGTATTTCTGGCTAGCTCCTGTGAAAAATTCTACCTGCTCATGTCTGTGTTGGGTGGGAAACCACAAGGGATCTTCTGGAATTGACTTTTTAAGTGCTTTTAGTGCATTTTCTTTAATATGAGCTCTGAGGAACTCTGATGATTTTGGGGGGTCCCTTCCAACCTCGCCAATTCTGTGATTGAGTGAAATACTTTTTGGCAAGTTGTAGCTACATCAAGAGGAGTCAGTCATTGCCCTCTGTCTTCTCAGTTCTTTTTACAGTTCTCCCGGACAACTTTATCTGTTAACATAAGTCGGGTTCTTCTATTTGAGAACATATTGGCTACCTAGAGGTCTAAGTCAAGGAGTTCTTGTATACAGTGTTTTAGAAACGAAGTCTGAACAGTTTCTAGTCCTAGAATTGATGGAAAAGCTCATGAGAATAATAAGATCACCATTTTTATTTTCCACTGTGACCTACCTCAGAGAGTTTGGAAAAAGAAGAGCAGGAGCATTCACTGTAAAAGCTAAATAAATTAATAAGGAAATCTTTGCTTCAAAGCATTCCCATTTGTGCAGACTTTAGGCAGTTCTTTAAGGCAGCTGGATGGCACCTATACTTAATTTTCTTTGTTTGTTTTCTCCCCAGTTGAACAATCCGAACACATTTGCTGATATCTAAATCCTAGGATCTCAATCTCCAGCATGACTGTAGTAATAATATTGGCATTAGAAAAGGAAGATATTTACTTCTCCCTTCCTGGGGGATTCTCAGGTGGATGATTTGGTTAGTTTTCTTCGGGGGGTTTTGGTTTTGTTGTTTGTTTTAATTTAATTGGAGGGGGATGTTATTATTTTTTTAAGTTTTTTTGGTTGTTGTTGGTGATGATTTTTTAGTTTTGTTTATTGTTGCTAGGGTAATGAACAGAATAAAGTCCACAGAGAAGGCATGGGAAGATACAGTGGCTTCAATGTTTTGATTTTTTGATAAACACAAATGCATAGTGACAGGCTATGCCTGAGAACAAGTTCTGTCACTGTAAAGGTGAGTTCATGGGATTGTCAGCTGAAAATTAAAACTGTGCAACAGGAAAACTAATTCTTGATTTCCTTGGGGTTTCTGTTCTCCTCGGCATCCATGCTCGACCAATCAGTTCAGTGAGTAGGTTGTTCCAAGTCTGATAATATTGTTCCTACTTGACTCTTGCTGTTTCTCCCATAATTACACAGAAAGATTGATTCATTGGCCAAGATAACTTTTATACCTGACTAATTCACTTGTCACCAGAATTTTGTACCCTACTGCTGAAATGAAAATGCAAACTTTTGACAAATATAACCAAGGACTTAGCTCACAACTTTCCTTCTTATTGAACTGTCTCCTATCCAGAACTGCAGTGAAAATACTACTTGAGCTGATACAGAACCAATTTGCAATTAATTTAAAAATTCTTTCAGCATTTTTCAGCATGTTTTATGAAGTTGGGGATAACAAAAATAGGGACGTGCTGTGTTTTCCACATGGTCTTGGTGAAGGCTCTGGATGCATTTACCTGAGTGACAGAGCATAACTCCTGGTTCTGTTAGGAAAATGATTGCCACAGTGATAAGATAACTCAGTTTTGTCAACAGTGGTAAGTATGAAAATAATCTTAAGACATGCACTCTTATTTTTGCCTTCTGACTCCCACAGCACAAGTGAATTAGTATGGTGGGGTTAGGTACCTGGGCTGAGCTTGGTGAAGAACGATAGGTCTTGCAGAAGTAGAGTTGTTCAAAATACATTATTAGCCTCAGATCTCCAGAGTTTTGGAATAGTCTGAATGAACTTCAGCTGCACATCGGCAGCTGAATCTGTACAATTCATGCTGCCTTCCTTTGCCTATCTGGTAACAGGGGAACAGCAGTGATCCCTCACAATCTCTCCACACTTCTGCTCCTTTCTGGGTCCTTTATTTTGCAATGTAGATGTAATCCAGACCCCAGCTAACACACATGCAAATATACAAGAATTTGTGGTATTAAAAAACCTTTGTTAAACAAAACAAATTGCTTCTTGGTTCATTTAAAAATAATCATGGTGCTTGATTTACATCTACTTTGGAACATTCTCCAAATAGCTGTTCCAAATCTATAATTTCAGCTACTGCATCTGGCACAGTCAGATTTAATTGGGTTAAAAATGTAATCCAAGAAGTATAAATTCTAAATCGTTGCACATTCCTGGGATTCCAAAAACATGCATAATTTTATAACTTAGCCTTTGCAAGATCAAGCCCTTAGTACCTTCCTTGCCTATTGACTTTGAGGAGTTGAATGTCCTTACCATATTAGCCAAGCAGAGAACTGATGATATTCAGAGGAACCCTGGAGAACAATTACAAGTTAATTCATTCATTTACTTTGCCTCTGGAGATAATAATTTTTTAATTTCAGTTAGACTTTTTTATCTTCCAGCAACCATTTCAAAATCACAGAATTACATGGAAAGGCCACCTCTTAGTTCTGTTGTCATTAAGTCCGTTTAGAAAAGGGGGATGTAGTGACAAGTATGATAAAAACAGATGTTTTAGTGCATAAGCAGGATGGAAGTTGCCCCTGACCTGGCTGTACACACAAAGCAGAAAGCTTAAAGACTTGATTGTGCTGTGCAAAGCTCCATGGACACAGTAATCCACAGTGCCCATTCAGGTTTGCCAACTTTCAAGGCACTCAATACTAACGTGGCTGGAGAAGGGATGTTGAAGGATGTGTGCCGTTTGAGAATTTCAGTCGAATACCAAAACTAATAGTTTTGGTGCATTTTAAAAGTCATCCTCTAAGGCAAATTTAAACATGCTGCATGCTCTTCTTTATCTACAGTTAATTTATTAATGGTGTATATGTACAATGAACACATGGGGAAGTCAATGAAATGCTTCAAAGAGAGCTGGAGTCATGGCTTCTGGTGCACTATCGATGCTGGCAAATAAGTACAGATACTGGAAAATAAAGCAGTTTCACTGAATATGGTGTGGTGAAATATTGGAAGCAGCTTCCTAGAGAGATGGTCAATATTCCAGTCTGTCAGCGTTCAGAGGCATCTGGACAATGCCTTGAATTACAAGCTTTAACTTTTGTCAGTCTGGTCAGGCAGTTGGACTGCAGATGGTTGCTGTAGGTCCCTTCCAACCGAAAGAGTCTCTTCTTATTTTTTTGCAACAATTTTCAACTTGATATATGAATATAACTTTTGTATACACATTTCACACTTGTCTGACCTTTTATCTGCCTAAAAGATTTTTTGTAATTATATTTGTTCCTGCTACGTGAAATTGTTGCCAGAGTCCCCAGCTTTTGCTGTCTGCAGTGTGCTGATGCCATCATCTTTATGCAGATCGTTTGTAAAGTTGCTCCAAAGTCTAGATCTTACCTGAAGTGCATAATCAAGCTGATAAGGAACAAAACACCCCAAAGGGGACATAGCAGGAGCTCTCACAGAACAAATGAACAGCAGCTTTTCTTATAAATAGAGGCTTGTCTTGCTTTAATGCCTGAGAGCATTGTGTTTCTTCTTGAAAAATCATTTTCTTAATAATAATTCTTAATAAGGCTGACATGGAAAGAATTCAGTCCACTCTTATTTCTTTAATAGTCCCAAGGGAAGTTCCTTTCCCTGTTACTGTTAGAAGAATCTGAATTAAAGTGAATGAGATAGAAAATTTTCTTCTCATCAGTCCTTCCTTACACATTATTATGAAATAGCAGATATTCTTGCTTAACTCAGTAGATTTAGAATATATATTTTTTATGAAATTCAGATGGCTCAATTTTGATGCAGTTTTAATAGAAGCATATTAGAAAAAGAGCCAGATTTGAGAGTTAAATCAACTGAAGTGATGGGAAAACTAAATTTTCTTAATAATATCAAATTATTTGAATCTTAGTATTTTGAAGGAAACAGAAATATGGTGTTAAACATTTAAATTTGCCTTTGATAATGCAGCAGCTTCTGCCACTAAATCTTCATCCTTCATCTTCTGGGCCTTTTCATTTCTTTTCCAGTTAAGACAGCTGAGTACTCCTTATTGTCCATCCCAAAGGTGGCTGGATTAAACCTGTAAAACATCTCAAAAGGCCTTGCTTGTCACTAACTCAAAAGACAAAAAAAATAGGTTTTGTATATTAATTCAATATTTTGTATGAAAATGTAGGCACTTTCTCTATTTTAACCACAATATAAATCAGCACAGAAAACAATGTAGGTTTTGGCATCTGTGTCATGTTAGTTTTGAACGAAGAATGCATACCAGGTTTGGGAATTACAAAAGCTGCTTGTGTGGTATGCTGCAAGTTTTCCAGTGTATCTACAAGCACTTGATCTTTCCATGTCTTAAATTCTCTTTTGTCCTCCTTGGCATAGCCTACTGGGATTTCCCACTAAGAACAAGGAATCTTCCCTTGAGATTGGTCTGTCTAGGAGTGTGCCACAAAATTATTTAAGTGCTATAGAGAACAATAAGACATCATTTTATTTGAAGGAGCGTAGGTGTAGGTTAGATATTAGGAAGAAGTTTTTCACTCAGAGGATGGTGAGGCACTGGCACAGGTTGCCCAGAGAAGCTGTGGGTGCCCCATCCCTGGCAGTGTCCAAGGCCAGGATGGATGGGGCTTAAAGAAACCTGGTCTGGTGGGAGGTGTCCCAGCCTGGAGAACTTTAAGGTCTCTTCTAATCCAAAGTATTTTGTGATTCTATTATATTATGAATTTCTTTACAGTCTTCTATATATCAGAGGGCTACAATCATGTCTTCTTGGTCTTCTTTCTTCTAAAGAAAGTTAGGTCCTCAGACTTCTTTGTAAGTCTTTTTAAAAATATCTTTATTCTATTTCCCAGGTAATCCATATCTTTCAAAAGTGTTGTTTTATGGGTTTTTTTGTTTTGGTTTTTTTTTTTAATTGGTGCATCTCAGGCCTCTCAGTCCCCTTAAAGAAAGTATATTAGCCTCATTCAGCTCTGTGTTATTTTGAATATACTGCTTCTTTTACTTAAATTAGTATATCTCATGTCCTTTCGGATATATTTTGACTTATTCTAGTCTAATACTGAGTAAATTCTAACATTTTGTCTTACTGGTAAGTTAAATTTAAGAGCTTCTCTTGCGCAGAAATACATCTTAAAGATCAAGTTAATCCCACAAATTATATAGTCTAATTACATAATTTCTAATACAGTTAAGAATGATGTAGAATAGCAAGTGAAAATTTTCTCTTTTCATTTTTTAACACTTTTCACACAGATTCTAGTATTTACTTCAATAGGACTTTTTTCCTTTGGATTAAATTCAAGTATCTTGGGAAGACTGCCATGACATTTTTAACAGTCTTTACAGGTGTCAAGTGGAGTTCATAGTTGATAAGAACCTGAATAATTTGTTAAGGATTTTTGGCATGAGCCTCTTAGAACACACAAAAAATTCACGTAATCCTGTATCTTACCTCCAGTGATAACCATAAACATTATCATGAGGAGAATCTACAAGGAAAGCATTAATAGAAAATTATGGTAAAACGTGCCCAATGGGCCGCTTCCTAATTGTATTTCTTGGTGGTTGCTTATTCACTGAGGAACAACGGCCCAAAATTTAACAGTGTTTTTTGCAAGAGAAGGTATTTCTACAATTCTATAATTCTTAACCCTTTCCATGAGTCTTATAATGGCTTTCTCCTTCAGTTTCTCCTATAACAGGTTAGTAATGCTTAAGGGATTATTATTGAAAAAAATGTGTATTTTTATGTATTTCTTACCTTCAACAGCTTTAAATTACTTGCCTTTCAATTTTATCAGATGTACCCTTAATCCTGTATTACAGGAGTGACAAAACAAACAAAAAAAATCAACTTTCCCTGACTGTTTAGATGACTTTCAATTTGCATAAAAATCATATCCAGATATGACCTGTTACCATTTTGTTTCCCCTTTCTATTTCAGTGGTTTCTGGGTACATTTGGAGATATATCAAGTTATTTGAGAGTGTTATTATAGACATGGTACTGTGTGGTTGCAGATCACCATGTGAAATGAGAGGCAGGATATCTTCCAGTCAAAACTGGTGGGAACCCCTGATAATCTCAGCTGCTTAAAGTCCTTGTGAGCATATTTGTGATGAATTCTCAGTCTGAAGAGGAAAAGTGAAACATCCCACCAGCCTCAGTAATACAACTCACAAATGTTGCACCATCCCACATTCTACTGAAAACTAACCCAAACAATCACGTAATAGGGTCATTACAGTCTGAAAATTGTGATTCAGAATTTTTGTATTTAAAGTTTTGTTATGCTCCTATTTTTCCTGACTGCACCCTGTGATATTAGCTCTCTCCTTTACAGGATGTAAAGCTAAAACCCAGATGCTTAGAGTCCAAAGATACCAAAGAGTCGGTTTGGCTCAGGGTGGCAGTGACCACATAAAAGCTGTAAGTTTTTCCTTGTTTCATGTGGCTTTTTAGTAGGCTGAACAACAAAAATAGCAGAGTGAGGCTGCATAGTGCATCCGAACTTATGGTAGTTCCTTAAAAAAAAAAAAAAAGTATGATAAAGAGGGAAAGACTAAGAATAAAGAAGTGTTCAGCTGAGGATATTTTATGATCTTCTAAGCATTAACAGGGGTAAACAGAACTCCAAAAGTATATATACAGTCAATAAATATAGAAAATTGTCATTGTCAGTTTTATGGGTATTGTCTCAGGAAGAGCTTCAGTCTAAATAATTAGCTGAGATAAAACTTTATTGATGGGTGATGATAACTTGCAAGTGTTTTAAATTTAGTTTAGATCACTGTTCTTTGAATGGGATAATTCCTAGCCAGTAAGTCTATGAATCAAAAACTGGTAATGCGGCTAGTAGATGCATGAGAATCTGTGGTCTGAGTAGGATTACTCCGTCAGCCCAATGTCATCTAAGTCTTATGGACCTTCTTCAGCAGTAGCCAAAAGCAGATGTGTAGGACAAGGCAGGGTATTGTGCCAGTTTGTCACACTTGGCTTCCTGTAGGTGTGGGGTATAAATGTAACCCTCATGGATTCCTCTGCCTTGAACTTTTTCAGTTTCCCATTAGGCTCATGTGAACTTAAAGCATCCAACATGCTGGGGTTGAAATTCTGTAACCTGCCATGTTCTTCTTTTGAACTGGCCTATTTGCTCTTGGATAATTTCTACAAGTGAGGTGATTTATATTTTAATATAGAAGGTGCAGTTGTTCACTTCCTTCAGAGGCTTTTAAAAGTTACCAGTGGGACTTTTACCAAAGTTACAATATACTCATAATGGACAGTTTAAAATATGGGAAAGTGGTTTTTGTGTGACTCAGCTAACTTGAGACAGAATTAGGCTTGTGGGCTAACTAGTTGAGCAAGCTTCCCCTACTATCAGAACAACAGAAGCTTCTAGAGGGTGATTCATTAAGTTTGTTTTAAGCATCCATTTTTTACTGGATTGAATTGCATTTTGGAGGGCTTTACTTCTACCTGGAGGAAGAGTATGGATGGCCAGCTTAGACAATCTGCTCCACTTTTAAAACTAAAATCAAGTGCCATGAATCCCAGTCTAAGAACTCATAAGTAATATCTACTTTGCACTTTCAAAATTTGGAGAGACTGTGTAAACTGAAAGCAAAGGAATAAGTTGATGGCGTAACAAAGCACAAACATATTATCATCCTCTTACCATGTGCTCCCAAGGGCTGCATAAATAAGGCAGCCTGGTAGCAGAGGCATAGGGCTAGAATACATAAAAAGTCTTGTTCAGTGTATCCTGATGGTTCAGGTCTGACTCAAATACTCCTCCAGAGAATTGTTGGGGTCAGATTTGCTGCTAAGAGGACAAACATTACAGTAGCCACTAAACTGGGCAGATGACAGATAAAACTTTATGTTCCTACCATGCAGAATGTGTAGGTGATCCACAGCATGAAGGTCTGGAAAGCATTGTTTGCTTTAGCTTTCCCTGTGTAGGCTGCATGACTTGGGCAAATCCTGAGCAATCACTTGGTTCAATGATTTCTACTGATCCAGATTTAGGGAGGATGATCCGAGGGTTTAGCAAATGCACACCTGCTTTTTTTCTCATACAAATAATTTATTTGCTAGTGAGTAGGCTAAATCATTATGTTGATGCACTTAATTATGTTGAATTGAGACAGAACTGTAGGCACGAGTTTTCCAGAGGGAGTGAGCAGAGGTTACACTCTTCCATCAGCAGTTACCCACACGTGCTCACATTTCCCACACATAGTTATTGTGCAGCTGCATTGCACTGGATTCCCTATTTAGATTGTTGTTTCCACACATTCTGAGAGGTTCCAATGCTGTTGTTCATGAATGAACCACAGATGACCCACTTTCTTGTGGTGTGTGTAGAAAAATGTTGACTCTCTTTTTTTTCCAGCTGGTTATGTGGGTATTCGGCTGCTTGCAGAAAAAGCCCGGGGCCCTGTGAGAGCACTGCTGCTCTGGATTCACTAATTACAGCAGCTAGGAAGGTGATGGCACCCTGTGACAAATTCTTGACAATCACATTAGTGTGTAGTCCCTGTTCCCCATCCCTGCTCCCCAGTCATTAATAGTTTTTCTGGGAAGATCTTTTTTGATGTGTTTCCAACCTACCTCCCTCTAATCAGCCAGATTTATCTCCTGTTTCTTGCTAACTTTGATAATGTCATATCCTTTTCTAGCTGGTATTTTAATCTGAATACAGCTGACACATAATATCCTTGAAAAGAGCAGAAGCTCACTCAGAAGGGAATAAGTGGCTTCACTTCCATTAACTCAGATGAGTTTGGTTGAAAGAAGGGGTTGGTTAAATATTCTGTAGCACTTAGTATCAGAAATTTATCCATCCATATGTGGGCAGAGAACACCCAGTCTGAAATTCACAGGCAAAACTTTTTATTCTTTTTTTCTTTTTTAAACACCATGCTTTTCAACAATCCAGACATGTTCAGTGTTTCAAAGTGATGAATCATAGTGCAAAATGTGAGCCATAAAAGACCTCATTTCCCAAAGAGTAACGGAAAACCAATCAGAAAAAATATTTCTAAAAATTAGTATTTTCAAAGAACTGGCTAGTATTTGCACTTGAAGGTTTTAGCCTAAATGTTGTGACATGCTTTCTTGTCTGTGTCTGTGCATGTGTTTTATCGTCATCCAACAACTGTTTTGATGCTATTAGGAATCTAAAAGAAATTAAGCTGTTCAGTCACTAAACCACACATCCTCTCTACAGAAACGTGAAGTCCTATGACTTAAGGTCTGAAAATTTAACTGGCCATGTTAATATCTAAATCAGTGTTGGATGTCTCTTCCTTTTCCCAACCAACTCTTCCTCAAACCCACAGAAAGTTTTCTATTCACTGGATCAAGCCATTTCATGATTCCTATTGTATGATAGTGCTGTCGGCCAGGGTTGATACTGGATCTGAATCAATTCCCTAATTTCTAGTGGTTTAAAACCAGGTGGTAAATTTTTATATAGCAGGAATGTGACACTGTATGTAGGAACTTGGGATGAGGTTTTAGAAACTTTTTTTAAGAGGAGAGCTCTCTGAAACATTCCTCAAGGCCCTCCAAATCTGTTTCTTTTTGTTGTATTAAGGCAGGATGAAGAAATGGGATTCAGAGGGTCACCAATGGTTGATTTAATGTGGGATGGTTCTAGTGGCCATAGCTACTAAATGGGTCAAGCAAAGATATTATGACTATCCCATGCACGTAACTGTAACTATAAATTAGTTTTATGTGCCGGCATGACTCGTTTCTAGACAACAATATAATTGAGCTGATGACACATGTATTTCCAAATTCTACTCTTTGGCTTTTACTTCTTTCTTAAAATAATGGCAAGTCAGACATTCTGAATAGGGCAGAAATCTTCAAAACAGAACTCAGAAAAACTAGGCTTTATTTCAAAGTTAATATTCTGGCGAGACTTAAGGGCAGGCTTGATAGGGTTTGTGCATCCAGCTCAGCCAGCTCATGCTTCCAGATGGAAATTCTGTGAGGTGTTTTTTGGTTTTATTTGATGACCTCGGACAGGTCAGAAGTGGATAGTTTATCCATGTTTCACATTGTGTTCTGGTTTTGCTCAAGCAGGAGGCTGTCAAAGGCAACAGATATTTGTAAAAAGAAAACAGAGATACAGATAACTACAAACTGGGCCACATTTATTGGCAAAATTCATGTATACAGCTTGAAGAAATGAGCCCAAAATTTGGTGAAGTCTGAACAGCCACAGGTCCATTTATTGCTCATCTTTCTACTGTACTTGTGACAACTGCAGCTGGGAATTATTAAGGAATAACGAGCTAAGTGCCTCTGTGCCAGTGTAATATTGGGAATTTAATCACTTGATCTATTTGCAACATTATGGAGACAATTTCCCCAGGAAGGTCACAGGATTTCAAACACAAATTTCAATAGGTATTCCATGTCCTGGAGTGGATCATCCAGCAGTGGAGTGTTTTCAATGAAGGAAATTAGACCTTGGTGAAAAAGTAGGTTCCAGCTGCCACCATTTGGACTTTATCCTCTAGACCTTTTCTTCTGCTTCTAGTTCCTCCTATATTAGAATGCTTTCTCAGTGGCAACTTAATAGTGCTTTTTGTTTAATTTATAAGCTGCATCTCACTATTCATCTAGGACTTTAGGAAGAGGATGGCATTTGCAAATTCTGAAATGAGTAGCAACTCTGGCTCTTGCATGTGTTCCATAGAGGACAATGACATTACCAGAAGCTATGGAAATAGAAAGAGATTTACTGGGGAAAATTTCTTGCTTTAGCCCAGAATATAGGGTGAAGCCCCAAACTGGTGAATATTATTGCAATGTATTATAGAATCCTACAAATCTCTTTCCAGCTCCCCTGCCAAGTGCAGGGACAGCTTCCACTAGACAAGGTTGCCCCATCCAGCCTTGAGCACTGCCAGGGATGGGGCACCCACAGCCTCTCTGGGTAACCTGTGCCAGAGCCTCACACCCTCTCAGGGAAGAGTTTTAACCTGCCCATTACCTACTGATTATTAGCAGTAGGACAAGGGGTAAGAAGTACCTCTCCAGCTCTCTTGTAGCCCCCTTCAGGCAGGGGAAGGCTTTTCTAAGGTCCCTCTGAAATCTTCTCTTCTCTGTGTTGAACATCCCCAACTCTGTCATATATTTTGTTTTGATAGGAAAATTCTGTAAATTCTCCTTAGAAAAGAGATGAGAGTTACTAATATACACTGGATTCTTTAACCACAGAAAAAATCCAGCACACCAAATGTTTAAATGAAACAATAAAGTCCTATAAATCCACATGAAAGGGCAATGATGGCATGTTTGGACCAGTATAAAAAACTATATCGTGTGTAAAGACCCAATGTTCAAATTGAAGAGGTAGTAGCTAGGATATGAGAATGTTTTAGTTTTCCTAAGGCTTGTTCCACTGACAATCCTGCAGTGGAAGCCCTCTCATTGTTGCAAGAGGCTCCTGTCTTTTTCACAGATAAAGTATCTCTTCCTATGTGAGCAAACTCTGCCTTCTTATCTCAACTTTCTACAGATTCCCAGATTATAATTTTTTTCTTCCTTGTTTTTTTTTTTTTTTCCTATCAGCAATTCTTTTGCCTTCTGAAAGGAATGGGATAACCATGACCATGACTTGCCTGTTTATCTTCCTTATTTCCTCTCACCTTGACACAACAGTAAACTTCAAGGCTAATAGAAGTTCTTTGTACCATCTCTCTCCCTGAATAAACAGTGAGATCTTTCTGGCAATGTCCCACCTCTTCTCTCTTTCTCAAAAGAAGTCTCCCTCAGTGTTTGCTCTTCTGATTCCTACAAACACTGTGAGTAGCTCTGTTCTGCCTTTGTCAGTCGAGGCACTGGGGCTGCACAGTGTCAGATTCTGTATTTCCCCCTTGTATTGGTTGTTGGACTGGCTGCATGGCCAGTTTAGTTTATTTGCTATATGATTTCCATTGTCCGAGAGCAAAAGATACTGCATGTGGAAATGTACAGCATAGGAGAATGAAATGGGAAAACTCTGACAGCAGCTTGTCATCAGAAGAGTGTTGTCCCTAAAAGATAACTTTTACAACGTGTCTTCAAAATGAGCCAGTTTCAATCACTGCTTGAAAATGAATGAACCAGGTATTAAAGGAGTTTTATATTGAGACAGAGAAGACTATATGGACCTAAAGCAACGATCTGCCTGATGTATGCATCAGACTAATTCAGATTATGTTCAGAAGAAGAAAGAGGTCTTTTTTTTATTTTTAATCCTTTTTCAGGTAACACTTTTACTAAAGACAGTGATAAATTGTGATAGACAGTGATAAATGACTAAGAAGAAAATTCTTAGGCTGCAGATATATCTCCTGCTTACTATGATGTCTAACCATAACTGCTTTTTAGTAGCAGGGGAATAATTGCTTTGTAGCCTCGGAGCAATGTTAGCTGAACCTGAAGGAGAATTGCCAGTCTGTAAGCTGCCAGTTTGGGTCCAGCCCACTCTTTACACCGGTCTGTTATTTGCTCACTTAGCAGGAGAACATCATTTTGATTTTGCTTCAATCCTTTTTTTACTAGGCCTGAGGGTGGAAGGGGAAATAGAAACTCTCTTTGAATCAGAGAGAAAAAAAGATAGGAGACTCATGCCAGGTCTTCAACATTTTAGTTAAGTTATGCTTGGTTTCTCTCTTTCTTTAAATGGTGTGCATTTGTCTGACCCCAGCAAGTGGTGTGACGTGCTTTCAGCTTACAAATTCTTAAACTAACAGTTGTCTTTGGCAGATAACATAACTGCTCAGGCTCTTTTATATGTCTGGGGTTCTTACTGTGGTCAGCACTTCAACTATAGCCCAACCTAAATGATCTGAGGGGAAAACATGGAAATGAAATTATTTTTTCCAGTTGTGAACAAATGGCTTTAGAAATTATTAACATTTTACAAGCATTTAAGGCTTTCATTAGAGCTTTGAAGCAGACCTGCAATTGTTAAAATTTTTGTTGTCTCCATTGTGAAAAAATAGCCTTTAGAGTTTACTATTTGGCTGCCTGTAACAATATTCAAATCCAAGCTCATTTCACATTTCATGTCTCTATAAAATTGTTCTATATATATTTTTACAGTGGCATTTGGGATTGATCTCAGAGACTTTTATTCCTACTGAAGCTAGGCTCCATAACATTCATTTCAATTTTTGAAATATTAACCTTTAAGGTTTTTTAAAAATAATTTTCTTTTCTTTTGTAAATGATTAGTCTATTTATAACCAAAACACAGTAAACCTCTTTATTCTGGCATTTTGGAGAGCGTCATATTAACATTAACTCCTTTTGGACTTCCTGCTATCATGCAACCTGAAAGCCAGCAGCAGCAGCAGTGTATGAGCTGGATTTGTGAGTGCTGAAGATACTTAAAAACTTTCTCCAGGCCATAAGCACACATTAAACACTCCTGAACAAACTAGTGGACTTCCTTTACACAACAAAGCCACTACCAGC
Source organism: Petroica traversi (assembly GCA_025920805.1). Lineage (NCBI taxonomy): Eukaryota > Metazoa > Chordata > Aves > Passeriformes > Petroicidae > Petroica > Petroica traversi. The sequence continues at coordinate 12,158,931 of JAHLSL010013733.1, read as the reverse complement.
AGCACTAGCACCCTTGTCAGGTAGCAGGAACACACAGGCATGGACTACCTGGTTTCTCCCTCGTTTATAAAGCGCAACTTCTCTTTCTGTGAACCTTGCAGTCATCAGGGTGAACATTGGCAGGTTTTTTACTTCTTTTTCAAAATCCACATGAGACTTCTGGGGGAAAGGGAAAGAGAAACACCATGGCCTTAGCAACCACGAGCAGAGTGATGACACCCTACTGTTTATCTTGTCCTTTGCTCCTGTAATTATATTTAATGCATCACCAAAGGGCAGGAAATAACCCTTCAGATGACAGCTGACTGGCTCAAGCTGAAACAAGCAAATAATGAAATATCTTAAAATCTTCATGTGTGTAAAGTCTTTACTATAAATATAATTTTTTTTTTGGATGATGATGAAAGTAAGGACTTAGAGAGAGAGACAGAATGTTTCATTAAACTAGTGTTGCTGGTAAAGAAGTTATAAAAGCTTATGGGTGGATCATCTTTCCTCCAGGCTCATTAGTGAACGTTTTTCTTTATTTTTCTCTTGCATTAGTTACTCATCGTAAATTATATTCTCATTGTGTTCAACATTTCTTGTTTCGAACAATTTGCCTTATTTTCACACCTGCCATTCTAACCTACCTCAGTTTACCTGCATTCCCAGTAGAATTGTTTATAGTGCTACTCTTTTTCTCTTTGTGCTGACACTTTTACCAGCTAATTTAATTTTTTTAGTTATTCAATATTTTATTAGTTTTCCTTTAATAGGTATTATTTTGAAAATGACTTGCATATATGGTGAATTTTTAACCAGGAGCACTTCTATTTCTTTCCTTGTTTTGAAAGAAAATGTTTAACAAAAAGAGATTGTTATTTAGGACTACACTGATTGAGATTTTTCATCTTCTAGATATTTAGAAATGGATCTGAAATGAAACATAATATCAAAACACTCAGAAAATTGGTCAGTGCAGCAGTTCCAATTTGTTTTACAATGAATACCCAGTTCTGGCCTGTGACTAGACTGCAGAGAGATTTAGAAAAAGTTGTATGAGAGGGAATTCTCTGGATACTTTAGAAACAAAAGTATGTATTTTTATTCTCTTTTAGAGAGAAAAATATGAGAAAATATTTAGCAAGACATAGGTTGAGGAGGCCTTAACCTCACAGAATCTCTACAGAACCCTGTGGAAGATAATATATCTTCCTGAGTGATTACTTTGGAGATCAAATTCTCCATTTAGTTATTTGCACAGGTGAATGCGAGGCCATGAATTTAAGGCCAAAATTGTCTTGCAGAAACATTATTGTTATCGAAGAGTCACAAAAAAGAAGTTAGCTTCATCTTTAGATCAGATTGCATGTGAAGGGGTAATACTTGGAGGAGACAACTTTTTGCTAAGACTGATATGTGATTCTGGGCCAAGCTAAGCATAAATGTATAAAATTGTGTTAAAGATCAAGAAGCAATCACACTGAAGAGGTTTTTTTGAGTTTTTTTTGACAGATAGCCTAAGAGGAAACTGTGACTGCTGTAAGATTAATGAATTTATTTGAAATTTTGTAGAAATCACTGCCCTGTCCATACCAGATTCATGTTTAACTCACTGCCTTCATGCAAAGCCCCAAGTCTGAATTAATTCATTCTAAATCATGCTGCTCTGAAGCACAAAAATGAAGACATAACATGATTCAGTTTAATAACACTTCTGTCTTCCCAAATGTACTCATTTCTGTAGTCAAATGTGTAATAAGAGACCTGGCGGAGCTCCCAGGCTTGCTGAGCACCACAAGAACATGATACAAATCAGTCAATGCCATAACAAAGAAATGTATAATGATGCAGTGAATACCCTACAAACCTCCCACAAAGAACTTTTGCCTTGAGTTAAACTGAATTCCCGAACAAATGAAATACAGGGCTTCAGAGGAAAAGCAGAGCCAAGTATCTCTGTGCAGTGTCTCCATCTAATCAGCAGAATGACTCTGAGACAATTTCACTTAAAGTGCTTTTTAATATTTGGATTACTTTACTTAAATCAACAGGAAAAGCTTTCATTATAAAGTTAAAGACCACACAGTGGTGCACATTGTCTTTCTCAGAGCAAAAAATCCTGGTGAAGAGGCTCAGGATCAGAGTCCAACTGTTTCCCCCTGCCATATTACTGAGCAGCTATCCAGGTAATCTTATATAATGGTTTTAGAAAGGTATATGTCAACCTAAGCTTCCTGTTTCTTCATACCAGACATGAGAGGTGAGATAACGTTTTAAAAAAGAAGGAATAAAAAAAGTTCCATCAATATTAGGGGGAAGAGGTTGCTTTCAGACAACTGAAAGATAAGTCTAAAAAAGCATTTAGGGGTCTACTATATGTCTTAGGCCTAAACTGAATGAGCAACCTACAGCACCTAGTTCCCTAATTAAACAGGACCACTTATTTACCACCAGTGAACTTAATCATCTAGAATATTGCTTCTTGACTTATGCTAAGGTTTTTTTGGTTAGTAGTGCCTAAATGACACTTAGTAGTGCACACTTGAATTTCCCAAAGAAGGTTATGCCTCAAGAAAGTTTTGTGAGTGATCTGACAGCAGGACTAGGCTATGATCATGGTCCCTGCTTATCCACTGCCCACCTGCAGCAACTCCACCCACCTTGACAGAAAACATAAAACTGGTGAAGTTGGTTCCACCAGTCTTTGTGCAGTAGAAGTTCAGCTCTCAAAGCTCATTCAGGAATGGCACCCTGTGGTTCAGCAATGCTCTCCATATACTGCATATTTCCCATGCAAACCAGAATTTGTGGGGCCATTGTTTGCCAAAATGCAAATTAGCTTTCTCCTAAGTGCAATAACAGTTCCAGGGAATGTAGCCAATTGCAGGAAGTTATTTATGGACATTTTTGGAATGTATAGTGTAGCACTGAGACTAGGACTCACACTTCCTGCACAAATGCTCTCACTAGGCCATTACCAAAAATTTAGCACTTCCAGGACCTCTCCCCATCTTAGAACAGATTAACCAGTGCCCCACACCAAACAGAAAACCTAAGTCAGATATGGGTTTGAGACTGTTACCCACATTTTTATTCAGGCATCTGCTGTGCTGTTGCAGACAGTGCCCAGGTCTAGAAGGGAAGTGGATCTTTTGATGTCTTTGTCCATCACTGCTCCTGTTGGCCACTGTGGGTGTTCTTGTCTTCTTTGTGGCTTCTGTGAATTCTGTTGTCGAGGGTATAACTCACAGAGGTTTTGCTGCACTCTGCAATTGAAGACTTCAAAGTCTCGTAATTCTCGTAATTAACCACGGAGTAATTTAAGTGAACAAAGTAAAGGTCCAGAGGCCATCACTAACTTCTGGCTTATGATTTTTGGCTTTTGGTGGCGTAAGGTTTCTTCATCGCCATTTCCAGGGAAATGTGCTACTCTGGATGGCTGGGGCCTTCAGCTGTTCCCAAGTGGGTCTAGAGAAACACATAGTAACTTATCTAAATTCTGACCTTAAATACAGATGTGAAAGTTTCTGGAGAATAGATGAGCACAGGAGAAGTCCAGCTAATGGTGCTATTTTGTCTATTTTTCAGGAAATACTGAAAGAATGGACTTTCTGTAAGAGAGGTTATTTATAATTCAGCTGCAAACAAGAAGATAACATCAGAAAAATGGTAAGTTGAAAGCAAAGAGTAAAATTTTTAATAAAGAGAATATGGTGACTGGTCATACTTTCAGCAGTCCAAGGCAAATGTGAATTCCTTATTTATGCATCAAAGAATGTATAAAATTTATCTACAGACATTACATGATCCACTTAAAAGAACAGCTCATAATATATTCCTTTTCAGGTGTAACTCCTGGGAGCCTAAACATTCCTTTCCGTGGGACTTCCTTGCTTAATTATTTAAACATGTTTTAGACCAGCTATGATGCTGCTGCAAATGTGAACACAGCTGTGGGTGGTAAATGGTAGAGGGTTTTTCAGTTTATTTGAAATATTTGACACTTTTTGTTAGCCTTGGGCTTCAACCCCCCAAAAGTGAGTGAAATGGATGATCTTAGGGTTACTGACTCATATTTCCTATCCTCATGATAATAAAACAGAGTAAGAACAAATATGGAGAAATTAAGAAATAACTTGGGACAAATTATAAGCTGGGGAGCCTTCAAGAAAAACAATGATGTTAAAAAATAAATAATTCTGTTTCATTTTAGAGTCTGGCCACAGGGTGATTTTGAAAAATCTTTGTCCTTTAGCTTAACAGCCAATAGGAATGTAGCAGCTGGAGCATTTTTGAATAAATACTTTTAAGGGAATACAGACTCTTTTATCCTTGGAAAAAAAAAAAAAGGTGCCTGCATGAGTGGGCAAAACACAGGAAATTGGATTGTTATGGGGATTATGAAGCCTGCTTTTTTAACAGAAAGACAGAGCACAATTCAAACCATAAGACACCATTCATCATAGGCATTTGCTCAACGCCTCAGAAGGAAGAATAGTACAGACTGTGTTAAAGTGCTTTTTCACTGCTTTTCCACTTCTGCTGCCATCAATAGTTATCTTCCAGTGAGGACTCCACGTCAAAGCTAATAAAGTGACGCACCTGATTTTCAGTGTGGAGAGCCTCCCAGGGTGGATATTCCACCTTCTCTCTGAGTAGCCCATTGCAGAACTGCAGTGCTGTCCCATGGAGAAGTTTTTCTAATTTCCAGTCTGAACCTCTTTAACTTGTGGGTGGTGTCTTTGCTCTGTAACCTTCCACTGCACAAGAGAGTTCAGCCTATTGTCTCTGTAACTTCTTTAAGTCATTATGGGTGGAAAGAATTTTACCTTCTTTTAGGAACAGATGATTTATTCTTTCTGGAACAGTAAATGAAAAATTTCACTTACAGGTCCTTGTGCCTCTTCTCTAAGAGGGGCTACTTCATCTGTTATAAACCTAGTAGCAAGAAAAGATGATTTGAAGTGAATTGTTCTGCTGTTTCATCCCAGGAACAAGGATTTAAAAATAAAAAATTATGAAGGATTTTTACCTCCTGACTTATGTATCCAAAATGCATTTTCAGAATAAGAACTGCTCTCAGTGATGCAACCAAATCTGGCTCTACAGACTTGAAAGGACACTGTAAATATTAGGATATCAGCAGTGCACAACAATGCAGTATTTGAATTTGAGAACAATTTTGTCTCTCATGCACTTTTTGATTATTTCCACTTAATTATCACGGTTTAACCCCAATCAGCAAACCTGCCACACAACCACTCACTTATTCCCATGGGATGGGGGAGAGATTTGGAAAGGTAAAGCTGAGAGAACTTGTGGGTTGAGAGAAAAACTGTTTGGTAGGTAAAGCAAAAGCTGTGCATGCAGCACATGGGCAGGCAGGCATTCAGCCATTCCAGGACAGCAGAGTTGCATCACACCTGAGAGATTGATTTGGACAGACAAATGCTGTCTCTCCAAACGTGCCCTTTTCCTCCTTCTATCCCCCTAGTTTTATTGTTGAGCATGATGCTATATAGTATGGAATGTCCCTTTGGTCACTTGGGGTCAGCTTTCCTGGCTGTGCCCCTTTCCAACTTCTGGTGCACCACCAGGTCCCTCACTGGTGGGTGGGGTGAGGAGCAGAAAAGGCCTTGACTCTGTGTGAGCTCTGCTCAGCAGTAATGAACACATTCCTGTATTATCAACACTGTTTTCAGCACAAACCCAAAATACAGCCTAGTATCAGCCACTATGAAGACAATTAACTCTATTCAGCCAAAACCAGCACAGGAATGGAATAAAATCATATCAGTTTCCATCCCAACAAGCGTAAATACATTTACTTTCAGCTCAAACTGCAGAGTATGTAATTCTTCCTTACACTTTTTGGAAAAGGGTGCTGTTTCACTGAGTGATGAGAGAATCCCAGTTTGAGGTGAAAGGTTCTGTGTTTTGGACATCGCTCCAGCTGTATGTATGTTGTTTATGTCTGCACATTTTCCAGACAATAATCTTTGAGAAGTCATATTAAGGGCTGTGAGACATTATTGCAGTAGGGCCCATATACTGAATAGCAGCCCTATGTACTCCAGGGAGCTGTCATCTCCTCTTTGCAAACCCATTACAGTCCATCTGCTAACACTGGCTCCTCTAAGATGTAAGGGAACAATTGACTCACTGAAAGGTCTATCCAGCAAACCCCTAGCTGCACGCACTGCATACAGCAGACATCCCTCAGGGGCCAGCCATAAACTCTGTATCTTGTAGGCTGTGATATTCATGTTTATTCTGCTGTTCCCTCAGCCAATCTCTCATGTGCTCTTCACCAAGCAACGCTTGATATCCCTCTTCCACCCTGAAAGTATGATCCTGCAGAGAAAGGAAAACATAGTGAGAATTCATTCACATCAGGCTTTCTATGATGATAATGAAGGCACAGGACAAAAAGCCTTCTCCTACTTCAGCTTTAAAACATTTTTTCCAGTTTTAGTGGGAGAGAATTCAGCAACCATCAAGAGAAGCAGACAGAATCCTAAGTGCCAAAGTGAAGTGTCTGTGTTCTCAAGATCTTAACACTCCTGAAGAGAGATGTGGAATAGGTCTTCTGGAAATGTCAGCAAGACCACAAATAGCTTGAGAAGAATTAAGTAAAATTTAAAAATAATAGACTACAGGTGGCCTGTGGGAAGACCCCCAGTGCACAAGGAATATGTGTTTGGCTTGTACCAAGAAGCCTTGCAGCTGTGTTTTCAATATAAGCTGAAGTCTGGGATGCAAAAAGATTTAGTTAGATGGCATGTAAAATGGAATGAAAGCAGTTATAGCATATATGATTAATTCAGCAAACCTAACTGATTAGACACTTTCTCCCACTACACTATTGGTTCCCTATAAGTAAGGTAAGTATAGATTCATAATACAGTATCTATATTATAAAAAAAGTTATCTGAAGTAGAGGCAGGATCGAATACCAAACAGAGTAAAATGACAGATAATTTCAATATCTGATTCCTAATTGTGAAAACTTAAGACAATTTGAAATGGCATTACAAGGGCTGAATTTATTTTGTACAAACTGTCATATTTAATTCCTGTCTTCAGGAACAACTGCCACAAGAGGGGATTTCAAGTTTGGCAACTGTGTGCCCTATATTCACCCCCACAGGCCCCAGAAGGATAATTCTTATATGTACAAGCTGTCTCGTGCAGCCTCTTTTTTTTTTTTTTTTTTTTTTTTGCCTGAAAGACTATCCAATTACTTAGTGCTGTGCTGGGAGTACCTGAGGAAATAGTAAAAGGAAATACAACTGAGAGCCACTGTGGTTTGAATCCTCTCCAGATACTTTGAAAATATTTTGGCAAAAACAAGATTTTAAGTAAAACTGTTTCCTTTGGTAACATACCGAGGACTGCAGGTTTTACATTTTTCTACTTAGTGTGGAAGGCCAAAAAAAAAAACCAACCCCTTGTGTGAGAAGGTTGTACACGTGGTAGTAATATTGGTGGGGAAGAAAGAGAGAGCAAAGCAGAGGTGAAGGGGGTGGGGAATTTGAGCAAGATGCAGAAAGAAGGCATGGAGACTATATATTGCAAGTGTCTGTTTTCTACTGACAAAGAGAACTGCACAGTGCTGCAAGAAGGAAAATATCTTTGGGTACTTTAGACTTGCAATGAGTGACAGTGTGGTGGTTTGTTCATCAAGGGATGACTGTGATGAAAGACAGGAAAACCGTGATTTCTTTTACTTTGTTTGATCGTTCAGAGCTGTTAATGAGGGAGCTCTTAAACTGACAAGTGTAAGCTGTATTTCCTTTTCTAAAAGGAGATTCCTTAGAGTACTTATTACTTTTTCTCTCTGAAGTTTTTATTAAGAATCAAAAGCTTTCTAAATGCACTGTCCATACTGAATTCTCTAAAGCCAAGTCAATCCCAGGCTGCATCCAGAGCCCCATGTGCAGCAGGCCAGGGAGGGGATTCTGCCCCTCTGCTCTGCTCTGCTGAGACCCACCTGGAGCTCTGCATCCAGAGCTGGGCTCCCAGCACAGGAAGGACAGGGACAGGGACCTGGTCTAGTGAAAGTGTCCTTGTCTATGTATGAACTTTCCAACTCATAATGATGAGGTCTAGTGAATATTTAAATTAATTAAACAAAACAATAATACCTTTGCCCTTCAAGATTAGTTTCTTTCTTTAGAAGATCTTTGTGTTTGTTTGGTGGCCACTGATTACAACGCCCAATTCCCAAGTCTCTTACACTTGTTTCCATGCTCTCCTGCTCTGAACACATCACTCACAAGTGCATAACAATTGGCATTCAAGAGAATAGTGACTCTCATTATTTATGAGCAAATTAGCCAGATAAGCCTAATGTGAACACTACTCTTCAGCTTTTCACTTCCAAGTACAAAAAATTATAATTCCTTATCACAGCCTTCCGGCAGACATATATTTATGTATTTCTTTCAATTTTTTTTTAACCTTAAAAGAGGGGTGTTTTTTAGAGGCTGAATTGCTGCTTTTTCCTTGCCACAGTGGCACAATTTCTTTCTACTTTGGATGGAAATGCAGTGGGTTAATGCTTTTCCTCAGAAGAGTATTTTTTTTTGTCCTGAAGCCACTTGTTACTAGGAAGGACTCAAGGAAGCCACTCTTTAAAAATAGCTGTAGGATGGAAGTCAACTTCATTGGGATTGTACAGGTACTGACTTCCACTTCTGCCAGCTGTAGTGATGTAGAAGTACTGCATTTCAGTTACCAAGCGTAGGAGATGTGAGCTTGGAAGTTGTCAGAAGGCAAGGCTGCAAATAAAAAAGAAAAAAGGAAGAAGGTGTAAGTAATGAGTGCATGGAGATGGTGAGGATTGGACAGAGTTGAGTTCTTTTGGGAAGCAAATCTCTGGAAAGGCTGTGCTAAGCAAGAGGCAGAAGGAGGACACTGATTCAAGGCTTTAAAGAATTGTAATGGAGCTGAGTTTTGATACTTGAAAAGAAAAGCAAGAGGACTTTTTCATTTAAATAATGCATTTGAAATCATAGATGTGATTTCCATTTGAACAAAGAGCTTGGATTGATTTTTATTTAGCTGAATCAGTCAGAGCTAATATGAAATTAAATCTGAGGTGCTTTCCAGAGGGAGAAAAATAAAACAATGCATAATGTCCAGTAACTGGCAACTTGCCTCTTTCCTGTACCATGCTAAATCATTTTTCTCAGATGCTGAGCTTCATTGTTCTTTGTACCTTGTTGAATTCCTAAATTATTACACTCTGAAATCTAGTATGTTTAACCATATCTGTGTAGGCTGCATCTAACAGTTTCTTAATGTGCCATGTTTATAAACAAATCTTTCTGCTATTTTACCCTCTTTAGCTTAAGTGCCTATTTTTGTTTTGTTTTGTTCTGTTTATTCTTTGTTCACCTGGGAAATCTGATCATGCTGTTGGAGACAAACTGTGTTGGAGGGGATCTCAGCCTCAGGTTCAGTAAAATCTACTGGAGCCATGCCCTGGAGTGCAGGCCTGAGTTTTCCTTTGGAAACCAGTGGAAGGAAGAAGGTTTTTGATATAACTATTCTTGGAAGGCTGCCTTAGTGAAACAGGGTGGACATCTTCTTTAGACATTTAGAACTGAATCCCTTTTCACACAGCTGTCTTTTAGGACAAGGTCACAAAGTAGCCTCACACTCTGAGCTGCCATTCTGTTTTCTGTTTCTGAGATACTTGGGTGTGGGCTAAGAAAAGCTGATTTTGTTAAAAAGTACCTGAAGGAAAAAATATGCCCATTTGGTAGAGCAGTTCAGGGAATAGCACAAGTTCATACAGAGAAGAGTTAATGTGTGAGAAAACACTGTTTTCAAGAGTCCAGTACATGTGGGTCAGTTGTTCCATAAACTATGAGTGTATTCCATTAAAGTGTTATGCCAGGAAGCTTTAATTTCTACACCTAATTCTTTCACTATCTGAAGCCAATTTTTTAAGTGTTCATGTAGTGTCTTCAAAAACAAAGCTTTGATGGAGAAATTCCATGGATTATTTCTGTAGCGATCTGTTCTAGTGGTTTGCAGCATACTGTGGAGAACTGAGGGAATTCTTCCTGGAATTCCTTGAAGATGTGGTTTTTTAGTTGTTTGTGTAACTAATCTGAAACTAAATGAGACTTTGTAGCTCTTGTTATTGTAGTTTAGATTAACTGTCTCTTTGGGATTGTCCTAGAGGTACTTACAGTTATCATTTGGAGCAATAGTATGTGTGTGTCTATTGGGGCTTCACATTTTCCTGGGGACTGGGTTCCTTCTCCACTAAACTTTGAAAGTGAGGTTCATGTCCACACTGATGTTAGATCACTGTTGTCACAGCCCTCAGTAAGTTATCCTCAGCTCACGGCCACACAGGACTTCCACTAGAACTGTATCTTCAAGTTATAGCTAATTTACTGTCATGACTTTCATTTTCTTTATCTAGCATGACATTTTTTTCTTCCTGTCCTCTTTGGTTTTGTTCCTTACCTTTTTTTTAATCAAAAAGATAAGCTATTTGGCCCATAATTCACCTCAGTGTATACAAACGTGCAACTATGAAGCTCTAGGTCTGCCTCCAGCATTCTGGCAAATACCCTCAGCTGATGGTAACTTCAAGAATGGGCAATTTCAACATCCTCTCTGTGGAATCTCTTCAGCACCAGGCAATATCTCACGATCAGTGACATTCAACTCCTGGAGGCTGGCAGGTGTCCCACTTGAGGAAAAAGCTGAACTCACATTCACCCTCAGACCTCTTTCTAGCCCCCAAGAATGAGGAAATAAAGCAATGTATTAAATCCTCTAGTATGCCCTCTTTCTATTTTTTTTTCTGCTTATCTTCTCTTCTTACTCCTTGTTTGCTTCTGCTCATCAACTCTAGAGTTCCCTGCCCCCCGAGCTCTCCCAACAACTGTCAGGGGAGGAATGACAGAAATGAAAGAACTCAGAGAAGGTCATGATGCCTTTGCAGCCTCCCTGTGGTGCACCTGCATCTCTGACAGTGATGGGTCAGTGTCAGTCTCATCTTTTGGAACCCAAAGGATTCCATGAATCTGTGATTCCAGCCATGGGGTCCTCAAGGCAAGAAAGATATTAACCTGCTGGAAGTGGGTCCAGGGGAAGGCCACAGAGATGATCCAAGGGCTGGAAGAGCTCATCTCACAAAGACAGCCTGAGAGACTGAAGTGAAGAAGGCTCCAGAGAAACCTCACTGCTGCCATCCAGAAGTTACAGGGGACTTATAAAAAAGGTAGAGTGAATTTTTACATAAGCAGATAGTGACAGGACAAATGCAAATAATTTTAAACTAGAAGAGGGGTTGTTTAGATTGGATGTTAGAAACAAGAAGTATTTCTGCTATTGGTTAGTAGCAGCTTTTATTTCAGGCAATTTTTTTAAGAGTAATTAGCACTGGAGGGAAAGTGCTAATTATTTGCATTCTGGTCGCAATTCAGATTATTTTTCTTTGAATGAGAAAGTACATTGAGATTATGCAAAATTCCACTTTATATGAGCCATTGTTACTGTAGGATTTTTCTCTCTTTTTCCTTGTATCAATAGTTGTGATGTGCTTCTAATTAATTAGCTGTTGCTAATTCATAAATACCATGTAGACATTCAAGATGAAGATGCACCAACTAATGTTGAATTAATTGCTGTAGTTTGACTATTTAAAAAGAGAAGTCTTGTTTTACATTTTAAAATAATCTAGGCAAACACGATTCTTTGAATTTCTTTCAAAATCACTTGGATGTAGATGTAGATTAGCAGGTGCAATGGAGAATGCCAGGCATCCCTTCCCAGCACAGTGTTCAGATAGGGATTTTTGATCAGAGGAAATACAGAGGGAGAAGCTGACAGAGAGACATCTGCCGGTAACTCAGGAGAGCGTTCCGAATATTTGGGCTTCTGAGCTGAGCCTTTCCACCCTGATTGATGTGTTTGATTTTACTTGGTGTGCTCTTACCTCCTGGTGCAATAAGCACAGGTATTAAACCAGTAAAAATTCATATGAAAATTGAAACCTTCTCCACTCCAATACTGGGTAGCTTTTGTGTCCCTTTGAAAATAATGAAAGAAAACCAGATTTTGTTACATGTGCTTAATGTAGAAATATGTGAGTAATTTCAAAACAAAAGCAAGAACAGTCTTGAAGTTAAGGAATCATTTCATAGACATGCATATCAACCCAGGTTTAATTATAGCAAGAAACAAAATGGAGTCTCTTATAGTCTTCAGAGCCCAGACACAAAGCAGTGAATGGTTCAAGCACCTTCTTGATACATAGCACTTCACTGGTACTGTGAGCTTTATAAAGAAGAATATACCTTTTATGAAAAAAAAGTTATTTTTTGTGAATGTTAATGAGTAGGAGAAAATGGAGACTAGTAAATGAGTTAATAGGCTGTGTGGCTATGAAACAGTAATGCTGTCATGGCTTGAAACTTATTTGCTCTGACTCAGGCTGAAAAGGAAGTTCTTCAGACTAGGTACTAGATTTATTTTAAGGGGTGGCACCTTGGTTAAACTGAGTCATGTTCAGTCAGTGGCTGGATAGACTCCCTCTTCTTATGAAAAAAACCCAGATTTTTCTCTAGATGAAAAAATATTAATTTGGATTTCCCATTTTACAGCAGAGGAAAACAAAAATTAAACTGTCCAATGGAACACTCTGTCCTGGGCACTTAATGTGCATTGAGGGTCAGCAACAATTGCTGGAAGACACTTCTGCTCCCTCCAGCACTCCCTGTCCTATCATATTTTCTTCCTGCCTTGTCTATTAAAGTCCAAAAGGGAGATGCAGGAATGCCTCTATGATGTGCACAGGAATTAAGACACACACTAACATGTCCCAGAATCTTGTTTTATTGATTGACACCATTATTTTAATTCTCTACCTACTTTCAATCGTGATAATCTCAAGACAAGTCAAGACAAAATGCAAATCAAATTATGACACGTAGTAGCAAAAATAAGCCATCATAGTTTAAAATGTTTTTAAGGGCACAGCTAAAGAAAAGGAAGAAAATCTATAGCTGATCGACAATGAAAGGCCCCTCCTTCTACCATCTGGCTGGCTGGTGCCATTCCAGTTAGATGATATTAAGGGTTTCAGGCAGTGCACCTGCATTCCCTCCTCTTATTATGGAATATGTTCATGGTTCCAGCTGATCTTGTCTTTGCACTTTATGTTTAATCTTTCTCCCTGAAATTCATTCTGTTCCCTCTGTAAGTAAGAGATAGTGTGACAAATATCCTAAAGGTCTCTTTCACTGTAACATATGTTCCCTCTTTCTATATTAGAAATGTGCATCGTGCAGTCCTTTGAAAAGGACAATTATGAGCTGCACTAACTCCCAAATCATGGGTCTTATTAACCAAAATCATAATACCCAAATACCTCACCTCCAGCGTAAATTATGTTTTATGGCCATGTACTATCATCCACAATCCCCATCTCCACTTCCTTTACAAGGGAGGACTCTTGCTCACTGTAAAATCCCAGACATACCTAAAAGCCTGAAATGCTTTCTAAACATATGGCTGCAGAGGCTTATGTTGGTACTTTACCTGCTGAATTCAGGGAAAATTAAGGTCTCTGAAGAAACAATTTTTTAAAGGACAGTGTTTAGTCTGCCATATGAACACTACAGAATAATCTACACCCTCACCTCTATTTTTCTGAAGAGGTATTTTAAATCTTAAAGACAAATTCTGTTGCCAAAATTTGGAAGAAGTGTTTTAACTGTTTTGGTTTTCCAAACTCAGTGTACAAATGTCTCAATTTTTTTACCTCTGACATGTTATCAATTTAAACTATTATTTACTTATTAGATTTTTTATCCTCTCATCTTTATCTATTTATCATTTTTCAAGGAACAGTAACTCAGAGCATTAACTTAATGAACCATTTTCTATTTCAGAAGAGAGATGACTTGTAAATAGGGATAAACTATGCAACAAATGCCATTGTTGTTGTCTATTGGGACAGAAGACAATAGTGAATTATGAGGAATTTCTTCACAAAAAGGGTGATGAGATACTGGAATGGGCTACCCAGGAAGGCGGTGGAGTTGCCATCCCTGGAGGTGTTTAAGGAAAGGCTGGATGAGCCGTGGTCTGATGGAGATGGGGGTGTTCACTCATGGGTTGGACTTGATGAGTTCAGAGGTCTTTTCCAACCTCACTGATTTTGTGATCCTGAAAATGCTTGTGATGAGAGTGCGGGAAGAGTCTGCCTAGACTGATCATCCCTAAAGATTACTCAGTGACTTTGAAATGTTGTGGCTAAGGACGTCCTGAGTTAAGGACTTTATCAATGAAGTTTCCTGCTATTAATTTTTCTGATAATATATATTTTCATACCTTGACTGGCACAGTATTCTGACTTCATAGAAGTTCCTTCCCCTTCTCAGGGACTGAGTTGAGGCTGAGTAGCCTGTGGTTCTCCAGATTCTCTATGTTGCCCTTCTTGAAGATATTTTTTTTCTTCTGCGTCTCAAGAACCTTCCCAGATCACCATGGCTTTTCAAAAACTCTTGAGAGTGACCTTACAATGACATTGACCTGCTGAGAAACTCAATGAAGCTGGAGAGGACTTCACCTGCCAGTGGTCTGTGGATGAGTAGCTGATGAACACATTCTGGCAGCAGAATTTTGGAAGGTTGGAAAGCTTGTGTAATTCTAGATACCATTCAAAAGCATTGCTGGTACCAGTCCTTTGGAAAGCCCCCCAGGGAAACATGGTTCAGCTACTGTAAATACTGCCTCTATCTCCCTCCTTCTAGCTTAGCTCATTTTTTTGCGACAAATTTTTTTGCGACTCTGTGGGTCGAATGGAAAGTCTTTCAGTGAGGAAAGGTGTAACTGGAAATCAGGATGCTCAGCATGGTCAGCCAACCATTTCATTCCTTCTTGGAGGCTTTCCAGAATTTACCAGGCTCTAGCTCATGTACAATACCCAGCCATGTGAGCATTTCTGACAGAACTGAATCAGGATTACTTTGTGATGGCAAAGGCAAGGAGTGTTTTCAGTCCTTTGTCTAAGCAGGAGAGTTTTGAGAGAATGGCATCTCAGGGCAGGGCTGATCTTCCACAACTGAACCACATGACCAACCAACTCCTGAGCCCTCATTCTCTCAGAATGTAATGTAAGAAATGCTGTTTCACAAGCTTTTGCACAATACTGTTAAATACAGAGCAACTGGAAATATTGTGCTTCCTTTGCCATCACCAAGAAAGAAAAATGACAGAGAAAGGAGGGAGAAGCTGTGGAAATCAGAGCCTGGGGCACTTTCTATGGAGGTGGAAAACTTCAACTACTTGACAGCATTATTCCATTGAGTGGTTTTGTTGCACTGTCACAAATTACAGCTGCACAGTGGGGATCTTCCCTGCAGGAATTTGTAACCTCTGAGCAAAATTTGCCCTTTCCATGCTGATTTGTGACTCAGTGTAAACTACAGCCTTACTGTGCAGTCACCTGATCTTAACACTTTGACCTTTTTCCTTTTTTCCTTCCTTCAACAGCTGCTAACTGTTTTTTGTTTTTATATTAATTGTAACTTCTGATGTGAGGCTCCAGGTCTGCTCAGAGATGTACTGAGAAAACAAGCTCATTTTAATGCTATATCTCTACTTACATAGACATGTTCTGGAGCAAGACTTTATAACAGACGTTTTTTAAAGCCACTGGAGGTGGGTCTTCTAATTTATTTTTTGCGGCCTCAAGCTTAATTTTAAAAATGGAATTAATGAGTCTTAAAGCACGAATTTAACAAAAACTAAATTCAGATGAAAGAGAAGTGCCTTTTAAGATTCCTTAGCTGGAAACCGACCTGATTCAATCTGAGGCTGTATGCTGAAATGGATACTCTATGGCCTTATTTTATTCTCAGCAGTTTCCCTCTCACTCTTCTTGTCTTTCTTCCTTTCCATATAGGAGGAAAACAAAAATGAGGAGTTTATTGCATAGCAGCAGGGTAATCTAAGACTGGCCATCCAGCTTTCTGTGGGCTGGAGTGATGATGATCACTCCAGATGATGCTGGGCATGCTTTTGCTTACTTACTAGAGAAATAGGAGTGTAAGACCCTCCATCCCTGGACAGAAGCTCAGACACCAGAGCTGGGTTTCCCACTTTATCTGTTCTCTTGCAGATTAAAGAGGTACCATGTCTTTTCAGCACAGTCTGTGCAGCTGATTTACATTTATACAGCACTGCTTCCAATAGTGTAATCACTTGAATTGTCAGTTAATTTTTCTGTGTACATATACTATATGGGACAAGATTGATTTATTCATGTTAATCTAAGAGTAAACCATGACCCATTTTATTTGCAGCGTGGTTAGCTGTGGTATTCAAGGCAGCTCCTCTGAATATTTCTGATGAGATCTTTAAGTATGTGTAATACCGAAAACACATTCCCATTCAGTAGGTCTCATGTAAGACGTTAAGCCCAACAGGGCAAACAGCTCCTAGAAAAATTCCATAAACATTAAGCATATTTATGCCATAGCATTAAGCTTGGTCAATTTGAACCTTACTGTATTGTGGTATAAGAGGCATCTTGTTTGCTTTTATTTACCTTCTCACTAGTAAATGTATTTTGGTTAACCACAATGGCAAGCCTAGGCAAGACATTTGTGTCAACAGATCCTTCTTCCCAACAAAGTAACATTCTTAGTTTCTAGGGCAGCAGACTGGATTCTGAGTAATAAGGTTTTTATAAGTCTTGTTGTAAATCTGAAACCATAAACATGTCTACTTTTCTATTAAACCTGCTGCTGTGTTTGGGGCACAATAAGCTCTCTTTTAAATTTGATGGTAGCAAGCATGTTGGTTTTCCAGATTTGATTGCTGTTGATTTAACATTTGCCAGCACCTCCTGCCAAGCTGTTGACCTAAGTCATGGTCCCTGGTGATGTCATTAACAGGGCCTAGAATTTAATAGTTGATGGTACCTGCTGGTAAGCAGAAAAAGGTTTCACACATCCCTGGTTTGTTTCAAATGTGTTTGGGAACAGTAGTAAGGAACTGTTTCTTTCCACAGCTGACCTCTAACCGGTTGTTTTCTGATAATAGATTCAACAAAGATTTGTGCCTGGTGAAGTTTTAATTGGGATATTTATTTGGTTTTTTTATAATACAGGGTTCTAAATACAACTTGAACACTGCTAACAATGAAAATGATTTCTGAAACATCTCTTGCGTTCCTCAGCTGCTGCAGGGTACTTCCCTCTTACTGAGGACAGAATTATTCCCATGAGCAAAGTCTATTCACATTGGCAAACTCAACAGGCCCAGTGCCCTTGCTGTTTTCTTTTCCTTTGGGATGTATTAGGAGTTGTATGGTGAATTATTTCTTCTGAATGCTTAAAGTAACTGTGCCCCATTTATTGTGCTGTGGAAAATGATACAAGATCACACTCTTGACTGGTGTGTTCCTGTCAGTTTCAGGGGCTTCTGGATGCTGCAGGAATCTGCTCAGCTGGAGCAGTCTTTAGGACTGAGGTCTCATATTGAAATCGAAGTCATATATGCATTTTCATATTAAAAGTTTACTGTAACAGTTAAATTAGGAACAGGAAGGAAGCATAATATTGCCTATGTTCCTCTAGTATTTCTGTCCTCATCTCAATGCCAACAGTTAGGATGAAAATTTGTACATTTATTTAAAGGTACCAGCATGTGACACAGCAAAGAGAATTTTGCTGTTTCAACACGTGTAAATGAAGGTTGGAACTAATCCAAGTTCCTTAATCTCTGTGGACAGCTGCAACTGTTAAACCAAAAATTACTGTGTCCTGGGGAGGCCTCACATTTTCTTGAGTATTTTTGTAAAACTAAATCAAGGGGTAGCACATTCCATCTAAACCATGGTTAAGTGACTCCATGGTGCTTGGAAAATATGTCTACTCCCAAACTCCTGGATACTTTTCCAGTTTTTGTATAATCAGTTTGCATACTATTTCTCATGCATCAGGTTTCAGAGTTTCTCTAGAATATAATTGACAATTTTAAGGTCTCACTTTCACACAAGACATCTTCTTTAAAACACTTGCTGAATACAGTAGAAGGCAAACTGGGAGGAATTATCCTTGGAAACAAGCAGGGCAAAACATTAAGAGAAGAATCCTGACTGAATGTACCATCTTCTTAAACTTTAAACTACACTCTCTTAATAACACTCAAAAGGTTTAATAAATGTATTTTATGCATGCATATGCATCTATAAATGTGTATGCATATGCATACATGTATATTATATGTATATCTCACCTCCTGTTCTAAGAAATGTTCCAGAATCTTAATGTAAACTTGAGCTCTTTGTGCAGATCTGTTGCAAATGGTTACTTCAGCTGGACAGGTTTCACCAAGGGAAACTTCCCAACAGGGACAGGAAAAGAGCACATTCTTGGTGAAGTTTGTCTGCTTCTGACCATTTTGCAGGAATTACAGGAGCTGCAGCTTTTTGAAACAGCTTGGAAAGGTCCCCTGTTTGAAGGACACATGAATTTCAAGCCTTTGACCCTGAAGTTTAAGACAGGACTTAACAATAAAGCTCTGTGCTGTCCCACCTGTCTCACACCCTTATCTTCTAGGTCAGGAACCCGGGTGCTTTTGCTAAACTGAAATCCTTTGGGACCAGACGGAATTCTTCTGCCAAAAACTAATTCAAACCTTTTCCAAAATGCAACATTTGTGTGTCGAGGATCTGTATCTGAGCTAATTCTGCAGAACCAAGGTCAGGAAACTTATCTAGATGGTCCTTCCTGCCTATTTGTAAGTGAAGGACAGAGTGCTCATCTGTCCCACACCGGCAGATTGGACTGCAAGGTCTTTTCTCTTTTTAGATTTAGTGAGGCAGCATTTCAAAGATAGGAAGCAAAAACCACAGATACTAAAATGCATTAATAAAGAATCATTAAAATAACATAAAAAATTAAAGGAAGTTTTGCAGTTGAAACTAATGCCCTTTCTCCCTCTTTAGCTATCTTTTTACTTTTATTCTCCTCTGCAGGCTTTAATGTATCAAGGTAATCTCTTTAGTGCATTTTCCCTTTAAGGGTATGTGTATTCATGAGCCTTAAGGCTCTTTAGATGGCAATTTGTGACAACTGGAATGGCTTGGGCCAGAAGTAAAACAGGACATGGGAAGGAAAAGAAAGGAAATGCATGAAGAGAGGCTGAATGGCAAAAATAATTGTAATATCCTTAGTAAATAAGCATAACAAGAAGAAAGAGACATGCTGAAGCATGAAGATGATAGAAGACAATAGGATAAGACCAGAAAACACAGCAAAATGAAAAAGACAAATTATCTCAGAAAAGTCTCTGAATAAGAACACTCTTAAATTATCTTGTCAAACATGATAATAAATTGAATGGGATTTTGGGCTGGTATTTTACCCAAGGCAACAAAATGCCAGGGGCAATTCTGACTAATGTGTTTGTGAGTCAGTTCTTTATCAGATATCTGCTAGAACAAGAACTATTAAATGTGAAAATATATTTTTGTGCTGATCTAAACAAATTGAAAACATTTTCATTTGTTTCTCATGAGCAACACAGATGTTGTTTGGCAACTTCCATACAAAACACCACAGATAAAAACCATAACGGCACAACGGAAATGGATGAAGTCTATTTTTTTAGCAGAACCAAAGATCTCCGAAGTTTTTAAACGCTTTTTTCCAGGGAATGAAGGAGATTAAATGAGGTTGGGGTCTCTGTGTTTGAGTGGTTTCATGCATCTCACATGGAACAAAAGAAAAACCACTGGAGGTTTCTCCCTCATGCTGGAAAATCCAGTAGGCAAAATATTACATTCTTTTAAATCCACTGAGCAGTTTACATTTATTTCGTTGTACTGCATATGTATTTTCTGCAGATGCAAACCTAACAGGATGCAAAAGTAACAGGAAGGCTAATACAATGAGTATGTAACCTGCATAGAAATTTCCAGTTTGTGGTAGCTAGATGCTGTAGTTATTATACCAAACACTTTGTTTCTACAAGGATTTGGAGCATTTAATTTTATAAATCAGGTTGTTTGTCCACCCGGGGTGTAAACTGCATGTCATTAGCCACTAATTAATTTTGGAGTGAAATTGCCTCTAATGCCTGACTTCCTCCTCTCTGGTTTACACCTATGTACATGTGTTCTCAATAAACCAGCAGCAGATAATGTGGTAGTAAGACCAGAGACTTTTGCTGCATTACATGGTTGAGGGCCAGCCCTTTCTCAAGCACTGTCACTGGAGACTGCTTCATTAGCCATAGCTACATCCTCTTAATATCTCACTAAATAATTCATATTATTTTTCAGCCTCTTTGGCATTTAAGTTTTTGAATACTGTGCTAACAGAAAATGAATGTCTCTCTTCAGATATCTCATAGCCAAATTATGTATATATTTAGCTGCTTTATCTTTCCTCATAAATGCAGTCATTTAATAATTGTTTTGTTGTTATATGAGTCTGTTCCAGTTTGGCACAATCACCCTTATAGTAAGTTTCTCAAAACTGAAAGTGTTTTTAGTAATGGTCTCACCAGAACTCTGCGGAGTTATACAACCTCTCTTCCCCATGACCTAATGCTCTGTAGCTTGTAAGTAAGTTTTTCTCGCTACCATATTGCACTGAAGAGTTGTATTCAATATCTCTGTCTCTTTCAGAATCTTTTCTCCATGGAAACTCTCTTTCTTTCTTTCTACACGTTTCTCCTTTTGTCCTTGTTTGGCAGTAAGTAACTCCCCAGAAATGCCTGCAATGTATGTTTCCGGTTATAATAACAGAATGATGGCTTATGATTCTTGCAAAAGATTTGAGAATTCTGTGTTTACTTTCCAGCTCTGTGGAAAATGAGGCAATACAACTCTTTGTGACTAAATGGACCTCCATGTGCTGATATTGAGGCTGTTTAAATGCCATTAAAAAGTCGTGATTTGTTGTTATGTTTTCAATTCAGTAAATATTTGAGTAATATTTTTGTTTCTCCCTGTTTATCTGGGATTTTATAAAATCTACTTGCATATACTGGCCAAATATCTGCCTGAGTTTAGCCAGACTCTGGATAGGTTGATCCACAAAACAAAAGGTATGTTGACAAAGAGAAGAAATCCCCAAATGTCTATGTAGTGTCTAAATGTCTGAGCAATTGTTTCTCCAAATAAATGATTCTGAGAAGCTGGTGCTGGTCTTGTGCAAAGCATTAAAACTACTCTCACTGTCCTGTAGCTTGCTGGTACTTGGAGCTGGACCTGTTAGCCTTAAAAGTGGCACAGTGGGCAAGCTGGCTTTCTCCAGCAGCAATTGCCAAAGCATTGATGCTGGCTTCTATCAAACTGGAACACATTCCTGCAGTTTATTTAGATACACTCCTGTCCATGTCAATGAGCTGATAGGTGTAATGTGTGTGCATCTGTGGTAGAGGAGACTTGGTTACCCAGGATATGGAGTAGGCTGAGGAACTCAACCAGACTTTCCCCTCAATCTACAGCAAAACCTCCAGCCAGACTGCCTGAAAGGCAAAGGCAGAACTGGGAGAATGAAGAACCATCCCCTGCAGGAGAAGATCAGGGTCAAGAACATCAAAGGAACCTGAAGATGCACAAGTTCATGGGGCTTGATGAGATGTGGGTCCTGAGGGAGCTAATGGATTAAATGGCTATCCATTGTATTTCAGAAGCCATGGAAGATCCCACAGACTGGGAAAGGGGAATCATAACCCCCATTTTTGGAAACCCAGAAATGGAAAATTTAGGGAACTGCAAGCAGCTTAGTCTCACCTCTGTGACTGAAAGGATCATGGGGCAGATCCTTCTGGAAACTCTGCTAAGGCACATGAAAAATACAGAATTGACTGGTGGCAGCAGCAAGGCTTCACTATGAGGAAATTGTGACCTTCTACTACAGGGGTAAAGCACTGCTGGATAAGGGAAGAGTAACATCCTCTACCCAGAGTTGTGTAAAGCAGTAGACACTGTTCTCCACATCCTTTCTCGGAACTGGAGTGACAGGGTGGTGACAGGTGGATGGACTATTCAGTGGATAAGGAGTTGGCCGGATCAACAGCTCAATATCCAAATGGAGACCAGTGACAAGTGGTGTCCCTCACTGGTCAGTGTTGGGACCAGCACTGCTCAACGTCTTTGTTGGTGACAGGGACAGGGGGATCAAGGGCACCCTCAGCAAGTTCAGTGATGACACTGAGCTGTGTGCTGTGGTCACCACACTGGAGGGAAGGGATGCCATCCAGAGGGACTGGACAGGCTGGAGAGGTCAGGGATCATGTGAACCCTGTGAAGTTCAGCAGGGCCAAGTGCCAGGTCCTGCACCTGGGTCATGGTGATCCCAAGAACAAACCCAGGCTGGGCATGGACAGATCCAGAGCAGCCCTGCCTAGAAGGGCTTGGGGGTGCTGGGGGTGAGAGGCTGGACATGCCCCGGCCATGACACTCACAGCCCATGAGCCAAACGTGTCCTGGGCTGCACCCAGAGCCCCGTGGGCAGCAGGGCAGGGAGGGGATTCTGCCCCTCTGCTCTGCTCTGCTGAGACCCACCTGGAGCTCTGCATTCAGAGCTGGGCTTCCAGCACAGGAGGGACAGGACCTGCTGGAGTGAGCCCAGAGCAGGGCCATGAAGGTGATAAAACAGATAGGGCACCTCTCTCATGAAGACAGGCTGAGAAAATTGGGGTTGTTCAGCCTGGAGAAGGGAAGGCTCCTAGGAGACCTTACAGTATCTCCCTGCACTGAAAAGGACTCAAAGAGAGCTGGAGAGAGATTTTATATAAGGGCATGCCATGATAAAACAAAGGGAAATGGCCTCAAAATGAAAGAGGGCAGGTTTAGATTAAATATTAGGAGGAAATTCTTTACTGTGAAGGGGGTAAGGAACTGGAACAGGTTGCCCAGAGAAACTGTGGATGTACCATCTCTGGAAATGTCCAAAGTTAGGCTGGATGGGGCTTTAGCAATGTGATGTAGTTGAAGGGGGTTTGAATGAGAAGATCCAAAGCATTCTGTGATTCTGTAACCTTGTAAGAAAAAATTAAATTAAATACATAAGTTATAATAAAATCATGAAAAGAAAGAATATTCATCTCCACTATGTCTTTCCTCTTCCAGTATTAAATATTAGTCTTCCCAAGGTGAATTTTGTTACTATGTGAAATGAAACCTTCAGATATACAGAGATATTCTCAGGAAAGACAGAGTAGCCTCTGCACTGAGGGAGGACCCATGGGGGGGGGGGGGGTTGCTCCATTATAGCACCAGTTTTTCATCACAGAAAATTTTGGCATGACCTCTTCATTAAATAACTCTTACTCTGTAAATCCAGAAGTTTCATCATCAGCATGTCACGTACCTGCTGCAATGGTTAGTTGTGCAGGTATAAGATGTTTCTCCTGCCGTCAGGCTGGATAATTCTACCACAAACGAGCTGCTGTGGGAGACCCAAGTGGCATATTTGAATGTAGAATATCATTGGTTCTATTTATATTACCTACAGTCAGCATCAGTTACTGTTTCTGCATTTGAACTTTAATGTTTTCTTTATCAGTATTTATTCCAGTAAAACAATGCTCATGAGTGCAATAATTTATGTACGCCTTAATTTTCTACCTCTTCCAGCAAGCAGGCTCTGGGGAACTGTACATAAATGTGAGTAAATGTGAGGTTAAAATTTACCTTAAACCCACAAGCAAAATATGCTCATATTGACAGCTAAGTGCACTTTGGCCCCCTAATCTAGGGAAACATTGAATTACTATTTTAACCCTCAAAATGGATCCTGTTGCATGATTTTCATGGTAACTGTTCAAAATTGCTGGACTTAATGCACACCTCACATCGAAAAAGCCATAAAACAAACTTCACTAAAGTCTTCAGGATGCTCTGACATTTAACTTCTGCTCATGCATGTGTTAAAGGAATGCCCTGAGGTCTCAAATAATGAGACAAGTAATATTCTGTCTTTTCGTTGAAAATCAGGGGGGGAATGTCTTTTGTATTCTTATGGAATTTTTCTTCCGTTATCTGTGGGCTTGCACTGAGAACGTCTCTGTAAGATCTTCTGTCAAACCAAGGTTCACTGGCACAATGGCACAAGGTTTTAATTTGCTCAGAAGTTAAGCTGGCAACCATCAAAGGAAGAGACTCTTACCTGTCTGAACCAATCCCTGTTTTTGACATATGGCACTGGCTGTTGCTTCTTTTGGAAATACCACAAATGCTGTGTTTTGTAACTGACAGCCTAATTACTGTCTAGTGATTAGTGTTTGGCATAAAAGGCTGTCTCTTGGATCGCTTCAGCTGCTAATGCTTTGCATGACCATTTCATAACTTAGGATCATAAAATGGAAAGCTAAATTAATTTGCAGGCATGAATGGACCTGAAAGGCTTTACCTCAGCCTCATTTTTCCAGCTGGTTATCCATTCTCAATAAATCTCTCTTGTTAGAGCACATGCACATACTTTGAAAAACAAAAGTTGTATTACCATCGCTGCTAAAACTTAAATGTCTGTGCCTACAGTGCATGACAGGTTAGGCAAAAGCCTCCTCTTCCCTGCTTAGCCTTAAAAATCCCTTTTTGCTTCAAATTGTGTAACTCCTTCAGCAGCCACAGATGTGCCAAGAGCCCGGTTTTGGCTGGGGTGGGTTTTGTTCGTATCTCTTGCACTGGCCGTGCCTGTGCCTGGGCTCTGCTGCTGCTGGGGCTGTTGCTCTCCCAGGGCAGCAGCTCCTCTCCCTCTGCTGCTGGTGCCTCTCTCCAGCTGTGCTCCTGCTGGGATGGACAGCCCTGGTGCTTCCAGCTGCTCCCACATCTCAGCGCTGCTGGCTCCTGCAGGAGCAGATGCTGGCAAGGGACAAAGTGGTGGCTGAGAGGAGAGGCACTCTCAGATGGCTCAATAAATGATGGTAGAGTAAAAAGAAGAGAACTACAAATCTGCTGGGGTCATCAAGGTTAAATAATAAGTTCTGTGGTCTTTTTAATGACTGGTTTTGTCACCAAGAGCAAGGAGCAAGAGCAATATTCTTGACCTCAACACTTGTCCACAAAATATTTTATCTCTAAGCTGTCCCAGCAAGCTCAACAAGCTACATTTTCTTCAGGTTATCAGCACAGAAGCACAAGATTGAAGAGCAAAAGGGACAGAATGACTGCTCAGAGGTGCTCAAGAGGAAACACCTCATCAGATTACATCTGCAATGACTACTGTTCTGCATTTCAGAAGTGAAAGCAAGGAATGTGTCAGAAACATTTCCTCCTGCCTTCAGAACGTGATGGTGATTTAAATCTCCAGAAGCTGGAACACAAGTCTAATGACTGTCTCCTGGATAAACCCCTTGCAACACCAACAAATCAAAAGAGAAACCATTGGTCCAGGAGACATTATTACCTTTCCTAATGAATTAATATCCCTATATTAATTAGACTGGACAAACCTATTTCTCTTTGAAGAGCTCTTTGCAGCTGTGCAACCATTATCCATCCCAACCATGCAGTTTTGACAGTATTTACCCATTTAGGCACCACGATTCCAGGGTAGCCTGATGAGGACAGCTGACCCCACCAGGTGGGCAGCAGCAGGCCTGGAGTTGAGCCCTTAGCTTTCTCTGAGGCTGACGTGTGTTCAAAATAATTTCTTTTTCAAAATTGCATTGCTGAACTTCCAGAAAAAAAAACAAAAAACAGGGCCACTTCTAGCCTAAGACTTCTGATCCCTGCGAATATTTTGCTATAAGAACTCCAGTTAAAGGAAATTATCCTGCTTTCCTGCAAAATTATGAAGGAATCCTTGAGCCTTTTTGTGGCAGGAATTGGTCACCTTTTCACACAGCTCCAAGCACCTGCCAGTCTGAGCATCCAAAGCATATGAGAGAACTGAACAAGTAAACAGATTTCTACTGCTCTGTTGTGATTTTGCCTTTCTCAAATATTGCAAAATAGAAGCGCTAACAAACAACTATCAGGACCTGAACTTTTACCCTAGTTTTTTTGTAGGCTGGACCATGCTGAGATCTGTCTCTAGGGAGTGTTTATTTGTGGTGTAAAAGAGTCCCAGCCTGCCAACACAACAAAAAGCAAACAGAGCAATAAAAGCTGGGCTATTTTTGTTTGTTTTGTTCACCCTGCTTCATAAAGAGGGAACTAGCTGGCTAATGAAATTATATAAACCTATTATGTGAATCCCTACATAAATATAAAATTCAGGTTCAGTTTGCAGAGTGACTTGTAGGGAATTACAACATTATTGGATCGTGATCATGACTATTTGGACAACTTTCCTCTCTTTCAGAGAATGCAAATAAATCATAGAGGAGTTGTGGATTCTAGCATAAATGATTAATGATGGTAGAAATCTGATCTCTCGTCTTCCCAGGTTTTTCTTCAAGTTTGGGAACAAGAATACTCTGTGCAGAATATTCCTGTGCTGTATTTCTTGTAATCTACCATGGGCAATAATTGGGCCAGCCAAGGCTGCCTGGATTCCACAGCACTGAACTGGGACTCACTGGGATTCAAAACTGGAGTGGGTCTGTGTAAGTAGAGAAGATTTTAGATGCTGAGTGGACAAGGAACACATTACTCACCTATGAGAGGTAGGGAAAGAGTCACAAAATGTACCCTGAGTTCTGGCCACAGTAGTGAAACCCCTCTTTCCAGGCTAAATTTCCTTCCTGTTTCCAACACAAGACTCGGACAACCAAACAGAAAATTAGAAAGAAAGATCTACAGAGAAAACTCTAGAAATTGCTTAGCAAAGCCCTTGTTAATACTTTGAAAAATAACGGGCACATTCAAAAGGAATGTGAATCTGTTTCTGGTGGGTCACACAGACTGGTATCTTGGCAATTTTTGTACACAAGCAATGGTGCAAATGATGGTAACTAATACAGAACACAGGCACACGTCTCTAGTACATTCTCCCCCTGCCTCCATACCAAGAAGTATTTCACACATCAAGACCAGTGTTGCTTTTAATATCAGCAAACATCATGCATACAGAATGGCCTTTTAGTCATGATTCAACCAAGAATCATTGCACACTGTCCTCTTCCCATATCACAGCTTCTCCCACTTGATTTACCTTCTAGGGTGGGTGCTGGAGCTTAATATCCACCATAAAAGCAAATAAAATTGAGAATGTTTTTGAAAGAGCTAATTTCATCAAGACATCATCAGTTTAGCAAGTGAATGCCAGTGCATTTCAATATTTACCTCCACAGCTATATGAGGTGGCCCTTAGAGAAGCAGAAACTTCAGAAAGTTTAATGGGTGTTTTGATGATTTGTTGCTGCTGTTGTTTTGTTTGTTTGTGAGTTTGGGGTGTTTTCTGTTTGTTTGGGGTTCTTTTTTTGTCTTTATTATTTAACATAAAAACTCCCAATGCTTGAAATCCCACTAGAACTTGTTCCTAGGCCCTAGAAAAGATGTGTCAGTGGTTTTCAAATAAGCCAGCTGATGCAAACGTTAAATAAGAGTCTTGAGCCCTATGGGAGACTACTTAATCTGAGTACTTGAGAGCTGCTGGGAAGCAGCCAGTGCCTCTTTCTTGAAAAGCTGGATATTCATCACTCGCTCTGTATGTCCAGATACCATGGAGGTGGGAAAAATCATTCATAGCCTGCATCCAGCAGGCAAATCAGGTCATCAAGGGCAGTCATCTTCTTCATCCTTCAGGATTAAGGGATGGAAAGGGAAAGGCTGTGAACTTCAAGCAGCTGGTACAGCTTGAATTAGGCAAAGAGCACTGCACACAGCCATGCAGGGGGCTGTGAAGAGATAATCAGCCTCTTCCAGAGGACAAAACCAAACTCTGCTGTAGCACAGAGATTGTTAATAGCACTAATTATCAGGTTCACTGGTAACTTGTTAAAACATCAAGAATTAAAGAAATGTTCTGTGCTGGGTTTTGAGCTTGTTAACACTGGTGTGAATTCCATGAAAGCGTTTTCAGCAGATCTGAATACCTTGCATTT
This sequence comes from Petroica traversi, assembly GCA_025920805.1. Taxonomy (NCBI): domain Eukaryota; kingdom Metazoa; phylum Chordata; class Aves; order Passeriformes; family Petroicidae; genus Petroica; species Petroica traversi. The sequence goes on along the minus strand of JAHLSL010013733.1, from coordinate 12,130,950 downwards.
GAAATAGCTATCATTTATATTGGTTCCTTACCATTATGGCTTTTGATCACGAAAATGAGTCAGCCACACTGATTTGGGGAAACTTTTACTCTCTCCGTAGCTGTTATGTAGGTAAATATTGTGGTTCAAGTGCTAAAATGCACACAGTTGAAAAATAATTATCCATAATGTTAGCCAAGAAAAACTTGGCAAGCACTCTAATGCCATAGAGCTGGAAATAGAGCTGCCATAAAACACCTTTATTTTCTTAAATAAGTAGGATTAGATAAAATATGTCAGTAAAAGAGACCTTTTCAATAAGAATTAGGTAAAATTATTTTTTTTCCTAAAAGAATGAGCATTTTCTTTGCATTTTGAGCTAAATTAAACAATTATAAATTTCTTTTGTTTCTTCTGATGTTTCTCTTAAGGAATAATATTTTCAGGAGTAATAACTAAGAACACCTAGAGTAAATTTTTAAAGAAAGGAAAATTAATACCTGTATATGCTGAATCAAGACTGTTATTTCAGCAGTTATTTTAACTGTTAATTGTTATTTTCTAGTTCCATTTAAATGTAAGCACATTTGGATTTAAGGTATATAAGTGTTTATAATGGTTATTTAAAAATAAGATAGGCATTTGATCACTTTGATACCAGAATTAAATACTTACTATTCTGTTCTCATTGAAAAATTCCCCTGGGTTAAAAAACTTTTTGAATTATAATAGTTTCACAATTTTGGAATGATTTTCAATGGATGTCTTCCTGGAAATAGCACTCCGAACAACAAACTGTAAAACAGAAGATAAAATAATAGAAGTCAGCTAGTGATTTGTTTACTGCAATTCTCTTTCCTTCATTCTAATAACCAAAATTCAAACATTTTACTCTAAGTGTTAAATGACCACTTGTTTTAAAATGACGCAACAATTTATTGAGATGTAAAGAATAAACTTGCAGACCTTTCACATGAAAAATATTCAGCACTTGCCTTTCTGTCTTGATAGCAGTGTTGGAAGAGATTCAGAGATTTCCCAAAGTCACACACAAAATTTTATATAGAATTTTCTTTACTGCACCTTAATGAAGGGTTTTGTTCCTTGTACACTGTAAGAAAAATAGGATTAATTCCTAGGCAAACTTAGCTAAATAAATATGTTTTTGTACTTTGTGGGAGAAAGGAATTACTTTATCACTATCAAAAGCAAAGTGTCTCCAGTTTGTTATCAGTGCACAGTGGATGTTTGCCTTAAGATGAACGTAATATCAGGAACCTTACAAATGAGGAAATAAAAACCAGACACTGATAATAATGTGCTGAAAGTGTTCCTTTTGTCAAATGCAATGAAGGTGCACTGTGCCTCGTGCTCTGTTTTACTCTGGGGCTGGACAGGATTACTCCATTTACTCCATTGACAGTTCATTCTATTTTAACTTCCTGGGACCCACTGGAGGCCTGGGAAGACTCAGGAGTTCTGGTGACAGCTGGAGGTCTGTTATCTTTAAATGAAGAGTTTTTGGGCCATTCCAGCCTGAATTTTTGTCTTTTGGTTAAGCTCAAAGGAGATTCATCTGGTGTTCTGGCAGCAAAAATATCCTATTACTGCCTCCTCCACATCTGCAATGCTGGCTTAGATAGTGCACCTGTAAGATTGAGAGGGAATTTCCCCCATCTCACCCCACCCCACTCATTTGCTTTCAAGCTTGACCTATCTTGTTCTGTTGGGATTGCCAAAAAAAGGCTTAAGTCATGGTAGTGGTATTTTTTATCTTTGTGCAACTGAGAATAAAACTGAAGTTATTAATTAGTTCTATATGCAGCCTGGAACAGTCACTGAATTTTGACAGGCTTTGTCTCTTCCAGTTCAACTCAGTGATCTAAAGCCAAAAAGTTATGTTTCTCAATACTAATTCTGTCATCCCAGGAAAAGTAGTTTTCTCCAGCTGTTTTACTGGGAAATGATAAAACACGGTGGAAAACCAAGAAAATATGGGGAACTTTTTTCCTTTCAATTTAAACTGAATGCTTCAAATTGTAAAACCAAAGCTTGACATAAGCATTTGATAACAAGTATCTCAATTCTGTATGTTTGCTCTGGAAATTTCATGGGTTTCTATCAATTAGCAGCTTCCTAGGCTGAATGGATCATAAATCCATGTTTGGATCCTGAGCTCCCAGTGCTCCAGGAAATATGGATTATTTTTAAGTAGTTAACTCCTGGGAATACTATTTCATAGTGGAGAAATGTCACTCCCTTGCTCTGGTGCCTATCAGATGACATGACCCTGCACCTACATCTGTCATTTGATGCAGCCAGGAAGAACAGGGTCATTCAGAGGGTTGCTTTCCTGGGGCAGAGTCTCCAGCTTTGAAAATAAACATCTCAGCTTTTTCTTGACATTTTGTTTTGATAGTGACTTGAATGCACTTTGGCATTTGTCTAGTAACAGGAGATAATTGCACCAGGGTGGGATGGTCTCAGAGGGCCCTTGTATTACACTTCTGCAGTTCCTGTTGGGATCAGTTGCTGCCTCTTGATCTTCTCAGTGATCTGCCATTCTGTGAAGTATCATGCAGCACAACAGATGCAAACAATCTACTTTCACTGTAGAACTCTGTTGAAATAATATTTTCTTTTTGAAATTTGTTCTATCCATAGATCTTTTATACAGAATTAAAAAAAAAAAAAGAAGAAGAAGAAAGAAAAAAGAGAACAAGCAACAACGAAGTAAAGCTAATATGACATCTTATCACCTTTTATTTTATATCAAATTATACATCCTACTGCTGCAATACAAAAGCAAGCAAACTTACAAAAACACACCAAGCTAAGTCTATAGTTTCTGTATATACTCTTATAGTTTTTTAATAACATCAAATATGGCATAGAGACTTTGAACAAAACTCTACCATCTATATTTATCATGCTGTTTGTCAGAACAGCAGCCTTATCATATTACTATTTTATTAAAGGATAGGTTGCTGGTCTATCACTAGACTCCTATCCTGTAGGCAGCGTTTTGTCTAGATTTAGGTCTTTAATCTCTCAAACTATATGGATTTCCAGGAATTTAAACACTCACCAGTCTAAGTCTTAATGGATTTCAGAACTTTCCTGCTGTTCCATTACATTAAGGAAGGGTCTCCAGGGAAATTGCTGTGTTTGTGTTGTGCTGTACTACCTCTTGAAGACTTCCCTATCCTGTCTTACTATGATTATGTGGTTATGAGAGACCATCACCTAACCTCCACTTTGTTCTTCATTTCCTCTGATTGAAAATTCACTCCATATGAGAGTAAGAAGAGAGAAAAGGTCTAAATTCACTTCAGTGTCTGACTATTCCTGGGTCAGGCTAAAAAGGCAGATGTGCTATGTTTAGTTCTTTTCCTTTTCTTTCCATGGGATCCTAGCACGACTCCTTGATGCCGACAGTGTGAGAAAATATTGGCTCAGTCCTGATTTTGCTGATATGCTTTGAAAATAAGAAATGGAACAAAACAATATGCTCTCTTAAGTAGGTGTCTGTAATGCTCTACTGACAATGTGATCTTTATTAACAGCTTGCTGCCTGGTTTAACATAACAAGCGTGCAATGTGAGGTAGAGGTGTTCACAACTTTGGTAGGTGGGTTGGCAATGGCTTTTTGGAGCCTGCAGGGGTGTAATGAGGTGACATATCCAAAGGCTTTATACTCAGGCTGGGTTTCCATATGGATTTAAATCTTATTCAAACATCTTGAATAAATTGAGAGAGCAGCCTTCCTTGAGACTTTTGGCACTTTTGATGCAATGAGAAACCAAAAGTGGAAAATACTTATTGAACTGGTTTTAAGCTTAAAAAATAGTGCACTTTGGAGGTAGTTCTAGGAATGGGGAAGGTTCAAGGATTATAGTAAATATAGAAATATTTCTGCATGTTACCATCCAGCTCAAACCTCTGTACACCAAATACTTTCACCATGTTAGCCAGCTTTGTTATCTTACTTCATGCAGAACACTCAGAAGAGTTAGAAAACCAAATTTTACTCATCCTGTCCTTTTTTTAATGTCAACATTAGGTTTTAGAGAACAGATGAACCAAAAGGTATTTATCTGCCAAGAACTGAGTCCAGAGTTCTGGATTTCTTCTGCAACAGCAGATAATTTTGCTCACACTTCAAACATATTCTCTATTTTAAATATTAATGTTTCATACAGTCAAAATTCAGAGACATGTAGCTAGGTTCTGACCATATAAGCAAAGGTGTTGATTTGCAGACATTTGGTTTTAAAATCCCAGTATTCTGAATTGCAACTGGCTCCTGTGTTTCTCAATGTCAAGCCCCAAATAAATGTCCTCGACACCTTAAATGTCTTTAAGGAAGTGGGGATGTGGATTTTAACTGCATGTCTCAAGCCTGTTCCTGGAGTTAAATGGAATATGCAAGTCTGTCCATATTGGACTGAATCTGATCTCACACTGGGGCAGGTCAGAGGTAACTGCACTGCAGTCAGTGGAACAGACCCCGACCTCGTAACTTCTGTACCATTGAATTTCACTTTCTTCAACTAAATTGATTTTGATATGCAATGACTGAATGAGCCTCAGATTAACGACCTTATGTTAGTCATTGTTTTTCTTTGAATTTAGTAAAAATCCCAATAACAGTAATAAGATACTTTTTTTTTTTCCTGCTAACAGTACTGGTTAAACTTCTTTCAAATAAGCACAGGAAAAGTTTTGTATTGTCTATATAAAGAAATGCATGCTGCTAGCTAAGAGAGAGGAAAAATATTTTGCAGAATTAAATAATTTTTTATGGTTCATTCATCCGGAAGATTTCCATATGTCATATTTACACTCACTTCCTATTTAATGCAATGCATATTTTTTACATGCATCAACCTTGAAAGAAAATACATATGGAGTAGCCTACATAGTTTTTTGGGTTTTTTTTAATGGGACGGCATGCTTTTGTTTTACAAAAGAATTTTAATAGAGAGAGTGCAGGACCCTGAAACACAACAGTGTTTCATTACATCAACTTTTTTAGCATTTCCACTGCCCAGCTCAAGCTGTGACATAGACTGAGAAAATGCAAAGGTTTCATGTTTTCCATCCAAAACAAAGATTTATCAATTCACTAATCACAATGAATGAAGTTGTAGAATCATAGAAATGTTGGCAAAGAGCTTTTGGTTCACTGAGTCCAATCACCAACCCAGCACTGCCAAGCCATCACTAAACCATGTCTCTGACTGACACATGCACATCTTTTAAAAACCTCCAGGGATGGTGACTCCACTTCATTCATGGGCAGCCTGTTCCAATGTCTGACCACCCTTCAGTGAAGAAATTTTTCCAAATATCCATCCTCTCCTGGCACAGTCAGAGGTTGTTTCTCTTGTCCTGTCACTTGCTGCTTGAGAGAAGATCAGGTCCCCCCGAACCTCCTTTACTCCAGGATGAACACCTCCAGATCCCTCAGCTGCTTCTCATCAGACTTGTGCTCCAGAGCCTTCTCCATTGTCGTTCTCTGGACACTCCAGCACCTGAATGCCTTTGTCATAGTGAGGGGCCCAAAACTGGACGCAGGATGCAGCCTCACCAGAGCTAAGTAGAGTCGTGTTTGAAAATTTGATATTCAAGCTTGAATATCCTGAAGTGCTCTTTAATGGGTTCTGTGCTGGCCTTAAAAATGCAAGACATCAAAATTCCAGTCCAAAAATTCTTCCTGGTTGTTAACTGCTACTTCTGTGACCTAGAGTGATCTATCAATGGTGGGTTTTGAGCATGGTCCAGTCACCCTGAGGGTTAAAATGTGCAGCAGCACATTTTTCTATTGAGGAAATGAGAATTATTTTAGGGATTGTAGGAAGTGACAAGATAATGAATCTCTGAGCTCCTAAAAAATACTTTGGTACTATATTCCACCCTAGATTATAAAATTCTACTGGATTGTAGAAATCAAGATTTAGCCTATGGATTTCTGTCCATTTTATATTTAGGCACCTTGATGGAACTATTGTGGACCCACACGATTAGAAATTTAAAAATGCAAGGAATTAATATTGCTCTGTTTGTAAAATGGAATGCTACCAACAAATTAGCTTCATAAGTCTACCACCACATTCAAATTTTCTGGAAATAAGTGCAGCTTCTATGGAAACACATGGGTGGAACCCAGCAAGGCTCACGGGCAGCAAGCAGGGCAGAAAAAGAGACAGTCCTCGCTTTCTGCTGTCCAAATGAAAGCCTGCATTTCTAGTCTTGGTTCCCCAGGCCCTAACTGGGGCTGTCTGGAAATACCTCAGCAGTCTTTCAAGATGGTTCACTATCAAGAAGCTTGAAAGAATAACACTCAAATTTCTGTGTTTTCTGGGTGATTGAGGAAGGGAGGGAAAAGATGAAGTTTTGTGGGGGTGAAGTTTTGTGTTTAGCACTCTGTCTCTGTTCACATTAATGACAGCATCGTCAAAAAGTGGTCCTTTTTTGCTGCTGAATATTTAGGCAAGAAGACTGATTTTCACAAATGAGAGAGTTATGAAAGATCTCCAGCAGGGTCCTGTTTCTACACTAGAACAACCAAAATCTGCAAGCAAAATATGCTGAAATGCCTGAACGTGAGAATAACTAATCATGAAAGAAGACTGTGATTCCATCAGACTTTGGGGAATGGTATCTCCAGGTCTTTTCTGTTGGATTTGCCATCCAGGACAAAGGCCAGACAGAGGGAGCACAGAAACAAGCTTCAACCACGTTGCTGTACTTTATGTAGCGAAGCGAACACATTGTTTGCACTCCACTTAATCTCCCTTAAATAATAAAGAAAATGTTTTTGTGTTCTGTTTGATTAGTATTGACTAGAGGACCAATGCTGAGTAATTTCTGGGTCACCACTGCTGTTGGCACATTTAACTTTGGCTCAGAGGGAAGCCTTGGGCCTCTGGGCCCCACAGCCCTCGGGGCCAGGACAGACACCCACAGATCTGGGGGAAGGACAGCTGGCAAACAGTGTGGCCCTGACATCACACCTGCTTCACACCCTGCAAGGATTGACAAGAACGAAGGTGATGGATATGCCTGGATTTGCACTGTGTTAAGCTGCACGGAGTGGGTTTATGGTCTCAGGTTCCAAACACATAGTAATTCCCTAAACCTCCTTTTTGTTTTGTGGTGTAAGTACAGCTTAGGTAGAATGCTAGCCTTGCATCTTTGCTGCAGGCTGCAGAAGACATTTCTCCTCCAAGAGGGCTTCTCACACCCTTAATTTTTAAGACTTCTTTCAAGGAAAAATTTTCTTCAAGCTCATTGACTTGATCGTGGTTTTGCATCAAAATGCTGTTTTGAGCTAAGTAAGTCACTGACTGCAAACCAGTCCAGCCTGACTTGAAACTCTTGGAAATACAGATCCTGACCTGAGTCAACCTGGCTTCAGTTAAAAGTTTGCAATGAAGTCCAAGGTAATTTGCTACCAAATGTTTTGTGTGAGGCTTAGCATTCCATATCCACCTCCTTAACAACCAGCTAATCACTATTTATTGTTTGCATGGTTGTACCAGTGAAGACGTACTGAGGCACGAACACAGACTTTATTTATCTGGACCCTGCTATCTGCTACCTATGTCAGCATCCCTGCAGATTATGAGCACTCAGTTGGCACTGCCTGCTACTGTTGATAGGATGAGGTCTTTGCTCCAGTCCCTGAATTCTGCATGCAGGCAGCTAATCAGTCTGGCCATTTGCTGAGTGACTTGACAACTGCAAGAACCAGATGTTAAGATCTAGAATTTATTTTTCCAGTAGGGTCATTTAGGTCTCTGATTTGTTTCCTAGCTAGCTCTTCTTAAGTCTTTTATCTGCCTTCTTGGCTGATTTCCATCAAAACAATAAAGCATTTATAAGTCTCAGTTTCCGCATAATCATCATCTCCAACTGCAATTCCAAGAAGTCCCCTGTGTAATGATGTGGAGGTTTTGTTTTCCTTGTGAAAGCTGTGAATGAGGTACAGATTTTCTTATGTCAGATACAATATTCGTATCTTGTTTATAACTGCTCAAAAGAACATACTGTGAAGCTTCATTCACAGAATTGACATTTCAAATTTATCAGAACAGGATTTACACTCTGATGTTGGTACAACTACAAAAGTTATCTCTGATGGGTGGAGGAACAAGTTTGTTTTGGGTGGAGTGATTCCATCCAAGTCTCCATAGGGAGCAAAGAAAGGACAAGAAAACCTGGGATAGCCTTTGCAATCATACTGATAACAAACAGTCACCCGAAAACACTGGGGAAAAATAAATTAAACACTACACATTTTCACATTTTCCTGGTAAGGGTTCTTACACTTTGCTTATTTGCACTCAGAGATTAATATTAAATAAAACAAATGTACAATAAACAAACAAACAAACAAATAAATAAAGACAACCATGCTACATATATATATATTTATATAGGTATGTATATAAACATTTTTAAGAGAGTGCAGTTTTCAAATTCTGTATATTTTGGTTTTGCATGAAGGAAAGCATGAAAAAAAGAAAATATTGCCTAATATGTCAACACTTATTAATAAATATTTAACAGAATGGTACTTGCACCTGTAAATTACTGCTTCCTCTTTAGCAGATGTGCTTCTCTCTCTAAGATTTGGATTAAAATTCTCCTCTTTTGGTGTTCTGATATGAAGGAGTACCTGGTTTCAACAGCCACTTAAACTACTTTTCAAGCCTTCTTATTTACCTGGTGATACTATCCCTAAGTTCAAGCAGTACCCAAAAATACCTCAGTAGTTCTTCCAGCCAATAAAACTCTGGATGAATTCAGCGGCTCAGATGCAAATCCTGGCTCAGAAAGTCCATTTGCAGAATGCCAGCAGAGAGAGTGAACTATAGAAGAAACTTTTGAACACCTCACCTCCTTCAAACTCTTCCCTTTGGCTTCATGTTACTGGTTATTGTCAGAGATGAGATACTGGAAGGAGAGTGGCTTGATCTGAATCACCCTCTTGTACCCACATCAAACTTCTTTGCTTCAGAATGCCACTCTGTTAATATTTTCAACCTCCATATGCTCTGCTGGGTTGACAAACCTGGATTTGGCAACAATACACAAACCCAAATCATCCGCTCACTACAATGTCCAAAATTAATAGTTTTGCCATCCTCAAGCAGTCAAAGGTGGAGTCATTGTTGTACAAAGCTCAGAAGACGCTGTAGTTACTACTCCAAGAAATAAAATCCAAGGAGTTGAATCCTCCTTTAAGTCATCATAAGTGGAATTTCTTCTCATGCTAATTGAGTATTTACATGCCATTTTGTATGAGTAATCACAGGACTACAAAATCACAGAGTCAGGTTTATACAGTGGTGCTGGTAGTGACATGCAGCATAATTTTCTCTAAAATACACTTTCAGATGCCAGGGTGCATCTCCTCCATGAACAGCATAAGCTAACTTCTTTTGTTGGCACAAATGTGCATCATGGTTTTTCAGGTTATTTTTCCACATTCATGGCTACTGTAAATGAGCTATTTGAGCAGTGTTGTTGGCACACCTAATTAATGTTCTTGGAGAGGTTATCTTTTCTCTATGGATGAAAAGATTAAAAGAATTTGATGGGCAGAAAGCAAATAACGGTGATGAAGTATTTAAGTAATGGGTACAAAATTCAAAATCACAATTTCAGCCGCCTGATTCTGAAATGAATCACAATTATTAATTAATGGCATCTCTTCATGCAAGGAGGTGCTGTCCAAACAAACACAAGAAAGGATCTGAATGTTTCTGGCAGCGTTCTGGAAAAGTTCAGTCACTTGTCTAGTATTTAAGAGAATTCACAAACTACTGTTTGTCTCACTCTGGCCAGTTGTGACTGTCAAAGGGGGCCCTAATGGCATCAGCCAGTTGATGGGGTTTTCAAAACTCAGTTTGAATTCTCCCCAGCAGATTACTTCTGTTGTGTTTGGGCAGGATGGCTTCCAGGGAATTGATTCCTTAAGCTTCAGACAATTTTCATATCTTTTTTTCCCTCTGTTTGTTCCCTCTAGATAAAGAATCATTTACTCTATTTAAAACATTTTAAGATCCCACCATTTCACATGACAGATGGATCACATGGATAAAACTGGCATGACTTCTCTCACTTTGTGTATCTTGAACATTTCTTCTTTTAGCAATGCCAGCATCTTTGTGGCCTTACTACAATAACAGAAAGAAAGTGGCTTTACCTGCATCCTCTTCTTTTGTGCAAGATTTCAGGCAACTCCACGATCCTCTGTGCTGTTGTTTGGTAGTGCACAGGGGGTGTTGTGGGCCAGCACAAGAAGGCAGTGCTCCCCTAAAACTAATCCTTTCCAAATGTGCCATGTCTTTCCCTTATGTGAGCATGTCTTGGAAAAGGAAATTTTCATCAGTGAATGAAAAAAATGTCTGTCCTCCATTCTGAACATCTGACAGAACATTCAGACAGATTCTCATTTCCTTTGGGTTAGCCATGGGACCTCTGGTGACACTGAGTGGCTGAAGGTTCTTCCAGCCTCTCACCTCTTCTGGGCCCTGCTTAAATTAACACCTCATGTGAAACAGAAAATGCCCAGCTCAGCCGTCTGGATTTCATTTCAGGAGGTGCATGAGTGCCCCTTCAAGCTCTAGGTATGCTCCACGTCTGGAGAAAGTCCTGTAGCAGAGGTGTGGACTGTACTGTCAGATTTCTGTCATGGCAGATTTACTGGTCCTGGGAAACACTGTACTGGAAACCGCTAAAATTTGCTTCTGTGGCCCTGTTTGCATCTGTGCTTGGGTCTTTGCTGGCATATTTTTCTGTTTCCAGTTGATAAGGCATTCCAAACTGAGGCATTCAGGCATCAGGTTGAATTTTCCCCAGGAAATAGTTTCACTTTGCAGCCAGCTCATCACACCAGCAAAAATTTGAAGTTTTGATGATGCATTGATTTTACTGTAGGGTTTTTTTGTAAATATCAGAAATATAATGCCATCAATTATTCTTTAAAAATTCTTCCTTTTGTTTATTCATCCATAAGGTCAAATCCAACACAGCTTTCACTCTAACTGAAGAAGCCATCAGGAACCTTATTTCTTTGATTTTGTTGTTTTACAAATCAGCCCTTGAAGACTAAACATGCCTTCCATGTGCTTGTAGTAGCTGGTAGTAAAATGCTATGGAAAAAATTCTTAGTATACCAGATAACTTGATGCTGATGAATGAGTCACATACTTTCGGTTAATAAAAAAACCTATTCAGCAATTAAATAATTAGGCAAAAGTTTAAAGGCAAATCCAGGCCTTTAAAGTCATGATTCCAGGGATCAAAGTTTTGACTTTGCTGAGAATGAGATCAATCTCTTCGTTCAAGAAGCTTTCAGAAAAAGAAATATTCCCATAAATGCTTTTTTTAAAAACATAATAATATTTTACAGTATCGAAAAACATATAACTCTTAGTACTACTATTGCATCAGTCTTGTCTTATCTAAAATCTTATTTTGTGGATTTTTAAAACCTGATGAAGAGGAATCATGATTGAATTTATGTTATTTGGCCCTAGTGACAACCTAAGAAGAAAGTTCTGCAGAGTAAGGAAGAGACAAAGAGAGCATCAAGTATGGCTTTTATTTCAGAGGAGCAGCTCCTGATATAGCTCTGAAGATTATGGTAAGTATTTATTTAGTAATTTTTAATGAATTGAGGAATCTTTTCCACCCACTACTGCCTCTAAGCAGTCAAGTTGGTAAGCATGAGCAGACTTGTGACTTCACAGAAAGGGAAAAGGTTTGCCACCTCTGTGCATCCCACATTAACAAAGAGGGCTCAACATGAATATATCAACTTATATATGGTAGATACACATGATATGGAAGGACTAGGGCAGATTTATTTTTTAATATGCAAGTGGCCTGTTTACATTTTGAGTTACAATTACCTTTCATAAGAGCTGTTTCTGTCTGTTACTAAACTGGATTATGCACAAATATCTGCCTTGTCCTTTTCCAAAGTGGCCTCTATGCAAATGCCAATTGTTAGCCAGTGTAAAAGGTCACACTTTAAATTACAAAAATTTCTAATTGTCTTAGAGCTTTTCTTCTGCTCTATGGATGCTAACTTCTGCTCTATTCTACTCTCTGGTTTCAGTGGCATTGTGTGAGGAGCGACAGATTCTGTGTTACAAATGTGGCCAGCCCAGTATTCTGTGATCCAGTTCAGTTGTTGGGGGGCAGTTCAAAGGATCACAGTCAAATTCAGCTCTGCTATTCCAAGGTATGTTTAAGAAGAACCTGCTGTAAATCTTTAAAACAGCCACAAATCTTGTAAAAAAGCTTTTTTTAAAATTTGCAGGATATCCAATAATTGTTCTTAGATGGTTATATTTGTGCAAAAACAACTGCCATATGCTTTCAATTAACATTATTTTGATTTTGAATTGAAACAATCAAATAAGGAACAATGCAACGTTTCCATGAAAGACCACAATATCTGTATTTCTTTATCTTTAGTGAACTCTGTAAGAAAAACTCTGTGTTTTCCTTGCTTCAATAAGAAAAAGAATATAAACAATCTGAAAGTTTAAATATTTGTTTTGACTTTTCAACTTAAGTGAGAAGAAATTTTGGACTACAGTTATCCACCTTCCTGAACTGATTCATTCTACCTCACTCAACCTCTAGAGTAAATCTTAAAAACAGGAAATAAATTGGTTTTCTGGAAGTTGTGACAGCAATTTCTTTCTGTTGCTTTAAGATAAAGGAGTTGTGTTAGATGTGTAAATAGTAATGTTTATACCTTTGTCAGAACATTAGCAATAATTTATATTCTTCATTCTGTCTAAATGGGAATGATTACAATTAGAATATTTTCACTTTCTGTGTTTGCCAGGGGGGATGTCACAGGAAGAAAATTACTTGAGACTGGTGTTATGTTGTGCCCTGAGTATGCCACTTTACATTATGGATTTTAGAACTCTATTTACAGAAAGCAAAACTCTTCTTCTTAGAGAAAAAAAACAGATACAGGATTCAATTAAAGGATAAAACAGCTTTCTTAAAAAATATGAGGCACTTCATCAAGTGCACCAAAATGTGATTTTCAGAAGGACGTGAAGAGTTGTTATTTGAAATGCCAAATAAACCACCAGAAGCTTCTAGTCCTGTTACAACATTCTTCCTAATAGAAGCTGATTAGGGTATAATCTTCATTATTTATGAACAGCTAGATGTGATTAATAGCCACAGTGGTATCCATTTAAGTAGAAAGCTGCTTTGTTTTAATCAATAGGAACTAAAAAAATACAAGTTTTCTTCAAGCATTCTGTACAATTGAGCATCTATTGCAGACATTACCCTGCTGCCCTAGCTTTCATTTCATAAAGAATTGCAGTGCTCTCACTTACGGAAGAAAATAATAGCTTTGAATTTTAACAGCTGATTTTGACGATGCCAATAACGTTCAGCCTTTACTAATCAGAACATCTTGCAATATTCATATAATTATCCAACCTGGGAAGAAGTTCTGCTTGGTTTTTTAATCTTTCTTTATCTGCTATGCTGTGGTGGATGACGAACCTCAGCCATGCTTTTAGAGGAAGATATCTTTTTTAAGGGCGACTCCTGTGAGTAGAAGAAGCATTCAAGGCTTTGTGCATGCAGTTGACTTTTGACTGACTACAACAGTTGTTCTGTCCATTAAGGATTTGGTCCAAAGCCCAGTGAAGTGGAAGAGCCCTTTAAAGCAAAAGTAATGACTGAGAACTTTTTTAAGCTTGCAGTGATCTAAATTAGATTTAGTATTTTTGAAAAAAAAATTGTATTTTCTTGCTAGATTTCTATCAGAAGACCACTTGAATTTGTCTTTGTAATCTGTTTTACCATCTCAGACACTTCCATTTATCACTGAACCTTTAAACTTCCAGAAAACATAGTAATTTTAGCCAGTAACAGTGTAATTTATTTGCTTTCTTTGGTTATTTTCATATGCCTCCTCCTAACTCTAAGCTCTTTCATAGTTTAAAATTCATAGCTAAAGTTACAAAGCTTCTTTTATCCACTTACTCAATCACCCTGATATTGGAGTGCCAATTAAAAGCAATAAAACTAATACTGCAGACCTTGAGACTCTATCTTCACAATGCTCTTGTCTGTGTTTTCACTAGTTATGAGCCCACTTCTCCCAAAAACACTTTTAAAATTATGGCTTATCATATTCAGTTGCACACACCAAACTTGATAGCACTGAGTCCTCACTAAAACAAGCAGGAGGAGTTTACACTATAACCTTTTATGCACACCTAAAAAACTTCTAAGCTACCCCAAACCTAATGACTGATCCTTGTGCTTAAGGGTAACTGTAGTACAAGAAAATTAGATAAATGAATGAACCAGAATGGATTGTTATCACATTTGTTGTGAAGGTCTTCTTGTCCATATATGATAGTTCTGCATCATACAAGGTGAAGTTTTGGCTGCTTTATTTCTTTTTCTGTGGCTGTGTGAAAAAGGCATCAATTGAGAAAAGAAAACCGTGCAATTAAGGTTGTGGTAGAGAAGTGACTGACAGGGCATTTTTGAGATGCGGGTTCATTTCATCTTTCTTCTACTTTGTGAGTTTGAGAAAGCTAGAATATCCCTTTGTATTTCACGTCTTCTCCCAAAAAAATAGGAACTTCAGAAATAGGCACACTGATAGTAAGAGGAGCTTAGATCCCCATCTTGCATTAAAATGTCTGTGTTTAGACAGCAGGTTATTGTAAAGAATTCTTTCTATATTCAAATCCAATCCTATGTAGGAAAATCAATTTCTCTAGGTGTATTCCAAGCAGAAAAACCAGTGGAATTGCTGCTCTAGTAGATGCAAGCACTCTGTGAGTGATCATAACAGACTGAGCTAATGTAGCTTCATTAAAGTTTGAGACAGTGGGGGTAAGGTAGGTAGGAAGGCAGAGGGTTAGTTTGTGTTAGAATGTGATTTAAAGCTTTCTACTGAGAATTAAGTGCTACTGTGGCCTCTAAGCTCCCCAGATAAATTATCAAGCCTAAAATAAATGCATTTTCCTGCATGGCAAGTAATAACTAGAGTCCCATTTGTCATGTTGTGCTGCTTATTCTCCCATGAGAGTGGCAAAATGCTGGCCCACCTTGTGTTATGTGTCTCCTGCTTGATATAATTCAGGCTTGCAAATTTAAGTCCTACTGACTTATTTTGAAAATGAAATAATGCCCTTTGTAACATGAGCTTCTAAATAATTCTGCTGTCATATCTCAGGCCAAACGTAGCTAGAGCTAAAAAAGAAAACAATATTAAGCCACTGTCAAAAAATGTGCATCAAAGGTACAAGGAGCTTTGAAAACCATGGCAAAAACTGACATGGAAGTGACATATTTTGTCAGGAATTTGTTTTGTCAGGAAGGCCTGTGGATTTACATTTTATACCTTCAAGGTACTCAACCACAATGAACTTTATATAGAGCGACTCTCTTTTCAGTTATATATGAATTAATACATGAGGCTTCTTTGTTCTTCAAAACATGTGACAGCCCATGCAGTTCCATGTCTTTCTATTCTTATGAAAGTGCCAAGACAGTTATTCTTTGAAAGTCTGGAAAAGAACACTAACCCCCCAAAATGGTAATTTTCTTCTAATAACTATAGAATCTGAATGAAATGTTCTCTTTTATAGCACAAAATCCCATTATAAAGTTGAAATAAAGAATAAGAAGGAAGAATAAAGTGAAGATCAACATTTATTATTTTGAAAACAGATCACTGAGGACTGGGTATCCCATCCTAATTTCTTAATCTATGATTCTTCTGTATGTCCTTTTGAATAGACAACCTCCAACTCTATCCAGACTTTGTGACAGAAATGCTTGTGATGCCAGTTATTTTTGACAATTTACTTTGGGATCTTATATGTGAATGTGATATACAAACTTTTCGGTGTCTGGGAAAACTTGAAATCACAGATGAACTAATTAAGAATAAAAATATTTAAATTGTTTTTAAAAATAAAAGAAAAAGAAAAATAAATAATTAAACTATGTGATCCGTGTTTACCATTAAGGTAAACAGTAAATTTTGTTTTCTATAAACAAAAGGATAGAGCTGATCGATCTGTTTATTAGGGCAAATACTCTAAGCAAATAATAATTACAAATACGGGGAGAAATATTCTTCTGATTTAGACAAATCTAATCCCACAGAGTTCAGCTGAGCTCATTCATTGTAAGTACAATTGTGCGCTCACTGGAAAGTTGGAGTTGTCACATAGACCAGAATTACTGATCCCCAACAATTTTAAAGCATGAGAGATACTGGTTTTCATTTAGATGAGACATTATCAATTCAATGCACACTTCCTAAGGGATTGCTATGTGTAAAAAAAAAAAACAACCCCAAAAGTCTAATTTTTCAGTTTTTGTTCCAAGTTACTGTGAATTTGAAGAAATGTCAAGATGGAGAATTTCAACAATGAGACTGAGACACTTCCAGAGCCATGAAGTTAGAACTGGAGCCAAGCCTGTCCAGTGCAAGCTTTTAAAAAAAATCCATTTGGTGATGGGCATTGGACAAAATAAGAGCTGGCAGAACAGCAGAGGCAAACTTAGAAACAGCAGTATCTGTGCAGAACATTTGGCAATGAGCCCACACCCTGAGCCAGGCACTGGGGGTGCTCCAGAGGGGAAGATTCGATGGCAGAGCTGAGAAGCCATGCAAAGGAAAGTGTGGCAGGGAAATCCATGAAAAAGACTGGAGCAAAAATTTCTGATATCTCAGGTAGGATATCAGTCCAAACAAAACCTTCTACTGAGCAAGGTACACATCTGCCAACTGGTATCCTCTGGAGATGATGCTGGGAAAAGGGCAACTTCCTGCTGAAGCCTGCAGGACAACCAGCTCTCCTGAGCACCAGCTCCTGTGAGCTGGATGAGAGGGGAACAAAGACAGCCAGCTCTGATCACAGACCTTTCACTGGAGACTCCTAATATTGGATGTGATGAAATTTTGCTTTGCATCTGATAAAGCTGGGCTGGTATTTCAAAGGCACTGCAAATGGTACTCAGGGTATGTGGTGTTCATATCCTGGGAAGTATCAGCCCTATGTTCCAGGCAACAAATACAGCACAGTCCAGGCTTTGAGGGAATGACAGAAATTAACTGGCTTTTCTGAAGGAATAATTACCTTTCATTTTTCTCAAATGTCTAGAAATGTCTTAATTTTTTTAGGAAAAGAAAATAAAAGACACTGGCCAGTGACACAAATTGGCCAGTTTGAGAGCACTCAATGTTTCTGTTTCCTCTGGTGTGCTGGGCAGTCTATGATCTGGTAATGCAACCCCCTGAGTTTAGGAAGCTGCACACTTTTAGTCCATACCATTCTCCTTTTCTCTTAGCTGCTGAAGGTTGAAAGGGATTAATGATTACATGCAGTCACTGTTCCCATGGTAATTATCTTCTTAACACTCATGTACATAGAACATTAGTATATTTTCTACTTATTTAGCCTTCTAACTCAGAAGGCAGTGCTTGCTGTTGCTTGTGTGATGCAATACAAATGCAGCATAGACTGTAAACTTCTCTAATATTCAATACAATGGCCTTTTGCTCTGCTGCATGGCTTATTATTTTCTGAAGCACACTGACAGCCTGGGTTTCTTGGTCTATGACTACCTTGCACCTAAGGAGTTTCCATTCGACTACCTCCCTGTTTGTGCCCTATCTAGACACAGAGTGGTCCCACAGAAAAAGTACAGCATTTTCTTTTATCTGTCACAAGAAACCTTCACATCTTTTTAAAAGATTAAACTCAGGCCACGAGCCATTTCACACAGTTCTCATTGCCCTTCCAGTGGGAAGATCTGTCACGTCCACACTCTGCAGTTACTGATAACAGTAACAGTCAGGTTGAACTAGAAAAAGTAGTAAATACTTATATTTGTTTGTTTTGGCCACGTCACTGCTGAACTCTCTCTCTAATCATTACAGAGTTTTCCCTGACCACAGAGACTCATTGCTTCTGATAGACTGAACAATATGCCTCAATTCCCACTGCTCAGTGTAGAGTTATTACTATTTTAGCAGCTTCCCCCTAAAGATGTACATATACTAGGAATTTTCTATAGTGTCAATAAATAGGTTGGAAATTTGTTTATAAATTTATTTAGACTACACATTTATAAGGTGTTTGGGTTAACACTTCTCTTTCACAAGTCATTCCTGAATAAAACAAAATCTCTACAAATGTAATATATACTCACAGAATGAACACAAAAAGAAGGATGAAGAGCTTGTTTATACTTGTAACACAGTATTGATTGGTCTTTGTAACTCACAAATAAATGATAAATTAGAGATGACTAAAAAGCAGGTTCAATATTAGAATGTCCTCTAAAAAGGCCTACAGTACCAGAACAGCTTGAGAAAAAAATATTCTTTTTAAATATAGAAAGCAATTACCACTTCTTTCACTGGCATTTGTGATATCACAGTTGTTCTTCTCTGACTACATAATTCCCAAATTTCATTAAAATTAAGCAATCCAGATTGTGCAGTCTGTATTTCACAGTGTAAAATTCCAATTTGCTCTTTGGAGCTGACAGTTCTCATTAGACAATTAAAAGCATCCTCACAGGAATTAATTTTTTCCAACACTGTCATACTGCAGGCAACTTGATCCCCCTGAACATATGCTGACTGCTGGAGAAAGGTTTTAGGAACCTTAATCCTTCCTCCTGGGCTCACACTGCAGTGTTGACACATCTCCATCTGCACTCAGCATCACAGTTTCAATTACACCATTTTATAAGGGATAACAAATATTATGTTAATTTCTTTTATTCAAAAAATTTAATACGGAGGTGCCCTTGGATACATGGGCAAAAAGTAGTTCAGAAAAGCTTAGTGGACATCTTATCCAATTACTGTTATTTGTACATGTTTGTGAAGAAAAAGCCTGTCTTGGACAAAGGGAAAGAGGAGATGATTTACGAATTAATGTAGTATCTGTCATTAGACTACCTAGGGTAGGTGGAAAAAAAGCAGTCAAGTCCATGGGCACAGCAGTCTCTCTTAAGGATTTGGAGAGAAAGATGCCAGCCTGTGTTTGTAATTATTTTAACTCTTATTTCTGTGACACAGGGCTTCACCTTCCATTTGCTTTATATCTAGTCTGCAAATCTTGTGTTTATGAAGACAGAAGCAACATGAAACATTCTGACACTGTTTCCTTCAGCTGCGTCAATTTGACCAACATAAAGGAGATAGAAAGGGGTGAGGGCAAAGCTGAGTTTGTGCCAGGAGAGAGTAAAAAAAAACATGCTTGGCACAACTTGTGTTGAGGCTGCAGGTTGTAGCTTGTGTGCTGAAGAAGCATGTGCATTCTCATATGCTTTTTGTGCTCCTTTGAGATACAGGGTGACTGCACTTAGAAATAAGTACACAATGTGCCTTGTATGTTGTCCTTTCCACAAGACAAATGTTTGTGTTCCCCTCCAGTTTTATTCCGTAGTCACAGATTCTTCCATAACATTAAACTCTTGATTAATATGTTTACTAGGAGATTTTCCTCAAATCTGAGTTTGAAAATTCAGTCATCCCCTGGCATATCTTTCATTCTTACCAAATTTCTATTTTGAGAGCCTCCAAACAGTGCATTACTATGACCACTTATCAATAAGTACTCTATGGAGATAGAGCAGCAGTAATGACCCACCATAGAAAAAGGGAAACTGAGTCACAGAGCCCTGGTTAGACTGGCCAGCATTGTGTCTTTTCACTACATCCTCATGCAGCTCTCCTCTTCCTGTTTTTAAGATCCCCTCCTCCCTAGAAAAGGCAAAACTCTTGCAGTCTTTTCTACGGAATTCCATAATAGAGCCCTACTTAAGGCTTGCTCTATTTTCCTGTTGTTTTGCCCCATACACTTCAGTCAAACTAAGGTGCACATGTTGTTCTCCCTCCTTAGGCTCATAGAACCACACAGTTCTTATCCTTTCCTTTTTTTCTTCCATTAGCACTACTCATTCCCACACAAGCACAAAAGTTAATACCTTTCTGGCTTTTCTTTGATAATTTTATTAATGCCCTTCCCCATAAGATTCAATTTTTATTGATTTTTTTAAACAGAGAAAGTTCAGGAACCTCACTTACACCCTGGACATGTAAAGCCAGTCTCAACAATAGAAAGCACATTATATAAAATACCTTCCTAGATTTCTTGCAGAAACATCAGTTCGGGTCAGTTCTTTACAGCAGTTGCTACTGCAGCAACAACAACAACCAGCAGGCAAAGGAAAAGTAGTCTTACAACAGTGTGGCACTTGGGGAACCTGTTTCCTTGCTCTTCTTGCTGCTGGTCCCATCATTCTACTCAGCCAACACAGAGGCTCCATTCAATGCACAGACTCACTGGGCCAGTCAATATCTGCTGGCTTATCTATGCCAAAACATAAATTAAAAATATTTCTCATACTTGCATACAGGTATGATTCCAAATTATTCTGCTGTATTCTAAAAATGAATGTCAAGTGATCCAAGCGAAACACATCTAATTTGCTTCTGTTCATGTGTAAAGCTGGGGCTAAGACACAGAACAGATATTTAAGGCCTTGCATGCACATCGTGATCTTATAGGAGAGAATTCTCTTTGGAGCTGAATGTTTCGTTTTCCTCACTTGCTTTTAACTTCTTATAGCAGACTGATTTTCAAATGTGCAAATAGCAGATTTTCGGGCCATGCAGAACGACACAGTAAATGTCTTAACTAATATCCATCTTTGCCCTTTTAAGTATTTTGGCTACATCAGCTAATGTATTTGAGTTCTTTAGCTGAGCTGTTTAACTTAGATGTGCTCATTGGTAACATTATGGGTTTAAGAAGAGAAAATTTCAAAGGAAAAGCACTGAGATTTGCTATCATCCATCGAACAGGTAGATAAATATTTGCTGAATATGGTTACTAGAAATGCAAAACTAAAATTTGTACAGCATCAGAGTTCAGTGTAGTAAGTGTACAAGTATACTAAAGCCAGAATTTATCAAAAAGAAAATTGTAAACCATACATCAACCAGGAGAATACAAAAGCCAAGTGCAGTAAACAGTGTAGGAACTACAACTCTCCTTTATCTTCTTTAGGTGTTTCTCTGTCCTCTCCTAGTCCACCAGGGAATCTGTGCTTGGCTTTCTCCCACACAGTGCTTTCAAGTCTGCCTTGATTCAGGATAGTCCCTAACAAATTACCACAGAAAAAGAGTATTACTTTCATTCTTAAACCCTCCTCCTCCCTCCTCTGTAGCATTAATGACTACAGAAATAAACAGAAAGCTGGTAACTGAGTAAACAGGGACAACACAAACCACTACTGCTTCAAGTGGATGTTAGGAGAATCAGAAATACCTCACTGAGCAGCTCACCAGTGTGTGGACCTATGGGTTTGATTGCAGTTCCTCTCCACTCCTTATTTGTTACAGCCCTTCCACATCCCATCTTAATAAACTCTCTAAGCTCTCTTGTGAGGCAGGGAACACAGCTTGCCCCTGTGCTGGAAATGGTATGTTGGTCCTGTGCCCTGTTCCATCCCTCCCTTTCTAAAGGGAACTAAAGGCCTGAAGATATTTCCTGTCCCAAACTCCGTGCCAGTGCTAACTTGACTTTGAATCTGCTGGGGTTTGTTGTCAGCAAACAAATATCAAAACTAAAGGCTAACCTCAAACAAGTGAAGCATCTGGATTCCACTGGCACCCCTGCACACCTCGGTTCTGGAATACTGCAAATCAGATCTGCCTCAGGTTACTGGAGGAAAAGACACACTGATCTCCAGATAAATCAGCTCTGCTGAGCTCTGCTCCCTGCAGCTGCAGTGCTGCTCCTGTCTCTGCCCTACAAACAAGCAGAAACTTACAAAGGCCATAAAGGTTTGTCCAGCCAGATCTCCCAGAAGGCAGAAACCATAGAATTAAAGAGTAATTTCAGTTCTAAGGCTGGAAGAAACCTCGGGAGATTATCTTGTGCAACCCCCTGTTCAAAGTGGGACCGGTTTACTTAAGTTGCACAGGGCCTCAAGAATTAATTCCCATGCCAGTGGAAATTAATTGAATTTTTAAAATTCTGGGTGTTGAAAATCCACTATGAATCCACTACTCCTTCTGTATCCAGTTGCCACCAACGATGTTTTTGATGTTGGTTTTAGTTTGGTTTATTTTTCCCCAAAGACTCATTTTTAGCCTGTATTTGACTAGATTTAGTATCCTCTCTTTTAACTCTGATTTCTTGTTTTGATACTGCCTGGCAGAGGCTGTCATCACATAGCCCTTTGAATGAATTTGTTACTGTATTATGGTTTTTGTGTTCTGATTGGTTTTGCAACTCTGCTCTGAAGTTTCTCTAATTTATCTACACACAGATTATAAAAGAAACTGTTCGGATAACAAGACCAACTGTCCAATCTTGAGCAAGAGAGCTGGACAGAATTTTCATAGTTACAGCACCAAATACAGAGCTATGTATGCCTTTTCCATCTACAGTAAATTTCCCCCTTTATATTTATCCAAGGTTTACAACAGCAGTTTTGGAAATTGCATCTTGGATAGTTCACATCCAAGTTAGCTGTCTGCCATGAACCCAAATTTACTCTTCCCAGGAAGGCCATCTACATACTACAAGAATATTTTTAGGTATAGGACTGCCCATTTAGATATATTGATCCAGTGATTCCATGGATTTGTTTGTGACTTTCATGTGAAACTATTCAATTATACTAAGCAGTTCATTCATTACATTACTTACACATTTTTTGTGGCATCTGCAAAATTGGTTAGAAGAGATTTCATGTTTTTCTCAGACCATCTATAAAATTTCATCATTATCTCAGCACCAGAAAAGGGCTTTTGGAGCATCAGTAAACAGCAGATCATTGATGATTCTCAATTTGCATCTGTATTTCAAGAACTAATATTTGCTATTATTTTATTTAGTATGTACAATATTAGTATTTTAATTTTTATCTTTCCTCAGTCAAGCAGATACTAGAGGAAATGTTTTACAAACCTTGAAATATATTGCATTCATATTAATTTGGTGGCCAGAAGTAAATGGCAGAGTTGGGGCTACACATGTGACAGAACTGTCTCTCCACAAACTACCAATGTGAACTTTCCTTTGAAACCCTGATTAGAAGAGAGTTTTGTCCCTGAGAATTTTTCGGTTGCTCACGATAGAAGCCTTTACAATGACATGTACAATTATTCTTCAGTTATGACTTTCCACATGGACTGCTTTGTTGCACAAATATTAAAAGCTGCACAAGTTCAAAATACACTGAGGTATTTCACTGCTTATAAAGAAGGAGAGATTTTTTTTTTTGTGTTTGCTTGATGTTTTCCTTGAAAGTTTATCTTAAGTGAAGGAAGGGAAATATTTACAATTGCAATGGAACAATGGCCTGGAACTAAGGAAGGGAAAGTTTAGGTTAGGCTGTAGTAAAAGCTTCTTAAATCAAATAGTCTTAGACTCCAAAAGAAGTATTTTGAGACAGCATTATGGAAGATTTCCATTATCTGAGCAGGTGAGGCACTCTGGAGAAATACTTTATAAAGAACACAGTCTGGTGAAAGTTGAATACTAGAAAACCATCACCTTTTTATATAATCTTTCTTTCTTTATAATTCTTTCTCTATAATTTTATTAGCAACACAAAGGGGATTTAAATTTGAAGCAAATTTTAAAACCCTACGTACTTAAGAGATGTATACACCACAGCACAGATCCTACTGAGAAAGACAGCTCAGTGAGAAAGTCCAGATCCAGTTTTTTATTCGTTATGTTTACAATTAAAGGGGAACATTCAGGTGCTGGATTCTTGAAAATCTCACCCATGCAGTACAGCCCCTCAAGAGTGCCCTAAGGATACACTGGCCTCTGGGACTGCCAGCACACCAAAGATTAAACAAAAGGGTCAGGGGAAATGAAGGTGAGGATTTCTGTGATTTTTTTAAAGAGACAACATGCAGTACCAGACAAGTCAGGAGTTCTCAATTCATTCTTTTTAATTCTCTGCACAAAACATCTAAGTTAGAAAAAGCTCTGTTCACTTCGGTACTTAATTCTTTTCACCTATTCAAAGAAGTAAGGGAAGTTCATTTAACAAGTTTCCTTTTAAACCAGAATTCAAATATACTCTGTTGCATGAAACTCAGTTCTCCTTGTTATACCATATAAAATCAGCTGGGAGCTGGAAAGCACTTTTTCTGAAGGAAGTCCATTTTATGTGGTGAAAATGCTGCAGATTTATGCTAGCAGAAAAGGTTCAATCTGTTCTGCCTAATGATATCTGAAATTATCCATTTCAATACTATGAGCATTCATTTCTTCTTTCCACATTTATATTTAACAACTGCAGTTCTCTGCCAGAGAAACATCTGTCTGAGCTGAAAGGGGAAAAAAGTTGTATGTGAGATAACTTTTAGGTATTAAGTTACTTTCTGATTTTAGAAGACAAAGAGTAATGATATTTGGCCTGCTACATGCAGGATCCACTACTAGCAGTGCCAGAAGTACCTTTTCCTTGAAGCTGCACTGTCTTCTCTGACTGTGACATACATCCAGGATTGAAGAGAGAGTAAAACTTGTCCCCCTAGTGTACAGTTGTTGTAAAATATTTAGCTCTCTAGCCTGCTGGAGTTTGTCTCTGGGTTCATTGATACCTCTTCTCTATTTTCTGTGTGCTTTTACTGCACTGAGCACAATTCCTGGTGAAGGATTTTTCTCTTGGACGTTTTCTTATGACTCCAGGCTTTTGGGATGGAATAGATTCCACCTGGTAATACAATTCCTATGGAATGCAAGATAAGAACAAGATAATATTTTGCTTCTGTTTATCAAAGCTTACAAGAGTTATCTTGGCATTTATTCATGCTATTAACATGTATTTTTGTTATAAAATTTAATTTTAAATTAGTGTGTATACAACAGTTTTCATTATATATTTCTGTATAGCAATTCCATGGTTTTGGAATACCCAGTTAATAAAAGGTCAGATTAGATGGCAATAATTATTGAAATTATTCATTAGTCAATACTTTCTTCTGGGACATGGCTCTAAAATAATTTATAGTCAATATTAATCTGGTACTATTATAGTATTGGAGATATACTGTCTAAATTATATTTATAGTAAATTACATTGTTCCAAGAGCACCAAAGACAATTTAATTGTTTTATGCAAATGCGTTGAACACAATGATGAAAAATATTATTGACTATTCACTGAAGAGCCTCACTAAACCTTGAAGGGAGGCTGTGAGGAACATGTAAATGAGTAAGTACCAAATCAGATGCAAATCTGGAAATTCACAATAGGATATTTAGCACAAGAAGTTTGTCTAGAATGGCCACATGCAGCACTGGTACTGCAGAAAATATTTAGCATTTATTTGGAACATAGTCTGCGAATCTATGTCTGGGAGCTGTTCGTGAGAGGACTGCAGAAGAATCTACACTGAGAAACAGACTCTTACAAATCTAGACGAAAGGTAGAGGGGTTTTGTTGCCTTTCTGGCTGAGGTTAGTGTTCAGCCTAGGAAGGGAGAGGTGAGGGGAAAGTGGAGGAATGTGGAGGAGAATGTGCACAGTGTGATGCGGCATCGTGGTGTGACAGCCAGGACAGCCAGATCCCCAACCCTGCTGCACCCAGGGCTGCTCATCTGCACCTCAGCCACTGCAGCCTCTTCCTGTCAATTAGCAAGAAAAAGGTTTAAGCCTAGGCATCAGATTAAGGTCTGTCTACAGGTCTCTCACGCACCCAAGCAATCCATCCTCTAATCTTAGGTATAAATGGGTTGGGGAAGCATTACCCTCATGCATATTTTGAAAAAAATTTAGCTTTTTTGGAGAGATTTTGGATGAGACCAGTCTTGACAGGCCCAGCCTCAGAACACCCTCAGACTGGTTCTCCAGGAGGTTGAAGAACCCCTCGCCGGTAAATCCCAGCAGGCTGAAGTCACAAGTTAAACTGGAGCTTTTCCCAACTGCCATGCACAAGAGGACAAAGATACTTCCAGAAATTCCTTCTGAAAGTCTGAACTGCCTACAGACTTTGCAATCTTCCACATGCTGTAGTAAACTGGAGTTTTGCAGGTTGCCACTTAGGCATCTAATCTTGTCACTTAAAGTCCTGTTTAAACCAAATTATCTTACCATAAATTTAACACAATAGGTTAAATTTAAGTAGGTACCCCTTGCAGGCTGTTGGAAGAATCTCCACTGCTTTCCACACAGTGTAACACACTGGGTTACAATCAGAGTAAACCCTCATTTGTATCAGGATCAGGCGCTGGAATTCAAGAAGAATGATTTAAAATAAAGAATATGATGGAGCAGAGATGTCTATCTTGCCTAGAAAGGATATCTGCAGGGACAACTTTGAAAACAGGTGATTTGCAGCCCTTCACCTATTATCTTTTAGTTGCCATTGTAGTTTCATAGTAGTATTTATTCAAGCATATCTTTATATAAATATTAAAAATATCAATATCTAAGTAAACTGGCCATTTTCAGGACGTTCTCTGTGTATTTGGAGCACTAGCATGTGTAAAAATCTATATTTTGAGCACTTGATATTATGGCATATAAGAGATATTTTCCCTGGGTCACAGTTATAGAAAGATTATAAAATAAGCAGCTAGAAAAATCTAGAAAGATCCTAATGCTATTTATGTTTATTTTATCAAGATTAATTTTTTCAGATTAAAAGGCAATTTATTCCCAGTAGTTTATTTGTAGATATAGGATAATAGCTCAGTTTTTTAGAGCATGCTACTAATAATACCAAGGTTGTGGGGACTGTCTGCATAAGGGCCATTCACTTCAGAGTTGGATTTGATGATCCTTTTGGGTCCCTTCCAACTCAGAATATCCTGTGAAATCCTGTGAAAATGCCATGTCCTCCCTGGAAGATGAGAAGCTTTGAATTTAGATCCCACAGCAACTCATTCTACCTGCTTGTCTCTGTTAAGATTATAAATGGGAATTCCAACCATCTCAAATTGCTCTTAGAACAATATTTTGCCTCAAAGCCCTTTCAAATATGCTTGTGCTAAGTACCACAGCAGTATATTTCCCTAAGCCACCTGAAATTCCTGTCTTCACACACAGAAAATGGCACATGAAGGATTTGGCACAGTCACCCTCAGAACAGAAGGTGCCTGCTCATTTTGCCCTCCAAGTTCACCCTAGGCAGCACAGCTCAGAACACTGTGAGTGTGAGTGTGAGTGTGAGTGTGTGTGTGCGCTCTGAGCTCCATTCTGGATGTGTTTCAGATGAACTCCCATGGAATCCCAAGCAATCTTTCTGGCAGAAGTTTTTTCAGTGAAGAATCGAATCCATCATTTAAGGGGAGGACATTTTCAAAGCTGAGGGTACATTTCAACAAACAAGGCTGTCAGCCTTGCCCTCAAGGTCGAGCCTTAATTTTTCAGCCTAGTGATAGGGATTGTTTGATTTAGAAGAAACTCTGCATGCCAGCTCCTCAAAAAAGAATAACTGACATTTCCTTGCTTGGTATGTTACCCAACAATCCTTTGCATCAAATGGTGCTACACTGTCTGCTCTGATACTGTGCCAAATCCTTGGCTATTATAAATCATTCTTATCAATTTAATCTATTTTTGTCATCTGAGGTTCTGACTCTTCTGACTTATGCCCTCCTCCTATTTAAGGTTAAGAAAATATCTCTCCAAGCTGTACAGCCCAAATTTATGTCTTTTGAAAACAAAGCTGATAAACTCTCCCTGTTAGACCAACATGGTAATGATTGTAAAAGAAAGACAAGCATTTTTACAGAATTATTAAATGCTACCTAAGGTAGCTAGTTCATGGGCTTTTCTCTTAACCAGTTTCATGAGTATCTGAATAAAAACGTGCTTATACTTAGAAGCAAGCAGTACATATCTACAGAAATATTCAACCTGAGCAGGATATAAATCATATCAGGAGAGAGTGAGCAACAAACTCCGTGTAGAGTTCTCCTTCTCAGCTGGTGTTTGTGGCTAAACTGAAATGAATGTGATGCAGAAGTGCAACACAAAGAGTAACTGTGTGAAAATAGAGAAGCATGTGTGACAGATTGCACATAACCCAGTAAAAAAGACACAGATTGAATTTGGTTTTTAATCACCTCCCTGTGAACCTGCTGAACTCACTAGGGTTGCCTGGGGATAAGTGAAATACAAACCTGATCCATTTGGTTTGCTACAGCCTCTGGCAGTCTAAATGTAATTTCAACCAAATCAGAACAGCAGCAGTTTATCCTTAGCCGGCACAGACGCAAGAGATGACTCAAGAAGAAATGAACCAGTAACACGTTTTGGAGCAAGAGGATATCTCTGGCTGTTTTTGAATTCCAAAACAAAGAGGAATGTAATTTTCTCCCCATTTTGTAGCAGCTGAGGGGCTTGTTATCTGTGTGAAAACAGTAGTAAAGGGAAATACTGCTACATTATGCAGTTCCTTTCTTTGCAATCACTGATATGGCTCTTAAAATTGGAAATTCAAGTTCCAGTTTCTTGAGATTTGCTGGAACTGAAGAGCAGCCTTGACACCTATTAATTTGCCTGGGAAACAGGTTCTGCTCTGAAGGGGCAGCTGGGACAAACACTGGATTGAAGCCTTGCACATGCTGGGGCTCTGCTTTCTGTGACCTAGACAGAAACACAAAGCATCCAGAAAAGAAGCAAAAAGGGCCTGGACAGGGCCTGAGGAATTCTTTCAGCTAGATCTCCCACCTCCTACACTCTACTTGCTTCTAATCAGCAAATGCACTTTAACAAGCTAATGACAGCACGTTAGAAATTAAGCAATCTGGAACAAGTGCTGGTTTTAGACCAAAATGTTTGCTGTGGATATATCAAGAAAAACTGCTGAACTCCTGCCAGCTCACGTGCTCTAAGCTGAATTTACCTGGCAGGCAGACATGTGCAGGGAAAGAAATTTGTTATTGCTTATCAAGAAGATGAGACCACTGCTTCTGCAGGCATGAAGGTGAGAGGATAGAAACAAGGCGAGATCTGAAATGCAGCTGCTGAGCTTTAAGAACAGAAATGGTGGCCTGAAAGTAACTAAATGGACAAGTTGATCTATTGTTTAAAGTGACGGAAAGTACTGTTCAGACAGGATTCAGAAATATTTCTTCCTGTTTTTTAGGGGAGGCACAATAATTGCTTTAGTTCTCAGTTTGGAAGAAATGGCTAATTCTTTGGAAAAAGCATATGATATATGTCATATCTGATTTTAGTTCAATCCAGAGGAAATAAATCAATTCCAAAATGTCACTATTGGATCTCCTTCCACATATTTTATTAATAAAATAGAATAACTCCAAAATAGATATTCCTTGAAAGACGGGATAATTTTTTTTTTGAGGAAAATAATTTAATGCTAATGGAAATACCTGGGTTTCACCAGAACTTGAAACACCTTTTCTAAAGAATGTAGAAATATACTTAGAGGATTTTTCAGAATTTTTCTCTCACTTGGCTTTTTGCCAGACACTTTTTTTAAGTAGTAGGTATTTGACTAGAAATCAAAGTAGAAGGGCAGTACCTAACATGCCTCCCACTTGTGTTATCATTGACTGTAATCTAAAATTCCAGATAACAGAGATGAACAAAGGGTTGGGGCTTAGAAAGAGAAGCTGAAAGGTTTTTAAAGGTGGTAATCAACTCATTTGTTTTCTGTTTGTTTTTGAATCTAGGAAAAGAAAAAGCAAATTTCTTCTTCAGGTTTGTTATGTCATCCATTTAGGTTTGGGTTCATTCCTCTGACTTTTGGAGTATCTATAAAGTGCTAAGTTAGCAACTCATTTTCTCCAGATTCTAGCTAGAGAAATTTATTTAATAGATGGGATTGATCATTTACAAAGGTGATTTTGGCTTAAAGGTGACTCTCTAATTTATAGTGCCTTTCCCCCCCAGCTCCATTGATCAGAAAACAGACTGAGGAAAAAGGTGTCTTTAGTAGTGGGACACTCAAACAAGCACTTACAGTTAAGTAGAATTAATCCAGGCCTACAGGGTTTTGTTTTAGCACTGAACCTATCTCCCCCATGCTTCTTTTCTGTATGCAGCTCCTGTTTGAAACGTAGTAAAAATACATGTTTTAGGACTGCCGGACTTGAATTTCACTGCCAATTTATTTTAGCATAGCTTTTGATTTTCTCAGTGTTCCATCAGACACTTAAACTGAAAATGCACCTTTTCAATATTTGTACAGATATTTTATAAACAAAACCTATATATGTAAATCATATTTCCTCATGTAACTAAATTTCAGCAATCTATTGAAACTTAGATCTGTCCAAGGTACATATGTAAATCTGATTTCCACTTACAAGAAATTTTACTTGTTCTAACAAATATTTATTACCAATAAAAAGCTGTAAAAGAAATATTGAAGTAGATTATGTCCTCTTAATAGCCTTGGAGCATTTTTTTTCTGAATGCATGCCTAATTAATGTAACAGGTTTCAATAATTCTTCCTGTTTGGTCCGGGATGATAAAGCATGTGTTAATGGGTGGAACATAAAAAGTAAATCATGGTTCTCTCCCTTGCGACTCATAAAATTTCTGTTCTTTGAAGCAAATTACTTCAAAATGTGTTAGACTTGTAAAGGTGAAATCTATAAATTAAGCTTTTAAACTCAAGGGGCCAAGAAGGAGATGTGATTGCATGTCGGAGATCTTGAGCTTTATTATATTCCTTCAAACAAACAACAAACCACCACATTCTGAAGTGTTCTGAGGACCTAAGCTTTGCCTTAGGTCCCCACTTATTCTCTCCCCACATACTTCCACAGCTCTAGCTTAATATTTCAGCTGATTTTAAGGTAAAATTCATTCTTTTCTTCTTATTGGGCTATGTCTTTTGCACTAAATTATATCAAGCAAAGACCTATTTTACCGTAGAACCTTTCTAACCCTTGGAGGGGAGTAGGGCCTGCCTGGTTTAGAAGACTTTTGTAGGGCAGCCTGATCCACCCCTGTCCATTTGGCCTCCCACATCTTCTGAATTTGAGGCCAGGAGGAAGGGAGTAACAAAAGCACATATTTAAGTGCTTAACAGGTTTGCATAAAGACAGATTTTGATGCAATCACAGTCTTTCACCTTGGCTTAATAGCTAGAAACCAAACTCTTTCCACCCTTTAGTTCTCCCCTACATAAATACTCCAAAAATTTAATTTTTCAGGAGTTGTTTAATCCAAATTTACAGATCTTGACTTTTCTTAATTGAAAATAGGGGGACATCTGGATGCAAAATCATAAAAAAAATTAGTAGTTTTAGTATCATTCTCACTCTTAAATATTATCTGATATTTGGCTCTCTCCTCCTTATCTGCATCAGTCCCACACACCTGAGTAGCTGACACATTCCACAATGCCAGGAAAATACAGCAACTTGATATCCATCATAGCCTCAGATTCCTGTTTATCATTACTCTACACTAGGTCCTTAACAAATAAAAAGGAAAACATCCTGTCTCAAAGAGTTTTGCAACATGAAAACATCAGGAAGAGTCCAAGAGCAGATGGCAGAGGATGCGGAGTACAAAGAAGGAAATCAGAATCCTAGTGCACACTGCAGATGGTAACATTCAGGGTCAGACTGGACAGGGTTCTCAGTAATCTGATCCAGCTAAAGATGTTGCTGGTTGTGGCCAGGGGGCTGGACTGCATGACCCTGCTGTTCCCTTCCCACCCAAACTGTCCAAGGGTCTGTGCCCTGTGAACCTTTAGCACAAGCTCAGGCTGGGCACTACAGCTGCCCTAGGAAAGAGAAGCAGGGTAAAAAGGTGAAAGCAAACAGCCTTGCACAGAGCTCAGCTGAGTAAAGCACATTCTTTGGGATCACACAGCAGCACTTGCGAAAGGCTTCTGAGAGTTCCATGCATTTTTCAGTAGGGTTTTTTCCTGGCGGTGTGACGCACTTCGAAGAGCACCTGTCGTTGATAAGAGCTGGGCTTTTTTTCCTTATTGCAAGTATATCAAACAGAAGATTTCTTTGTTACAGAGGGGCTCTGTTGGGAAGAGAAAACAAATCAGAGTCGAGGGATGCAGTCCAAACCGAAGGTTCCCATCCTTTTGCTCACCATCTGTGTAGTCAAAGATAGCAAAGGCTTCCTTGCCATTGAATAATGCAAACTCGGGGACTTCCTTGACGTCATTGAGAAGGGTGGGTGGTCTGTGTGAGGCAGCTGGCAGCATGCCACTGATCAAACACATTACAAGATCTCCAGTGGTAAAGGATAAAATGTGGTTCATGAAGAAACGGTGCCAGTCTTTAAGCAAACTTGCACGGCCCTCACTTTTTTAAAAGAGTATTTTATTCAGATTTACTACTTTTCTAATAAATTCATTCCCACATGCCAATCTGTAAAGATGTGCAGAACATGTTTTAAACTCTAAGCAGGTATCTGGAGAATAAGATCTAGAATGTCATATAGATAGGTATAAAAAGATCTGCTTCTGAGTTTCTTTGAGCTATCAAAGCTGCTAAAACAATGATGGAAATGCTGGATGAATTGCAGCTGTCTTCCTGTTCCAATTCCAGGCACAAATTCTGTGAGGAAGAATGATATTTTATAAATCATTTCCTGCCCCTCTGCAGAAACAATGCAAGTACTTGGAAGTTCAATATTTCCTAAAGCCTGAAGTGACCTCTGAGAATGAGTTTAGAAAAATGACTTCTTTTTTTCCTAAGTTAGTGAGCACCAAGATGGCATTGAATGCAAAATCAACAAATGCTAACTGAGACATCTTTTCAGGGTTATTATGGTTTTATCTGGCATCTGATTCAGCATTTCTAGAAGACATAATGGGGGATCCTTCCATTAAGTTCACCTGCTGACAGTCTCCTTTCTTTACTTTGGTGCTGCACAGTCCAAAATGAGTCTCCAGCCACACTAACACTTTCAGGAAATATATTTACCCTTTCTCTTCCTTCAATTGCTTTTAGATTTTGCCTAATAAAAACAGGGAGATTAGGTGAAAATGGATACAGAGCAAAAGCAGAAATGGCAGGCAGGAAAAGAGAATGAGATTACTGTGGCTCAGCTCTTTCCTTCACAAAAAGAATCCACCAACTAATGAAGTACTGCTTGCAGGGGTCTTTTGTGTTCATCTGACCAAGGAATGACCCTAGATCTACAGCCCTACCCCATGGAGGAAGATCAAGACTGTAGGACAGGTTATTCTTACAGGTGAAAGTTGGCAGGTCAGTTCTCCACTGCTTGATGGTGTGGGCAGAAACACCATGAGGCACCAGCAGTTCCTTGAAGAAGTTTGTGAAATCGCTCAGAGCCTTTATTGGTAGGGACTAAATACTTCAGTAATAAAGGAGAATCATTTTTAAAAATGCAGATGTCTATTTACAAAATTTATTAAGATAGATGTACAGGTATGTCCTGAATGTAACAAATGAGGCAGAATGGCTACAGGTAAGGTTACCAGGTGGTAATTCTGGTTGTCTCAAGTGCAACCAGGAAACTGGTTTTGGAAACTAAGAACAGTTTCCAAACCAGTGCAAATTACTTCCAGCAGCTGGTATCAGCACTGATAACCTGTTTACATTTGCAGCTCTCTTTGGTGTCTGTTTAAGCTTTTAAGTTTATCCCTGAATGCTTGTAAGCAGTGATATCCCAGTCATCCTTTTTCACTGCTCACCTGGAGCTGATCTGAATGCAAATATCACGGCAAATACAGGACACTCTTGCTGCTCTCACAACCATTTGCAAATCAGCCTTCAGGTCAGGGCAGATCAAAGCAGCCTTAAGACATCCATGAGCACATTGCTGTGATTTGTGACTGCACTCGGCCTGTTTCTCCGTCTCCTTGAGGTCCAAATTAGAGATGCAGTAATATCATCTTCACCTTCCCTGCTCTTCAAATGATTTGCATCTTTAAAGGTCAGGTCTTGAGAGGAAGATTATACTGTCTAATACACTGAGTTTTCTGAAATTATAGCAACCCTGGTTAAAATTGTGCAATGAAAAATGTTGGGCTTAAGTGGATTGCAGAAGGAAGAAGATGTTAAGATGCAGGAAGAAACAGAAAGGAGTCAAATCATATACCTTAAATAGTAATGAATAACACAGACACCGGCATCTTTACAGGAATGTGACACATTACAATCCAAGTATCATTCTAAATAGTTTGTGGCGTACAGAAATATGCTTAAAACACATATTAGAAACGTACAGTTCAAAGACATAGAACGATATGTAAATCCCTTGGCTTTTTTTTTATTCATCCCAACCTTACAGCCTCCTGTTTCAGAACAAAAAATCCTACTCTTCATCTTTCATTGACAACGGGTGTCACTGAAAAAGTCATAATTCACCCTGTCCTAGGATTTGTCCTGACCTTCTTACTGTTTTTTCCAGCCTTAATGGAAGAAAAAATGGAGAAAAATGAATTTATGTTCTATCAGACCACAACCTGCTTTCCAAGAACTGCTGTGAGACATACATCTCTTTTGACATCACTGCTATATTTATCCTAACAATAAAACAAAATAGCAGTGCAGTAATATTTCATATCTCTGTGGTGCCGTTTATATGCTGAGACCAAATACTTCACAGTTGGACAGTACTTGGAATAGCAGTACTTAAATATAATGAAAACCATGGATTTAACATTGGCAGTGTGAAGAGGTCATGTGTTGGGTGCAAACAGTGATTTATTCACACTTTGATGCAGCTGGAATGGCAGAACACTTATTTTCACCAGAAGTTATCAGATGTTAGAGTGAGTCACCCTGGATAGAAGAGCAGAAGACGGTCTTGAAAAAGCTAGCAACCACGTAAAGACAGATTTTACTGTGGATTCTGGGGGGAAAAACCCCCAAACCTCAAGATCCCAAGCAATGTTTGAAAAGTCATTTCAATTAGTGTGGGACATATGAAATTATACATGCATGTAGCAGAACTGACTGAAAAAAAATATTATATAAATAACCATCAACACAAAGAAGATGGGAGGAGGAAAATTAGGTTATCTCTTCTTCACACTTACAAGATTAAAGAGATTAAGGACTAAATCTTAGATTCCACCAACAGTCTTAAATGAACAACATTCTATTCTCTTGTCACTGCTTTTTTTCTGAATCCAAATGGAGCACCACCAAGAAACTCAGAGTCTGGTGAGTTTTGTCATGGAAATTGATAGTTCTAAGGTATCATATCTTCTGAGCTCTAAGGCTAATGGGCAGAGGTTAAAAAATCTGTCCTAGACCACATAGCAGACCAGTGAAACCATGGCATTCCAATTACTTATGACCTGCACTAATTATGAGCCCTTAGGATATTGTGCCTGGCTGCTACATCATTTCATGTCCAGGGCTGCTCCGGGTCAGGATAGTGAACAGCACATGTAACTCAGATGGTTAGAGAGTGCAATTCATCACCTCATAAAAGAATACACAGTATTAAAACAATGCAAATACTAAAGCAAACAGATTTTAAAAAAGAGTGAAAACCAGTAAGTTTAACATATGTAAAAATAAACAGATAAAATTTTCAATTTATTACTGTAAATGTTTTCTGAAAGTCTTAGAGAACTTAATCCTGTCAAAAGTATCTGCTTTGCACATGAAGCTGAACACCGTTTTGAATGCCAGTATTCCTTTAAATTTCAGGACTTTCTAGTAACCCTCACACTGCTTTCTGCCTTCTCTTTATTGTCCTTCACATCCCAGAGTAAGTGACCTGCAGTGAGCCAAAGCTTGTAAAGAAAATGACTGCAGTACACAGGTCTCCTTCAGCAAATCTGTAAGGATGAATTATGCTTTTCTGCTAATTGAATACTATGTCAGTAAAAGACACAAACAGCAAACACAAACACAGCAAACACAAACAGAAACTCAATGGAATTGACTACAAACCAACTCAAAAAATTCCCTTGAGGACACGACACAGAATATAACAAGAAACTGCACAATGAAGTTTGGGGACTCAGAGCTGGCTGGCATGGGGTTCACTATAGTAAAGAAAGAATTGTCTCATCTCTCATTCAGGAAAACACTCTTTGCAAATAAAAACACTTGAACATATCACCCAATTTTCCTTGTAGCCAGGAGAGCTTGCAGCTGACTTTAGCAGAATTCTCAGGTTTTTAGTGTACATTAAGCACATTAATTATTTTAAATACAATTACATATGTTGTATTAATTCTTATGGATGGCATAGGCTTTGGCAATTCTATCAAAATCATATTATGTATTAAAAGTTATACAATATTAAGGCACCCTCAAGAGACATGGAGTCCAGAAGAAAAATCTAAATTCACAGCAAAATTATGAAGACTCAATCCAATTTTAATTTTTTCACTCTGCTAAATCTGAACCTTCTGGTTACTCACAAGTCTAAGATGTCCCAACTCAGGTTCAATTTTATACTTGGAAGTTCCCAGTGTTTGTTTCTTTTTTAATTTAAGAATATTTATCACACAGAATTAAATATTACAAGTCCTCTAATGCATAAACATTGTTCCAGGTTTTCGGAAAGAGCGGAAGTCTCTGAACAATTTCTGCTTTCTTGGTAACGTATGGTCCATAGTTACTCTATTTATTTCTGAGAAAATAAATATCTTAAAAAAGAGAGAAGACAAAAATCAGGCTAATTTTTTTAAGATTAAACAACCACTTATTTTTTCTATTGTTATTTTCTCATGCCTTTCTTAGAAAGGAAGAATGCCAGATCATGGGACAAATGTCATTGATTTCAGCAAGTTAATCCTGCATGCACCAAGACTGATCCCATAAATCACATGTTCACTAAAGAAAGGGAATGCATTTACAAAAACAGTGTTTTCCATCCCTTGTAAGGGAGGCATGCAGAGCCAGAGTGTCACTACCCTTTCCCTGGAGGGGGAATGACCAGACCTTCTGAGCAAGAACAGATCCCTGTGTAGAATGATAGACCCAACATACCATGTGTGTGCTACAGAATGCATGCGCACAGGCAAACCTCCTGAGGCTGCAAAAAATCAGATATTAACACCTGGGGCACGGGGTAGGCCAGAAGATTCTCTCTAAAGGGCTGAATTCAGTACAGGGGATATCACCTCAGCATCCATTCATAGACTAAACACTGCATTAGAGACAGGACAGTTCATGAAGCTCCTAAAATCAAAATATGTGGTGTACTTGTAGAATGCTTGCCATGCTGCCACTGTTCTTGGTCACTGTTATGGTGCCAGCAGGTTTGGTTAGACCATGGGCAAGATGGCTCTTCTGTGCTTTTGGACATTTGAAAATGAAAGGCCACTATGAGTTAAGTTATAGTAAATCCTCTCTAAATAAATATTAACCTGTATGGAGATCTTGGAACAAAATTTCAATTTCCTAGCCTTACATCATTTGGGTAATTCTGTAACTTAAACATAAGTACTGCGATAAGAGAAAAACAAAATGTTTGCGTGTATGTGAAGTCCTGATTTCACGCAATTACTGCTGATGCAAACCCAGCATCTTACAAGAAAAAGTTCTAGCCACTTCTTTGTGAGTTCTTCCTTGACAAAGGCTGTATTGAAAACCCAATTTCATTGAAAAAATTAGGAGTTCTCCCGTTTATACTATGGATCTGGTTTCCACCCTGGTTCTTTATTTGTAATCTTTAAGAGTTGGCTTTAATAAACCTCACAATGAAGTGTGGAATGTAGTTGAAAAGATACATTTAAATAGACAAAATGTGTTAAATGCTCATCACTTTCATAATATGTCTTCATTCTTGAGTAGATGTCATGAGGAAACTTGAACACCCAGACTTTTCAGAATAAACTAGTAAGAGTATTTAGATAACCATCCTGAGCTTAAGCTTGGGTAGCACTCTCTCACAAATACAGCACCAACTGGCTGATCTTTCGTAGCTTTTTTTTGCATCATACAGCAGTATTTTCATAGGGAATACGACTGCCATTTTTGAAAGAGGTTAGATTTCTCTTTTACATACTTAGCAATTTGTCCAATACAATGTGCAGTCGCTGAAAAAATACGCAGGAATGTTATGGTAGAATCCTAAAACACTTGGGTGTTGAATACAAAGTTCTTCAGTAGATGAGGCTCTAAAATCCCAGTTTGTCTCTTTTTAAAGTATTAACTCTGTTCAGCATGTCTGAAACCCTATGCATGCTTAGAAATCTTAACTGAGATACAGGTAAAAGATATGAGCTCCTGAAACAATTAGTAGTTGTTTATGTCCTGCTCTGGGCAGAATGGCAGAGCCGGCACTCAGGTTTCCCAAGCCAACTGATAACACAACCTTCCCATGGCAGTTCTAAGGCTGAAGATACGTCAGCGTGGAATCACTGAGGTCACTTCTCTCCTTTGTTATTCCCCTTTTTGGCTCCCTCCTAAATTCGAAATTGTTTTAAAGCTAACAGGATTTACAATCATGTAAATAAAGGACATTATATTAGCTTGCATATCAGATACGCTTGTTTATTCTGTCCAAGGAAGAGCTAGCAATAGCATTTTCATGACATCAGAGGCGAAGCAAAGGAAGCCATTCCAACTAATTAATCTCAGTATTGTTTATAAAGAAATATAGGCAACTGATCTGTGTAATTGTTCTAAGGAGTCACAGTTTGCACAGTATGTTTAAACAAAGTATGACTATTAAGGGCAAATTTGAGGATGGATTTTTAATTCATCAGTACAAGGTACTTCTCAGAGTTTATCAGAAGTGTGAGGTCCACAGTGGTGGAGATGTAGAAAATTTTCAGACTTGTCCATAATTAGAGCCCAGATGAGTTTGTTGAAGGAATTCCAAACCTTGTCTAACACCCAGTAATTTGCGAACTGCATAGCAGAGAGTCAACAGCAAACACGAGGATTAAAAGGATTAAGCAACTAGATTTCCACTAATATTTTAAAATTTTGTGCAGAGACAAAATGATAATTCTGTGCAGAACTCAAATGATAATTCTGAAATATACTTCTCATTTTCTTCTATCTGATTTTCACCTGAATATTTGCAGCTTCTAAAGGGATTTGTTGAAACTGCAATACACTGTACATATACAAATACTGAAAGCACTACAGTGGTTAAAAAGTGAGTTAGATGTGGGAATTAAATTATGTAACACTGCTTTATGAACACCAAGTGTTCAATATTCACCTTTGTTTTCTGCGTGAGATTGAGCTTTAGGGTGGTTTGGGAGCAGATTATGTAAGTTATAATAAATTTAATGAGCCTTCCAAGAGGTTTCATGTCAAAGTTTTGTTTATTTAACAAATATGTTTAGTAATCCTTCATACTTTACTTTAAACTTCATTAAGAATTTTTGGGGAAACTGAGCTATAAATAGAGCAAATTGATACTAGCTAATACCATTACCACTGCAATTTTCCCCCTCCTGTATTTCATCAAATAATCACTGCATCTTCTCTCTAGCTTGCATTTTGTCAATACACGTGGAGGAGTGAGTTTTATATGTTCACTGGGTCATTAGTACTGTCTAGATCAATTTAACTGTGGTGCTCACGATGCTCCTGAACACAAGACTAAAGTGTAAAGAGGCTGTGGAACTATGGTGTGGGAAGGGTATCTGGTTGTTCTCTACTGCCTTGTATGCTGTTTTGCAGGCACAAATCCTTTCCATCTAATAATTAAAAGCTGGGTGTGTCTTTGACCCTCTATACTGTATAAAATTTTCCCCCCATGCCCCATTGCACACCCTAAGCTCACCTCTCCTCCTTCCCATGGCTCCATTCAATCATCTTGAAATCACTTTTCACCTGCCTTAACCTGACTTCCCTGCAGCAGTTCACTGATGCCTCATTCTTCCAAATTCCTTCACCAAAA
Organism: Petroica traversi; assembly: GCA_025920805.1. NCBI lineage: Eukaryota > Metazoa > Chordata > Aves > Passeriformes > Petroicidae > Petroica > Petroica traversi. Next base: position 12,091,122 of record JAHLSL010013733.1, on the reverse strand, counting down.
CAGCTGTCACTGCCCTGTGGGAAGAGATGAATTACATCTGAGACAGGTGATTTCTTTCACCAGAAACTAGGAAAGAATGTACTTATTTTCAATTCCAAAGACATCTTTGATTTTTTCCATAATATTTGAAGTACACCAGAAGTAATTCAGAAGAATCACTAGTCAGCAGCTGACAGCATTTAAAATGGCACTGCTCACTGACCTCAACCAGGCCTGCAACAAACAGAAGCGCACTCCAAAAATCAATGTTGATACACTAAATTATTCTACTTTTAGGGCTGCTCAGTTGAGCTTAAGGGGGGTGGAAGTTCCAAAGTGTCCTCTGGCTTCTAGGGTTAAAATTTAGCCTTGAACCTCCCCCCACACTGCTGGTGAAGGGGTCACCTTCCCCCACATGCTGCCAGCCCAACCTCAGTGTCCCAATCCCACGCAGGACATCTTCCAGCTCTCACTCTTTGCTGTCTCCTGCCTTGTTCTCCTGTGCTTCACCCCACTTGTTCTTCTCATACGCTGTGAGGAGACAGGGCAATTATTTTATTGTCTCCCAAACCACTGGCAGCAAGGGTAGGGGACAGACTTTTTGTGTGTGAGATCATTCGAGTGTTGAAAGCTTTCCTCTAGGCCTCCATGAAAATTAAAAAAAAAAAAAAATTACTAGGTCCACAGAGGAGTAGTAAATTCTGCTAACACTGACTCTCTTGTGACTTTTCAGAGAATTTCTTTCAGCTGCCAGCTGAGCTAGGTCAGAAACCTGCTCTCAGTGACCTGTGGCCAGCACAGAGCCACCAGACCTGTCACCCAGCCAGTCTGTTCTTGCAAAACCTGCTGAGGATAAGGAGCGGGGATGACAGTGGAATTCCTGTGTTTACATAGGATCTATTTAATCGAAATAAAGTTTTTCTGTCATACCTTCCTGTTTTCAGAAGTTATCCAGCTGTGAGCTTCCTAATCAAAAGAGATGTGGCAGCATGCCATGGAACAGCCTCCCTTCCAGCATGCAGCCCAAAGCATTTCCAAACCCCAGACTGTGCCTCGAAACACAGCCTTGGGTGAAAACTTGACTTTTACCCTATGTGCATCAGAACATCAGATCAAAGTTTCATTTTCTTTTCAACAGATAGATATCTGTCCTTGCACAGTCGAACCTTCACATATTTAAATAAATATCTGGTTTTCTTTACAGCACACTGTAAATTCAAAGGTCTCATACATATAGCATTATAAATCTCTGCTTTACTGTATACAGTAAATATGAGATAACAGGTCCTCTGTATCCATTGGTTAGGGGCATGAGTGGTCCTAAGTCCTTTCATGCTTCACCTGAGGGCAACATGGAGCAAAATTCCAAGTACACTGGAAATCTGACTGCCTGAAATTATTTCTGAAAGGAATTTTTGTACCTATAGATTTTAGGTTGGGATTACTAATAAATAACATTTACTACAAGGTCCAGGGGTTCCTATCAGCAATCAAAAAGTATACTTAATTAATTTCAAGAATCCAAGAGTAGTATTCTTGACTTGGGGCTAAATGGAAGTCTCAGAAGCACAGTATTGCCTTTTTTCTGCATTATGGGTGAGTGACATGTTCCTGACTTGGATCAAGCTGCTCACATTGGGAAAGAGGGAAGAAGGCAGAAGGTTTGAGGCTCTGACACAAAGTGGAGAGGGTACAGAGTAGCTGTCATTGCTTAGAGGTGCAGTGGTTCCCCAGCCACAGCTGCCGTCCCATGAGCTCTGGACTCACCTCTGGCAGGGATGCTTAAAGGGTCCTACAACAAGGGAACATAAACTGTGGGGTCATGTCATTTGTTCACAAGAGCAATCCACTGCCTTGATTAACTCCAGATGATGCTAGGGCTGTCCCTGGTCCAAATTCAGCAAACTATACTTGAAAATTAAACTCTCCTCATCAATGAGCGTAATTTCCATGAAAATTTTGCAATAAAAAAGCAATAAACTTTTTATTGAAGTTGCTAAAAGTATATCAGCTCACTGAACTCAGTGGTACTTTTGTTTTAATATTCTGTAAATCAGATGATCACAACCTCACTATCCTGTGTTATCCAGGTGTCAGGGTTGAGGCTCTCAGGAATCCTTTTCTTGACACATGTGGGTCTACAATTCAACTCGTAATTTTTTATATTTAAATGCTCTGCAAGTGTGGATTTTACTTAATTTCAGGTAAAATCTCTAGATGCTACAGAGTGTTGAGCTCCATGCCCAGACATACCCCAGAAACTGCAGCTGAGCCGAGTCAGGGGCACATTGCTCAGACTGGAAAGCACTTAATCCCTCCTGCCTTGCCTTCAGCTTGAGTCTTGGATTCCCATAGTGCACATCCCAAAGGTCAGCTCAACATAATTTCTCTTAAGCAAATTTCAGGCTGTGAAATTTCCATCCATGTCAACAACCTACAAGCCTCAATTCAAAACCCTTCTGTGAAATGCTTTATTTTGTGTAGATCCAAACTGAAAATGGAAGAAATGGTCATGTGAAATCTTTTACCAAACCACAAAGATTTACTTACTCTGAAGTTGAGCATGATCCTTTTCTCAAAAGCCTGCATGACCTTTATATTGAGATCAAATCTGGAAATTGTTGCCACCTTATGCATGAAAATGTTTTCCTCCTAACTAAAGATGAACAGTGCATGCTTTTTCACTTTCTTTCCTGATGCACATCTGTACATTTACATTTGCCAGCCTGGGCAGTGCTGTTTTAATAAAAATATAAGTGTGATTTTGGGGCCTTGTCACACTTTCATTGTGTTGTAACAGGTCTCCAAAAGAGAGTTTGTGGGTTATTATTGCAAGAGACATCAATGATGTGGAATTTGTGTATGAGCTGGTCTAACTCATTTTATCCCTGTAGTTGATTTTGCCCTTGAAGAAAATCATGTGGACGTATTAACCTAAACATTAATGAACTGTTTATTGAAAATTTTCTTTAAAAATGGACCTCATCTGGACATACCAAAGCTAAGACTACCTTCATTTGCTGTCTGCCTCACCTCTCCACAGATATCTTACATTGAATATCAACAAGACAACAGTATTCAAAAATTAAAAGCATATTTGTAAATCTAAAAATAGAGAAAAACAGAATCTTAGATGACTAATTAAACCTTACCTCCTACTCTAACTGTATCAAGATGTAGTCTGTGTTATTTACAGGCGCTTTGAAGTACAAAGACAAAGAAATATTTCTTCTTTCTATGTTAATGAGGCATCTGTATCTCCTCTGAGTGCTCAAGTGAAATCAAACAGAAAGGCTGGCCTAGCCAAGTGAAAAATCAATTACTTACACAAGGCTATAGGCAAATATCTAAAATTGCATTTTTCACACCTGATTTGTGAGCATAATTGCATGCGTTTTCAAAAGCCTGAGAACCTGAGCTCCAGTTTGTGCAGTTTACACACATAAACAGGACAAGTAACTTCATATTAAATGCTAAGAGACATTTTTGCTTGGTTCACTGCTTTGACAGTGGGAACTTTCCATCAGTATCCATGGGCATGCCTGCATCAGACTATTTGCCATTTTTGCTCTTTCTGCAGTTTTCCTTTGCGAATTTACTTGCCAGTCAGTGTGAGCTTTTCTGACTACACTGAGACAGATTTCTGTTCCTTGTGTTTTGCTGACTATTATTTGCTGATTAATCTCTGCATGTGTGTATCTATCTTCCAGGTTGATTTTCCATTCTCAGTTGTCTTCCTGGTTGGTTCTCTCTGCATCCCAATGATTCTTCTACTCTTCTGTTTGGGGCTGTTCCATCATCCAGGATTGTGGAGGACAATGACAAAGAGACCAGCAAGGCATGGCCTGGTTATTGCTGATAAGCAGGTCCTATTTGAAAGTCAGGACTTCTTGAGGACACAGTGACTCCCACAAATGTTTAGGAAATCTGTGTGGAAATCTGAGGAGGATGAGTGAATCTTTAAGCTTCAGAAGACCTGGAGGGACGTTGTCTTTCAGTGCACAAGCAGACAGCATGGCAGAACTGTACAGCGATGACACATATACAGGCATTTGCCTTTCAGCATGATTTTGGAGAAGTTTACTTGGTTCATCACTTTTTCATGTCTCTTCAATCTTCCTTGTACTGTGAAAAGTCTCTTCTAATAACATTGAATCCAAAAATGAATACCCGAATCTGTGAGGGCTGCCTGCAGACATGCAGGTGTAATTACTGACAGTCCCCACCCAATCCACTCCCCTCTTGCCTCACACTCAAAGCCTGTGGCTTCTTCATGGTTTGAGGGCTAAATGTGTCCCCCTTCACACTGTAAAGCCAAGTACTCCTGCCCATTGGCCCAGACCTGCACTTCACACAATCAGTAGCATTATGTGGTTCATTATGTGGTGGGAAGCTTCATAATTTGGCCTGGAGAAAATTCAGCCTAAGCCAGGAAAATGAGACCAGAGACAAGACCTTTCCTTCTTTTAACCATCTTCTAACCATCTTTAACTGTAATATAAACAAAATGCCAAGACACTCAAGGTGAGGTTTGTTACTATCTACTGACTACTGGCCTAGTGAGATGGAAAGGAGAAGAGGGGCCAGAAATCTATCCAAATCATAGAAAAAAAGCAAAAACAGATGATACCTTTCTCAGGAGAAAAGAAAGTTAAGAATCTATGTGACAGTTTTGGGCAGCAAAACTCTTTCATGAGAGAGCATTTGCTAACCACAGGGCAGGGTCAACCAGAGGAAGCTCTTGAAGCTGATGAAGAGGCAAATGATTTTGCACAAGTGCACTTACTACTTCTGGTTTCTCAGAGACCACAGCAGTCTCAGCTAATGAAACGACCCAGGCATAAACATGAGTTGTTGCCAATGCTGCCTGCTCAGAGAGGAGATTTTTTATGCAGCACCTTCCTCTGTTTATCTTCAGCTCCCTTCATGGCAGATAGAGCTGATGGGGATGGGACATGGCCTGCCTGAAAGTGAAGTTTTCAGTACTCTGCTGAACTCAACAAGAAACTGGTAGAAAGTAACCAGTCACCACCCCAGATATTTACTTTTTTTTTCAGTAGTTATAGAGCTTATATGTCCAATAATGCAATTTTTGATGGATAAGAAGGTTGTTAACACCTGGTTTGATTCTTGTAAGGGAAGCACCTCAGGCTGAATGCACAGTGAGTAGCTGTTGGTCCTCACACACATCAGCAAAGTACAGTATTGTGAAGTCCAGTGGTCTCCACTGCCAAAGCAATATATTTAACCTGTGCTGTTCTGTGAAAGGTAATTCTATTATCCATAAAAACATAATTTCCATGCATATGATGAATAAAGTCACTCTCTTTTGATGTTCCATGTAGGAAATCAAATGCTCTCTGAATTTCTTGCCATTTCACGTTGCCATCTGGGAGCACCTCTTGTTCTTTGACTCCATGAAATATAATCTCCTTTGTTCTCATCATCAATCCAGTGCAAGCAAGCAGGCACTTACAAGGGAGGTAGTGTTCACAATCAGCCACTTATGTACTCTCTTTTCCTGCTCCAACTCTTAAATACACCATCTTCACTGTCAATCTGTAGTTTCTCAGGAAAAACCAATACATCTATCTGTGCAGGACTCTAGCTTAAGGGCAAGGGGAAGGGTAGATCTCTTTTTCCAAAACAGTAGCAACAATTTACACACCATGAGTATCCCCTGTGGATTTTGGAGCAGTGTCTCTTTTTTGTTCAATGGACACATGCGTTTGTGACTGTGGTGCTGGAGAAGCCACCGTACTGAGCAAGCAGGCCATCAAAACCTGTAGAGAAATTTCTGTTTAACCACATTTCTTTAGAATGTTTCACCTTGGTGCAGCTGGCAAAGTACAGGCATATGGGTGCCATTAAGACATTAAAATCACACAGGAAGAAGCAGTAATAACTCTAGCAATCTCCCATACCTTTCATGTTTTATGGTTCATGCTGCTGTGCTGTTGCCATTTGTGTAAGATTGGCATGGCAGAGATTCCAAGAACAGAAATCATCACAGCTCTTACATTGTTATTTTCCCCATTAAGCATTACAGATCTGCAGTACAGTGCAGCCCCCCAGCATGTTCAATCTTCTGCCTCTGCTCAGAAAATGAATTTATTTCAGAAACAGTTTATTCCTGGTTAGTGTTCACATCTTCCTCCTGGTGTCATCACCTCATTTGAGCTGCTAAATGACCTGTCAGAATGGAGTGTGTTTTCCACAGTCAAATCCATTCAGTATGGAGTATGGAGTGCCTCGAGGAGCATGGCAGAATGAAGAGTTCCCAATGGCAACTTGAAAAAGCTTTGGTTCACCAAAAGAAGATGAGTCAGTGCAAATGTGCAGTTTGACCACAAGTCCTGCAGTTCTGGCTGATTCCAGCTGGCTCAGTAGTGCAGTCACAACACGTTTCAAGAGAGGATCCAGAACACAAACAGCTAGCTCACCATCTGGAAAAAAACACCACAGGATTCCTGCCCAGAATAGGCCCCTGCTGTCTTTATGCCATTGTTATAGAAATTAAGTAGGAAACAGCTGGCCATGTGGACACAGTTATTGCAGAATATCACTTCTGCAATAGGGTAGCAAGAAAGGTCACTGAAAATGTCCATGTGAAATGAAATTTCCATATGCACAAGACTTGGTCAGTTTGCAACATCTATTTTGGAGGTGGAGCTTTCACTGCTGTCCTTTGCCTTCCTACTAAGCTAAACCTCATCAGCAAAGCCAAGAAAGGATTTTGCACTCATTGCAGGGATAATAATATAAGATATTGATAACATGTTAAAGTTTTTGATGATTGTGCATACAAATAGAGTTGCAGAGAACTGTTGCTCAGGACAAACTAGTTCTTCATGTCTGAGAGACAGAGAAATTAAACAAAGTTAATGATCTTGTCATGATAAAGCAAGTCTTTAGAAACCCCTCTTTTTCTCTAGTAGATACTTCGGAAAAGTTTAGGGGAGAGCTTGTTTCAACTTTGTGCTTTGAAGTAAAAGTCAAAGCACAGTAGGAAGAAGAAAATGCCGAAATCCTTAGAAGAGGATTAACTTAACCCCAAAGAATACTTAAGCATGAGGAAGCTGAAACCGGCAAATACATTGTGTGTCTGGGTCTGGAGATCACTGTGCTACCAGGAGTAAAGAATAATAGATTTGAATCTTTTTCAAGGCCTGTGTCTGTCTGCTTCCACACTGTGCATCCGTGAATACACCAACTCTGAGTCAGATTGCCCCTGAAATTGAACCCAGTGAAAGGTTATGCTCAGGCACTGGGGAGCCTGTGGCTGCTGTACTAATCCCAGTGTCTAAACTCAGGGATCACGGCTTCCAGCTCTAAGAAATGGGTTATCAAGCACCAAAATCAGAGGGAATGAGCATTTTACTATTCTCAACAACCTCAGGAATGTGCAAAATTGGTGGCTTGATGATTTTCTTGAGGACAGACACTTTGCAGAAGTCACCTTTTTTCTCTTCAGATTATTTAATTAAATGGAAAGGATGCTTGCAAATATGTAAATGTGTTGTCAGGTTTGCATTACCTGAGCCAGGAAGTTTTTAGTTGTACAATAGGCTGATAGCTTTTGATCAGTACTCTGCAATTCACTGCATGAGAAGGAGGTAGGATTTTTTGTTTAATAATTTTGTTTAGGGTTGATTTAGATCAGTACCCCTACTTACAGACAGGACTGCTTAATTGCTGTAGATTGCATATTAAGTATTCATGAATGAATACATAGCAAGTCTGATAAACAACCATGCATTGAAGTTTGTGAACCATAAGTGGTGCCTGGATTTGTGTATAGTTCCACTAAATATGAAAGCAACTCATATGTACTTGATGCATGTGACATACACTTGGGTATTTATACAGGGAGATAAACTAGTATTAGACTCTGCATAAGTAGGAATTAGAGAAGGTGGGAAAGAGGTGAAATACTGAAGAAAATAAATGAGGTGAGATCAGAAAGAATGAGAAAATGCTTTAAGGAAAATGTGAGAGAGCAAAGAGTGATTTTGTGAAAGGGTCAGGGAGTCAGGGTTATTAAAAGGGTAGCAGAGCATAATGCACAGGACAACCAGCATGTTTTAGCTTTTTCCATTTATGAAACTTTTTTTTTAAGCTGAAAGCAACACAGACATGTTTGGATTAGCTCCTGTATTTGCTGCTGTCTGATAGAAAATGTTCTGTGTTGCATTTATACAAAGCTAGCCTTCTAGACAACATAAGCTTTTTCAATTACAGCAATATACCAGCTCTCTATTAGTGCTGTGGGAATACATCCAGCAGACAGGAAATAATTTCTATGAGAAATAATTTGCACTTAGGCTTGATTAAGGGCAGCACCATCAGGGTCAGCTTTCTGTTGCATGGCTTGCTATCCTCACTATCATTTTCCTTCTACTTGAACGAAATTGAGAAATATTTTAAAACAGTAAAATTATGTGAGAAATAATGACCTCCAAAATTCCTCCTGGAATGGCTAGACAGATTTTTTTTTATTACACAAGGCTCTGACAAAAATCAAGATGCATTTCCTCATGTCCATGTACTCTTGTGAAAGCTCCAAATCTGGCTGAGGACCTGCCTTGGGACAGAGTTACCGCTGTGGCTTCTTACTGTGGTTGTTGCAGTGTTCATCACCTCTCTCAGGAAAGCTGTAGAAGGTTTGTACAACCTGCAATTTTCCTTTAGTTATTCTTCATGTTAGGTGTGCTCTGTACCATGCAACTTTCACCTAGACTCACTTGATGTTTTAGCACAGAGAAAATGTCCAGATAGCCCATTTTTAAATTGTGTCAAATTGCATTTTCACAGATTCACTAAAATGGGGTTTAATTTGCTTTTCAAAAATACCCAAGGCACAGGAATATCTGACAGAAATATTGTGGAAACCCATCATAGAAAGCGCTATCTTTTCACACACAGATAACTGCATGAATTCAACTAGGAATTGCAGCTTATGTTTATGTATGAATCCTTTGCTTCAGGACACAGAATAATCACTAATTTATACAGGCTGGGAGAAATTCCTCCTCTGGGAAGGCTTGGCATGATGAAATTTTTCTCAGCTCTCTTTAAACCATCTGACCGCTCAGAATACGGGGTAAATGTACTGAAATTAAAGATCCCTTGGAAAATTCGAATTCTTCCTCATTATTATTATTCTCCTGATAATGCATACATTTCTATCAGAAAAGATCCTCATCAGGAAGAATCAGCCTCCCTGGTTTCTTTTTCCAGCTACAGAAATGGAACTTCCTCTATTTTAACCCAGTATTCACATCCAGGCTTAAAAGTAAAACCTTGTTTCAAGTGAATTGAGTGACCTTATCAACGTCACTTAATTACTATACAGTCCTTTAAAAGTGAGTAACTGAACAACTAAGGAACAAATTTATGTTCCTTAGTTTTGTGTTTAATGCTGACTATGAGTGGTCAGAAGTTTGGCTGGTATAGTTTCTTTACCTTTAAAAATGCTAAGTACCACCCTCTTTAAAAGTCTTTTTTTCCTTATTCCATCTCAATATTTCCTCAAACTAGCGGATAAAGTGAATTTTCTTTCCATTGCAATGGTCAGAAAGTATTCAACAGAGCAGTCCCATAAGAGACCAGATACAGCAACTGTCCAGGACAGCTGCAGAACACTGAGGAAGCAACTGAACTTTACAGGCCAGGTTATGTTGTCTATATCAGCAACATAAATCCTAAAAATTGTTTAACTGGTAATATGTAGAGGGTTTCAGCTCTATCCCTTCTAGGAGTGCTGAGTTCTTTTACCATGCACTCCACAGGACAGGAAAGCCCATGGGGCACTTGCTTCTCCTGTGACTGCAGTAGTTCTGTTTCTGAAACTAGATTGGTGATCAAAATCTCTCCAGTCTGCAGGTTCTATATGTGCCTTGATAAGTAAATAAAATTAAAGTGATGATTCCTCTCACATGCCATGTTACTCCCAGTCAGCTCCATCAATTTAGAGAATGTGGATAAAAATAACATCCAGCACTGTGCAAAAATCAGTTGTGTATATGTGTGTAGGGGCTTTTCCCCCTAATAAAAGAAGTTAATTTAGTTAACAATATCCCAAACATTTTTCAGCATTAAACTACTTATTTCAATTCAATTTCAATAATCTTTATTAGAAACATCAGCTCGCATTTCTCAAGAAGAGAAGGCTCTAACTGAATTGCAATTTAACTCAGCAAGGTGTTCCTAACTTCCCTTGTGCCTGTGTACTCTGGAGTGCAGTCCTGTGAGAAAATTCCCTGTTGGGCACTTTTCAAATCCGCTCTTGCATCGCTGTGTTAGCCCAGCTACAATGCAAGTGGAGGATTTTATATGTGAGTCCCATAGAGGTGCTTCTCTGCTTCTCCTTTTCTTTAATATAGGTTTTGAAACTTTTCAGACCAGAAAAGAAGATCAGAAAATACCTCTTGTAAACAAGAAGTGGTGAAGTATTTTGCTTGGAGACAGAGTTCCTACGTCTTTGGGAACAATGTTCCTTGAAACATTTGTTATCATTTCCTCTTTTAAACAGTTAAATAAAGAGACCTTAAACTAAGGGTTCACAGCGATATTAGCAAGAGGTTAAGATAATATTTGTAGATTATTTTTTCATCAATGATTTCAAAGGGGAAAAGAAGCATAATTTAATTTTAATTGCTGCTCCCATTTCCACAGAATGGTGTGTATTGATAAAAAAGATGTAATCACACTGTCTCTGGACACTCTTACTCACTGTGGATGTGGATAGGGTAAATTAACCAGAACTGAATAGGAGGAAGTATGGGTTACATGAAAACACTATAAACTAGCATGTAAATACTTTATCAGAAGTGTGCTTTGTACAATGCTGTTTGAACCATTTGGCAGCCAGTCCTCCAGAGGCTGATCCCACAGCTGCTGGTGGTCCCAGTGAGACAGAGCTCCAGGTGTGCTGGGGCTCTGCAGGGCAGCAGAAGGAGCAGCTGCATCAGTAAATCACCCCCTCCTCTCACCTTGGGCAGGGACAGAGCTGCCCTGCAGGGTTTTTGCTTTCTGGTTGCAATAGCCCAAGGGATTGTTAGAGAATAGCAAATCTTGTACTCCAACCCTGTCCCTAAACTTCCCCAAAGTATCCTCTTTCTGCCATGAAATACATCTTACACTGAATCCAAGCCCCATCTCTGTCCTGAAGGAACTTGCTGGAGTGCAATTTACTCCTGGTATTCAGGAATCAATCAACACTTGATGTGTCTTTCAGAAAAAAAAAATTTTATCTGTGTCTTTAATAGTACAAAGGAAAGGCCCCGCAGGATGGAGAGAGAGAAAAAAACATGAAAAAGTAAGAGAGGAAGATTGGAAGCCACTGATGTGAAGAACAGATAAAAGATCCAGCCAAGCAAGGCAAGCATACAAAGAAGCTATAATCCTGGAACAAAGTGTAAAGTAATTTACTGAGCTAAGTTTTCATATTATTGGGCTCCATGCACAATCTCTAGACAAAAAAGAAGCTGTAAAATTTGGAGTGTTTTAATGTTTAATGAAAGAGTAGGATTAAATAACTTTGTAATACACTGCCCAATTCATGCTTTTTCTTCATTAGTGATTAATTCAGTGATCTGAAAATATCTGCAGACAGAGAAATAGACTCAGACCAAAATGAAATGAAACCAGGTTTTTTTCCCAGCAGAGAACAAATAAAAGCACAAAAGTATTTTAGGTTATCTGAAATCTACTGCAAAACATAAAATAAAATGTTTCATCTGATGGCTACTTGGTTCACTTTTTTGCCCTTTACAGCTAGAAGTGGTTTCTCCATCTGCACAGCCGATACAGGCATTTGACCTACAGGGCAAGAAATAGAAATAAATCCAAGTAAAAAGCAAAGAACAAATGCTGCAATCTTTTTTGTTCTGTCTGCTTTTCTGCATCTCAGACAACAATCCCAAAATTTTAGGAATTCCACCTTTATGTCAAGATCTGGTTCAGAAATCTAATCTGACATCTTTTTCCATGTTTCAAATCTGTGTTACTGCAAGAATGACAAGGAAAAACAATTATTTCAAAGTCCCTATTAAAATTCTTACAGTGAAACTGCTCTCATAAGTGAATGAATTAGGTTTAGAGCTGGCCTGAAAAATTCCTTATGGGTTTACAAGTTGCAGCAAGTCTCTGGGGAGTTAGATTCTGAGCTATAAACCTGCCAAAGTACACAGATCTATGCAGTGTAGACAACATTTGGGAGCTGACAACTTTCCACAACAGAGACACTCCTGATACTGAAAAACAGACCTTTCTGTTTTTCTGTCTCCTGTGTTAAATCACACTTCGCATAGGCTTAAACATAAGGTAAAAAATGATAAAGTTAGGAAAAAGGAAAATTCCAGATAATCATAGAAAAACAAAAATAAGAGCAGTTGTTCCCAATCTAACTAACTTAGGAGGGTTTCTTCCTTGTTTCCTTTGATTTGCAAACTCCTGTGGAAATGATTTAATGTTCATTAGTGCTTTAGATGTGTTTTGCAAAAATGTTTATCCTTCCCTTTCCTTGTCTTTTTCCTCTGTTTATTTCAATGCCAAATGAAAAATAATGACTCCAACTTACACTACTATTCAAAACTGTTACTGTGAAATGAGCCTGGGATGGCTGCTTGACCACCAGCTCAGGGCCTGGGTTTGGCCTGGCTAGCACCAGGACAACAGAGATAATAAATGCTGAACCCAGCTTTGATTCCTTCCATTAACAAAAACCTTCAGCTGTTTCTCTCCGCCTCTCACTCTTTTCACCTCTCTGTCCTCAGCCACCATTTGCATGAAATCTCTGAACCCCAAGTGTCTTTAAGACTCATCCACCCCTCTATCAAAAGCTGAAATTAAACTGTTTCAAAACTTCCCAGTGATAAATTACTGAAATGCATAATCTCATTCCTTTAGCAAATCAGGTAGGCACAGGGGGAAGAATAAGGATGCCCTTAACTACAGAAAACCTTTGCCACAAAACTCCTGCTTGAACTTTTGATTCTATTTCAGCAAATAATGTTGAAGCTAACATTATTAGTTACCTTTTAGTAACTCCTATGTGTTCCATGCTTGAAAACAGAGCTGTTTAAAGGACAAAGTAAAAGGACCCTTTCTTTTGTAGAAAATACTGTTTTTCTTTTTTTTTTAATGGGCTGACAGAATTTTCTTTTTTTTTTTTTTTTATTCAAGCCTTTCCAAGATTTTGAAGGAAAGGGTACTTTGAGCAGGGCTCAGTAGTGTTTCCTTTTTTCACTGACTGTATGCACATCTTTCAGGTGACCTCACATCTAAAACTTGCCAGATGTGATCATCAAAGCATGAGTAAGAATGGCAACAAATAGAAAATAAACAAGGAGTTTCATAGGTTGAAATAGGCATTGAAAAGTTTTTTGTCCTTGAATGTATTTTGCTTTGATAAAATTACACATAATTATTTGTGAAAAATCTTGCACATGTCTTAAGGGTGGCACAGTGGAAATAATTCTATTAGGATTTATTTATTTTGGTAGATCATGCCTTGAACAATTTCTGAAACTTGCTTTTCTTTTTTAAGAGCTGTGTTTTCCTTTTCTGAATGCTTCAAACTCTGAAGAGAATTGTGCAAACAGGGATGTTCCAGGAAGAGAAAAGAGCCCTCATGTCCATTAAAAACTGCTGTTTCTCAGCTATAAGTTTTCTCTCCAATTATTGGAGAGAAGTCTGGGTACATAAGGAGGAGGAATGATTTTTATGGCACATGGAGGCACAATGAAGCATTTAGGCTTGACATTTTGAAAAAAACCACACAGCTACACAGCTTAGCTCTGTTTCCACTACGTACTTAATGTATGCTTGTAGTGTTTGCAATATTTATGTGACATGATCAGACAGAAGACAATGTGCTATGCATGAGAATACATCAATATAATTTGCCTAGATTTAATAAGTTGCAGTTAAAACCATTAATTCTAACTAATAGCATAATATAACATTACTACCTTGATTTTTAAACTGGAACTACAATAGGAACAATTATTTTGCAACACTGCCCAGCTTCCTGTCTCCCACCTAGGTTGACCTTCTTGAAAATGATGAAGTAATCCAGTTATCCTTGCAGCCACAAGGGAGCCCAAGCAACACACGAAACACAGAGCACTGGATCAGTGAATCTCTAACGTAACTTTGTGAGCATTTAAAGTAACCAGAGCTCAGACCTGAAATGTGATGGCTTGAATGAAATACCTGCTTCAGTTTGCATTTCTAATGGAAGGGTTAGTCAAGCAGTAACTTAGGGTTTGTAACATCTACAGGGCTGGTTGTTCTTCTTAATTTTCCGATGTTTTGAATTTTCCTATACACTTTTCTTGCCGTTTCAGTGTTTTCTCCCATATGTGCATGTGCAACAAGAAACATGTTACGAAAAAAAGGCCATAATAATTTTTATGTGGTAACTAGGGATTTTGGGGTCGAAGGAGATGTGAGAACTCACTCTTTAAAAAAAACACTTCTGTTTTCCAAGTGGTTAGGTGACTTTGGATGCATTTGGATATTTATACATGGGCCTGCTTGAGTCGTCTAAAGTAGATGTGATTTTCTCAGGCTTTGACAAAGTCAAGTTTCATCGAAGTATCTCAAATTAGGCTTCTTCTGAACAGAGAGATTTAAACCCACCAGTTATTGTTCAAAGCCTTGGCTGCTACATTTGGAAGCATTTTTACCCAACCTGATGCAAGTAAATTGTGGGATTTGCCCCATAGTCAGTTTCAATATTTGGCCAAATCAATAACAGAAGTGCAAGGACTGCATGGGATGCCTGATCTGTCACGGAGCAGAACAACTTATGCAGAGTTTCAGCTGAAGAACTTATTCCAGAAGGAAAACCTTGCTGGCATTCAGCCAGAGGATTAAAATATTCAGCACTGCTCATTGTCAAGGCCATGTGGTGTGTGCTGGCTGATGTTTCTGTAGGAAATCTCTAACCCTGTGAAGCCTCGAGTCAGGCATGGTCACCACCAGCGTTTGCAGATCTTCCCCTGCAGAGCAGCTCTCCTTGTTGCCCAGACTCAGGGCTGTGGGTCTGCAGATAACAAAATCAGCTTCAAATTTTACAGGCCCCTGGGGATAGGAAGGGCTGTGCTGGCACCACAGGCTGTGTAGGGGTGTGTCTTTGCCTCCTCCCTCCATGATGGCACTATCCTGTTAACATTAGTCTGCCAAGTTAGGTACATCATGTTCTAGCAGGACACAGTCTCCTGATGATGTTTGTTTGACAAACAACAAACTCCATTTCCAGCAGGTGGTCTGTATGGGGTTGAAGGCTGCTTTATAGCAATTGGATTTTGGTCATTCTCACAATCTGAGAAATCAGAGCAAAGCCACTTGTACCTAGTAAAAAAAAATACAAAAAGTAAAACATCCTAAAGAAAGTTGTGTTGTTTTTCATGAGAAAGAAAAGAATTATGATATTTTCTGATGTCCATGAACAGACAGGTGACAGAAGCAATGTCCCCTGAAGGAAAGGGGAGCTCCATAGAAGTAGAGTCCCTCAGTATCTGCCCCTGCTCCATTTAAGGTGGTAGAGCAACACTCAGAGCAGGGCAGTGACAAAGGACAGGGTGCAGCACCCCTCAGCACAGCCTGAGGGACACAGTGGAAAGACCCCTGGGACTGAGATTTGTTGTGTCAGGCTTCCAGCTTGGCTGCCATCTTTCCTCCAGGAGTATACAATCCAGGGGGGCTCTTTAAAGTAAGTCAACAAAGAATTCAAAAATTGCATTAAAGAAAGAGAAAGAAAGCACTTAGGAAAACTCACAGGCAGAAGGAAGGACATAGGTTAGGTGTGGAGAAGAGGGACTGGAGAGGATGATGGAGGACACAAAGGGAAAAAAATAACAAAATGAAAACAAGTAATGAAAGGAGTGACTATAGAAACAACTGACAATGTAAAGGGGTGAAATAAAATATAATCTCTTATGCAGACATTCACGATTAGGAAAGGTTATTTCTCTTTCATTTTTATTTCCTTGGCAGAGAAGGGGGAGCTGTAGGGAGGAGGAAATTAAGTGTTTGGTGCTGGTGCCGATGGAAAATTCTGTTTCAGCTGCAGCTCAGGCAGAGAAAGAATTTCCCCTGGTCAGACCCAGGTGAGGGGTTACAGAGCAGTGGTATCTGTGTCCAAGGCAGAAATCCTTAATATCTGTATTAATTTGACAGGCCTTGACTAAGGAAAGCAATGCTAATGAGATTTTAACATACTTGCCACTGGCATGTGACATGCGTCTATAAATATTTAAGGAATGATGGGATCACTTAACCACTCTTTCTTCATTTCAGCCTCAGTTCCCATCCCAAACTGAACTGGAAAATTTTTTATGCACTTTGGCTTGTCTCAGTTAAATTAACACCCCCACCCCTCTTTCTATACCTCCTTTCCTGTCTACTTCTTCTGAATCACTCTCTCGAGCTGTGTCCAGGCTGCTTTCAGCCCTGGCGTTGAGCTGCAGCTTGTCACTAAAGGCACTTTGGCATGCACATAAAAGAGATTTGAAGGTGGAAATGACCACCCATTAAATCACCTCATCCTCCCTCCAGTGAGTGTGGGATTGTTCCTGCCGTACACTCCCCAGGGCCTGGGGTTTTAATGCTTTGAGCCACAGAAATTCTACCTCCACCCCCTTTGGGAGGAGTGCATGAGGGCTAATAGATCACACTCTTATGCAATTTTTCCTGATACATAGCCTGCATTTTCCTTTGTTTGATGTCTTTACTCCGTTATTCATATTTATAACTGGTGCTGGGTGAATCCCAGGTGGTTCTGAGGTTTATTTCTGTTTAAGAAGGCATGCAAAAAGCCAGAGACTACTCCACATTCTTTAAACCTTTTGGTGCCTTCCTGACAGGCTCTGTTATTTCTTCCCTGAAACTGCCCAGGACCCAGTAGAAAGCCCCATTTCTCTCTATCCCAGGAGGGTAGGAGGCTGGATACTGGCCAATCCCCTGCTCTGGTAAATCTATCCTGAGAACAGAGACTAAAGCACTCATCTCCTCAATCTACAAAATGCCTTTTTCTCGTCATTACCCAGTAGCCCAAGTCCTCCAGTTTAATTTCCTGTACTCATCAGGCTGTTGCTGTGCTTTTTCTACTCCCTTACCTAATCGAGGGGTTTGTCAATCTATTTTTATTGCACTGATTCCTCTGATGTCTGAGCACATGAGATACTTCCTTAAGTACATTTTCTTAAGAAAGAAAAGTATTTCTTAAGCTGTTATTTCAGTTGATAACCCATGAAACTTTGCAGTAATCAGATGGGAGCAAGTGGGATCCCTTCATTTGTTCTGAGGAAATCTTACATGGCAGGATTTAGCCAGGGGCTGTGAATTCTTCCTCTGGACCCTGCATCCTGCAGATGGGACCAAGTTCTGCAGAGGAGTCTCAGGGTACTCCACACTTCAAGGATGCCTGAGCAAAAGTCCAACTTCATGGTTACTGGCAATCCATTTTAGCAGGGGCATACTACACACGTGTGCGAGGTCAGTGACAGACAGTGCTGCCAGGTCTTCTCACTATCTGAAATTCTTCATTATGGGAGCAGGCTCCCGATGACAGAGACATTATTCCAGTCCTTGAGTCAGGTATCTAGCTCGGCCAGGACACGGGAAGTCACACTCAGAGGGACTGCTCCTAATAGTGTCACTTTAACAAACACTAGTTACCAGGGCTGTAGCAAGTGCCAGATCACACCTTTCTTCTATAAATGTTGAAGAGGGATTTAAATGCTGTCAATATGGCCCAGTGCTACAGTGAAGTCTGCCTTCTCACTCTCCGCCTCTGAAGGTTAAATAACAATAAAAAATTGCTCTGCTCCAGCAAGAGAAATAAAAAGTGTGAAATGTCTGCTGTAGTCTGCTAGTCTAGGCATTCAGATTATGGGAAAATTATTTTTAAATGCCTTTACCTGAGGCATTCTCATTTTTTATGCAACAGCAAATTGAGTACACACTGTTCCACAAATAGCATTAATGTTTTTTCTCTTAGGCAGGAAAACTGCAGTTCTACACCTCATCCAAATGCAGGATGCTGATTTCCCTCCAGTCAGGCCACTTCTGCTCTAATACCAGGCAAGACAGGAGGAAGAGGCACAAACACCACTTCTCCTGTGTGCTTTCTATGGTTCAAGTGTGCTTTTACCCTGCCAGACTCCAGAAGGGGAAGCTTGCTGGCTTAGAGTGAGCAGAGTAGTGGTTGTTGGTCTGTAGAGGTGTTCATGTAGTGAGGAGCTGGGGACATTGTCTGTTTTCATACCCTTGAAATACAGGTGGGAGAAAACCAGAGCTTACACAGACATGAGTTTCCTACGTCCCCTGTCCTGGAAAATTATAAATACATGTACAATTTTTTGCCATCTGCTTATCTTTCTACTATATTCACAGATATCAAAAACTTGAAAGCAGGAATTGTCTAAATTAAATGACAGTGTCAAGAAGTAACTGACACTGATAATAAACTGCCACACTTCCAGAAGAATTAACTGGGCAGAGCACTTATAGTAAGGGGAATATGATTTTTTTTATGAGGCAGAGGACTAAAGACCATCAAACCAACCCTAAAATGACAGGAAGACTCACCAAGAGTAGCATATGTACACAGGGAGACCCTTTTTGGTTCATACAGGCTTTACAGACTGTAAATTATGGTTATTCCTAGGAGGAAAGAAAAGAGGTTCTGTCAGTTGTACAATTACTTTTTATTGGCAGTGCTCTTTCAACTCAAGAAAACATTGGCTGAGGTTCAAGACCAAGATTTGGCTCAAATGCCACCACAATTTTTCAGAAATGTGATGAATGTTCCTCAAGAAATAGTTTCCTAAGGAAGCCACAAAAATGTGTCCAGCTAGGTTTCAAGATATCTAAAAGGATATCCAAAAGTTGCTACCACTGAAGATCAATTGTCTTAATTTCACCAAATGACATTTTTACCTGTCAGACTTGCTGATGCTCTCTGACATCAGGATACCTGACACAACTGGATGAACAATTTCATAATCTTTGAAGTATGCATACCTGTACACAATTCATCACACCCATCTCAAGCATTTATTTTGAAGGATAAGCTATTTAAAAAAAAAATCAATCTAGTGACAGTGGGAGCCAGTCCTATCACTGTGAAAGTAGTGACAAGCTGGCCTGAGGGTCATATACTGAACATAAGTTCAGTCACTCTCATGCCTGAGTGAAAATATTCCCATGCCTGAGTGAAAACTTCATTTTAGAAAAGCTGATGAGATTTTTTTTTCCAGTACTGTCAATGAAGGCAAGATCTCAAAAGTCTGCCTTCCTGCTGTCTTCCCTGAAGATGTGTCCCTGTGACAGAGCAGGGGTAAAGCATTAACCATTACTAATCTCAGTTCTAGAAAATTTAGGAAATTAGCAAATATTAGAAACTAATCTTTAGCTTACCCTCACCCAAATGTTAATTTGCCAGAAGAGACTAGAGGTGTGTCATGTAAAATATCCACTTTTGTTCCCAAAACATTTTTAATGGTTACTGCAGTTATCTAGAACACAAAAAGGCTACTTGTACTGTTTTGTTTTTTTTTTTACAATGTTTTATTCAGAAATACTGGTACTTCCAGAGGATTCCTGTCTGTAATGGGAAGAATAAAAGCATAACCATCAAGAAAAAGCTGGAGACATGTAAATTTTTATTTGTAAAACATGAATAGAAGTGTATCTGTGAGGAGGCAGATTTAAAATAAGCTTGATTCTAACAAATATTTGGAATATCTTCTGCAATTTCTGAAGATTACTATCTTTGGACTTTTATTCAGCTCTACAAACCTGTGGGGTTTTTTTGGTGGTGAAGGGGGGTTTTGGTTGTATTTTGGTTGGGGATTTTTTTTTAGTATTGAGTTAATTAAATGTAGTGACATATTTAGAGACTTAGCAGTGAAAGACAGTCCTGCTAGGATATTAGTTCAACCCTCCTCTAACTGGGCCTCTCCAAATCTGTATTTTTACTCTGGATTTTTCTTTCCTGGGCTGTAGAAAGGTCCATAGTTAACCCAGAGGATGTTTTTATCTCTCCATCAACTCTCCAGTGAATTCTTAGTACTTGTAATTTTGATAAAAGTGTGATCAGATACTTCTTCCTCACACTCATTTCCAGTTATTTCAGATTATAAAGGCCTGGCATACTCTCAAGCACAGATCTTAAGTCTGGCAACATTGCTCCAACAGACACATGCATACAAAAAGCAGAAGGCTAGACAAAACAGGATAATGTGAAGACTGTATTTAATAACACAGGAAAGAAACAGGATCAAATTCTCCAAATTCGATAAGATTGCTGCTAAGAAATTAACTTGTAGCTTAGTGAAATATATAAATTTTGCCCCTCTGCAGCCTATAAAAATTAATGCTTGCTAGTTAAGGTTTCAATGCATTTCAATAATTTGGTTCATAATTACTTGCATTTCTAGACAATTGAGAATAAATACAAAAATATTCAAGGTTCATTTGGAGTTCACTGAATAAAACCTTCCCCAGTTATTAAAATACAATGGCGAAGCTTTCTCTCAGAAAGGCTAGATTGATTCCTGATTGAATCAATTGCTAAGCATTATTAAAATCAGTGGTTTATGCAGTTTCTTAGACCAAGAATAACCCTCCTGCTATTAACTCTGTACCATCTGATAGCACCCTCTTATGTGGAACAGACAAAGGATGTAGTAAATAGATGACAAAAGACACCATAGAAACAGTTGATAACATATTCCTAAGTCTTTAATGGAAACATTTTGGTACAATTTAGGTTATGTGATATTCTTGCATTTTTAAAAAGTGTGAAAGAAAATGCACAGAATAAAAAGTCAAAGGACACAAGTGAATGTAGATTTTAAATGACCAAGTCATAGAAGAAATAAAATACATTACACAAATAAAAAAGGTTATATCCACAGTCATGAATACGCACTCTCCTCTACACAAAAACAACAATAAATAAAATCACATTATATGCAGATAGTTCTACTTACATCAGTACAACATACTGTGCAGCTTTCCATTTGTTTTCTGCTCGACTGGCAATAGGTCTCTCTGTTGTCCAGTATTTTTCCATTAATAGGGAACAATATCATGGTAAAAAAAGAGGACAAAGTTCCTGCCCACAGTGCCTATCCTGAGTCCTCGTTTTTGATTGCTACACCCTATGCACAATGAACACAGCAAATTCTACCCATTGCCTTCATTCTGCCTCTCCACTTCCTCTCAGCACCTTCAGACCTGCACAGTAAAACTCTCTTTTCTGAGAGAAAGAGAAGTCCAGACCATTCCCAAAAAGAAAGCAACATAGCTGTGCTCCATGTGTCTGCTGCTAATGCACAACAGCAGAAAAATCTCTGTTCATAGTTGGGGGGTGAGGGCCAAAATTGTGTGCTCCCTGTGCATACCAGTTGAGATTACAAAAGAAACCCCTAAATCAAGATTTTATTTTTTTTAAATACCAATTTTAGTACATTTTTGTTGCTTGCTCAAGTGTCCTCTAGAAACACTCACGTGACAGAAACACCAAGGAACAGCTCACACAGAGTGGATTTTAACCTTTCAAAGATTTTTCACCTAATGAATCCACCTAGCATTTCTGAATAAAGCTTAAGATACAAACTGTAGCAGTGCCAGGTTATTCAGAATAATTTGCCTTAGACAGAGAACATTAATTTAGTGGTTAGTGAGAGATTTTGAGCCTTTCCTTTTTGCTAGTTTTTTATTCTGTAAATTTCTTCTATGCTGGTTAGGACCTTCTGAAAGGTACATTCTGGAAGAAGTAATGCCTTTATAAGTCTATATAGTGATAAACTGGACACAATTAAACACTAGCCCCAGAAAGCCTCAAACCTGTGGCAGCCTTATCTACTTGATCAAAGCCAGCAGTAGCTTCATAAAAAGTCCAACATTAACCTTTTTTCCTTTTTTCCTCTATGCATGAGATAAAGGGGGAGCTGTATTTATGACAGACTTAGGGCTTCACTGGGGCAAACCACAGTGCTCAGGCTTTCTGTTGTTATTCTTTAGAAGAGAACAGGCACTACCAATGTCTGCTGCACAGCTTGCTGACCCTGCAGACAGCCAGGTCTGAGGTCTCTCACAAACAGCTGTTTGTTTTAATTTCAACAATCATTTTTCATCAGTCTCAGAGCTCAGATGTTAAAAGGTACCTGAGAATGGAAAACAACTCAGCCCTCGAGCCATCCGAATTAATTTCTGCCTCCAAGAAGGGATATGCACAGTGCAAACTCTTCCATTCTTCCACTTGAAAGGTTTCACACACACACAAATCTTTTTGTGCTTTCAACAGCAAGAAGGAAAGCGGGGGGAGGAGAGGTGACACACACACAACATATCTGAAAGCAAAACTTTTCCCAGCATGTCCTTAAAAATACATTCCAAGAGTAACTTTGTCTCTAAAAAGGGCTAAAACTGACTTCTACAAAACTTTGAAATCTCTCCCTTTACAGCTCACTGTTGTGAGATGAGTTACTAGGGCACATTGCTAACCAAACGAAAAGGTAATGTGCCATTAGAAACTGGTATTTCTGTTCCCATATGCCCTGCCTGGGGAAGGTGGTCACTAGATTTGGCATCATTTTATAGCAACACCAACAAGGATAAAAAACCCCTGCAGGTAATTCTAGGTCTAGAACTCTGATGGTGGTTGGCATGGCCATGGGCCAACACAAGGTGTGCTGACAGCTGAGCAGTGTTCAGCAATGAACCATGTCTGAAATTACATAAAAGCCAACACTGTCAGTGAAGAAGGAACATTTCTGGCTAAATGATGGAAAATGGCTGTCTTCTTTTCAAAGTACTTCTGAACACAGACAAAAGACCGGGGGAAAAAATGGGGAATTAAAGACTGTTCATTCTACTCTTTCCTTTTCTAAAGAAAAATAACCTTAAGTCCTTTACTGAAAGAACCAGAATGGCTACATGGCTACACTCTGAAGCACAGAGGGCAGTGAAGGATGTGGAACTGTCTTGAGCTCCGGAAAAGGTGGACTGAATTGCCAAAGAAATTTATGACCAGGACTATTAGCTTCCTGTCTTTGATGTCTATTCTTGGCTTTCCAGGAGCATTATGGCATTCATGAGGTGAAAACATCACTGGAGCCAAGGTCAGCTAAGGCTGATGCAGCCTGTTCTTCAGCTAAGCTGAGAAACTCGCTCTGAACTTTCTTCAAGCCTGAAGACACTCATTGAGGGCCCGAGTTTACTTCCACTGAATCAGTAAGAGGGGTTTTTTGTCAGCTTAATGAGAGTGTGATTGTATTTCTAAGCCAAAAAATGAATCAGAGATCAACCTCCCAGTAAAATATGTTGTCAGGGAGAACACTCTTTATTTTGTCCAGCACAAATGTTTTCAAAGCATTAGCTACACCTTAATAATTCTCCACTAAAATACCCCAACAAAATACTTCCTGTATTGCATGGCACATTGCTTAAGAACAAATTGAAAATAGATCAACATGATTTACTTTCAGAAATTAATTAATATAACCCTTTAATAAATGGAATTCTGGCCACAGTCTTCCAAGGTGCTCTCAGTCACACTCAATCACAAGTTTTAGCAAAGACTGAATCTTTCAGAGCTCAGCTGGGTGTGCTTTTCAATGAAGCACACTAGAGCAGGAACTGGTAATTAACCAGTGATGGTGGCAGTCACAGACAACTCAGAACACACAAACTGTCCATAAACAGAAGTTCCAATACTACCAGTGGCCCAGGACAAAGCACTTAGACATCTGACTCGGAAGCTGTAAGTTTCAGGGAAGCGAATCACAGATACTATTGAAAGTTCTGCTTCATCTTTGTCACTTGAGGAGGACGCCTAGGTGTTGAAGTTATGAAGGTAAAAAGGTAAAAACTGACCACAGAACAGTCAGGAAGAGAGATCTGAGACAAATCAGATATTATGCTGTTCAGTAATTTTAATAAATACGAAATTAGCAGAATTTGTCAAACTTTGACAGAGTATGAACCCACAAGCTCAATTTCAATTTAACAGGCACAACTGTAAGATTTAGCAATAAATAGGGCCTACACAGCCAGCCTTTTTAAATTCAAGGACATGGCAAATCTCCCTTTGGTTCAGCTATGGCCAGGATCATATCCTTTGGTCCCAAGTGAGCAAAGCACTTAGAAGCTGAAGTTGAGCATATTTTAAGTGTGTTCTGAAGTGCTGAGCTGAGTCAAGGGTCTCCTTGTGCTTGTCTGTAATATAGATGAATGTCTGTAATACTGGCAATTCATTGAAGCCTAAAATGTAAGTCTTGAAACCTCTTTTGAGAATCAATTATTATTATTTTGATTAGACATTCCCTTACAGAGTTCGGAGCCTAAACATTGTGGCATTGAGCTAATGCAGATGAACCAGAAAGGAAAAGTGCATTAGCCAGCAAAGAATCTCTCTGCTGAATAATCTAAACTCAAGGCAGCTTCTGATCTACGGTCCGTGGAAGACTTGAGAACTATTAGCAAGAGGCCTGTGAAAGGCAGCTAAGAAGAGCAAGTTTATTTATGCTATGAAGGAATCTACTTATGTGAAATGTCTTAAATGATCTCCACACTTCCACGGGAAAAACGCATACGTTTGTGTGCATCAGTCTGCAAACATTGAAGCCCATTGATCTGAAATGCTCTAAGGTGCAAAGAAGGTTCACCTTTCTTGGGAGGTGCTGGGAGGCAGAGTTTTGGCTGAGCCTCTGTCAGCATCCCACCAACAGGCATCTCATAGAAACACTTCCTGAGGTCATGATTTAAAACCCAACACAAAACCAAGGATTGGAATTAATAATTTTTAAATTAAGAAGTGACCTTTCACTATACTTTTCTTTTATAGTTATCATGAAATGGCAAAATAAATAAACTGTCATGAGAACTTATTGTCCCAGCCTGATCTCTGTCTTCTGGCATGACACAACTGTGCATGGCACAGGAAAAATGCACATCTAAACAACTGTCTTGATACCAAATTCACTGAGTAATACTTCACACTGCAAAGCAAGTCACAACAAAAATAATTTCCAAAAAATTCATGCTTCAAATCATACCCTCTTTTCTCTACATATTTAAAATTTTTCCTTGTCTTTTTTTCTGTGGCAGATTAGTCAAATGGGTAAAAGAAAGCCAAAATACTGAAAGTCCTATTTGCAAAACCAGAAGTGGATCATAAGTGCTTTGGAAAGTATCTTAAAAAAAAAAACAAACAAACTCAAACTGTAAGCATGCCCAGGGGCTAGACAAACTCAACTGCTTCAGGAAAAAAAAATCCAGAAACTAATCAGGAAGTCTGTTTTCCTCCCCAAGTCCTTTGCAGTATGAATGCTGCTGTAGCTCACTTCTGATGTCCACGAAAAAAGAGAATACCATTCTTCTCTACTGCTCATGAAATTAGGATAATACCTCAGAAAACTGTCCACTGCTCAGTGCTGCTTTGGCTAAAGCACCTTTGTAAAAGTCGAGGCTGAGACTGGGAAATGGGATGCAGGAAATTGACTTCCTGTACTGGAGCTGCCCTGACAATCAGGAAGCTTTGCCCTCTGGCTGCCTGGGACATGGGACAGTATTTCACAAGGGCAGGTGATGAACCCCTCCATAAGCTAAGACAGAAGTGAAATATAAGGGAAACAAAATGTCCAACAAATAAAAGTTGGCAGAAAGCAGACACTGAGTTTTTGCTCTTCACTCCGAGGTATCCCAAAGTGGTTTCTCAGAATTGGCAGTCTTGCTTTTCAAGGCCTAGAAGTTACCTAGAAATCAGGCTTCAGGGACAGTTTTGACATTAAATTTCAATTCTGACTAGAACTGCTGAAACCAGAAAGCTGTGCTTATGGAATCAGGATAGAATAAACCAAGGCATTTTGTGCTCTCTTAGAACATAGCCATAGCTCTGTTTCCCTGCTGACATAATATAGGTCTTCTTCACCTCATTTACATTTCATTTCATTTACATGTTCATTTTCATTTGTTGACTAGAAAGTGCAAAGCTCTCCTTTGTCTGGAATAAAATAACCTGTCAGTAGCTAATTCATCACAGATTCAGTTTTGTTCCTGGTGAAATAAATGGCAAAATTTCCAGGGATACTGATGTCAGCAGGATTAAAGTCAGTCTCAGACAGTGTTTTAACACATGATTCTTGAAGGTAGTTCCTTGGCTGTTTAATTGTACACACATGGATAATTAAGTCTCAGCGACTTCTGTAGGATTCTTTAACAAGTGAAAAATGCATTATTTACAGCATCAAGGTGATCATCACATAGACAATTCAATAACTGCATTTGTGTTGTTTAAGTAACTATTTGAATGTTGCACATGCCTGGAGAAAAACGTGTGGCAAAAAGCCTATTTCCATCCACAAAGTCACTTCTCCTCCCCTAAATACTGGTTCTAAAATGTATTTACAGCTGTTGACTTTCCCTGCATAATACTCCTATCATAAAAAATATGTCTTCAAAACATCCTCTTCCTTAATTTTTAATCCTACCAAAGCAAAAATAGATACTTTAATAGAAAAATACAAGATTAAAAATATCCTAAAAAATAAAATGGTAGCATGGAATGTCGTTTTTACACACAAAAAAATCCCCTTTTTAATTGCATCAGCTATACAAACACTTTCATATTTACAGTTATGGATGCGGTCCTGCGCTCACTGAAGTTAATGGGATTTTTCCATTGACTTCACTGGGAACAGGAGCAGGCTTGACATGGACAACATGTGACCCTCTGAAAAGTCATGGCAATGGACAGAAAAGCACATACAAGACTGAGGAATTATTCAGTCCTCTCCAGAGACCTGATTGCCTTCTCTGTCACTATTTCACACGTGTGGAACTCCTCATCATTCACTGGAGTTTTTCCTAAATCCCACCAGCTAGGAGGGAGAAACAGTGCTTTTGTCTGTCACACAAACAAGGAAAGAATGGTTTGTGGTTTCCACCTGCCTGACTTTCTCAGCGGAGTTAATTACAACCAAGTGCCAGTTCTCTCCCAGAACTAAGGCCCGTACACCAAATTTCATATCCCCTGTTATCAATTTCAGTGGTTCAGTGATGCAGGATCATACCCCAAAAGAATCCCTTTTTTCCTTCAGACAGCAACCAACACCTGTGCCTCTGAAACCATATTTGATAACCATGGGTGAGATGCAAATATGGAAGGAGGTGGTAGAAGCTAAAAAAAAAACAAAAAACAAAAGGAACATAATGAGGCATTTCCCATCAACTAAACCATTATTTGCTAGCCTTACTATATGCCTTAGGAAATACTGTCTTTACATATTAAGTACATCCTTTAACACCAAACTGCATAATTTTCTTTTCTCATGAGATGAAAGGCCATGCGGCATAATGTGATTAGTAAATCATTCCTGAGCTTCTGAAACAAATTAAGACAAAATTACTGCTTAAAAGAATGAGTTCTTCAAGAGCCTCTTCTTTTTACACTGATGTCTTTGGTTGTGCCCTTTTTTCTAATTCTTTCTTTTCCCTAGGAAGAATGGGATTCTTTTTCATCTTATTCTTTATGCAGCAGAAAAATGAGATCTAATGGAGTCTTCACGTAACTGCCGATGTTTCCCCATGTTACAGTCCTCCTGTCGAGTTCTTCTCTCAATAGTTATTCTGTATTTCTTTCTGCATGAAAGGAGAACAACAGAATGAGAAATCCTTCTCCAGCTACAGGCTAACAGACTTCCCTTATAAAGAATGCCTGTAGGGGACAGCTGGGTGCCATTTGAAAAATGAAACGTGGCAGAATGTGAAACCCTGGTCAAAGATTAAAGTAGTTTGCCTCAGAACATTTTACCCAAGCTCAAGAATGCCTGTTAATTTCTACATGGCAGTCTCAAAGCACTAAAGCATGTACATTTGCTTCTTTGAAAATTTCTGATCTAAGTGATTAGGAGTTTTTTGTGAAGTGTCATATGAACTGTGTCACATCACTGCTTTATATTGATCAAAGCCAAATTTTCTTTCAGTATGCTGGGGGAGGGGGGGAACTTTCTAGAGATTCAAACAACAGATCTGACTATTCAGCTGTGTTTCTCGCTGAAACTATGTATTAACTAACTAATCTTCCCATTTCCCTCTGAGAAAGCTACTCTGTTTGTAATGTCAGAGGAGGTAACATGATGAATTAAGAAGAGGGATGTAGAAGATAGATAAGAAATAAACACAAATGCTCATGTATCAGACACTGTTCTTCCTGTGTGTCTTCCTCTAGGGCCTTTTGAAGAATTCTGCCATGTTACTTTGTACGTCAAACAAATGTTCTGACTGCCTTTCAGCTTCCCCTTTAGTACCCAAATCTCCCCCCAAAAATCATCAGATGATTCATATTTACATTTTATACATTTATGCTCCTACTCAGTTTCAGGACAAATTTTTCAGAAGGGCATTAGTCCAGCCCCATGGCTCGTACTGCTGGTGGAGATGCATGGCAAAAACCTTGCATGCAAGGAAAGCTCTGCTCCACCAGCTCATGTAGCAGGAGTCAGAGCTAGGAATGCAGCAGTGGAAGAAAGGTTTTCACAACATCAAGGTTTTCATTCAGGAAACACAGCTGAACAGAAAGTGGCAACATAAGAGTTCTGAAAATATTCCCTCGATACGTGTGTCTGTATCAGCAGGCTCCAAAATAACTTGAAAAACCTGTGTTGTTTACTTTCTTTATGTATTTTCAAGTCAGACCCTTCCATGGGTCAGAGCATGCACAGTAGTAGTTCTTGCACAAGGACAGGGTTGGATTTTAGATATACAGGCATTTAAGTTAAATCCTGTCAAAGCCACATATCAGAGCTACTACTCAGATCTTGCATGCACACTCAGAACTGTATTTGCATACTTGTGACAATTACAGACCCAAATGAGACGTAATCAGAAGGGTACATTAACAGTTTAAAAGGTACATAAGCAGCAAGTACAAATTACTTCCAGGCACACAATTGCTAAAATTACATTTTCTGAAAATCTGACCCATGAACCCTGGTTTGTTAGGTTTCAGATATTTATTCTCATGGTGGAGGAGGTTTGCTCTGCTCCTGCTCTGCTCCTTCTTTGAGCAATGCAAACAGACCTCCAGAGTGAAATTCACCCACAGGACTTTAGACACCTCCAGCACATAAATCCATCAGACAGCACCCGCAGCTTCATTCAGTAAACTGAGAAACCAGAACTTCTGAGAGAGCTGGTTTAGCTTTTACATGAAGATGACATGAACTGTAGAGAAGAAAAGTGCTTATTTCTCCTCTCTGACATAACACATAACAGGACTGGGTGTTGAACTCGGGTGTATTACAATCTACTTTTACAGACAC
Source organism: Petroica traversi (assembly GCA_025920805.1). Lineage (NCBI taxonomy): Eukaryota > Metazoa > Chordata > Aves > Passeriformes > Petroicidae > Petroica > Petroica traversi. The sequence continues at coordinate 12,061,795 of JAHLSL010013733.1, read as the reverse complement.
CCACCTTTGCTCACATGGACGTCAACCCAAATCTTTGTGTGAGATGACTAGGAATTTAAGTTCTGTTCTTACACCAATCCTTTGCATAGCTTTATACCAGCCCAGGATATTTGTTGTTTCATTTCTTGTCTTTACATACAAATTCCCTCTTAGTATCAGCAATGCTAAAACCCACACCTAACAACTGTCATCTCTGGTTGAGAATCTGTGTGTGATGCAAGAACCTCTGAAGACATATAATATAAAGCCAGGATTTTCTTTTCTTTTTCTTTTAAAGGTAGTCTTTAATCAGTCCGAGCCACCTCAATGCTAACTCAAACCACACAGCATACTATATAAGCACTGAACACATGCAGGAGTAAAATCATTCTGCAGAATTTCAGGAGTAAGCACCTGATGAATAAGCTTGGTTCTTTGAAACCCTGAGAGTGTCCTGGTGAACTGAAGCAGGCTTTGCCTTGTTTTATTTTGTTAACATTTTTTATAAACAGTTATTCTTTATTGGATAGAATTATTTGATACTTGTATACAAAGGTTAATTCTTTTCTTCTATCTGATTTTTCCATAGCAGGAGGATAAATTACTGTATACATAAGGTGCTGAACATGTATAACTAATTTATTCCATCAGTAGAGGATCAATTATCAACACTTTACATTTGCTGACTAGGAGTGAAAGAATTATTTTTCTTAAACAAGAATAAAATACTGATCACCCTGCACTGACCTCAGCTTATTAAGTTATATGCATAGCTTTGGAATCCAAATGCTCTCTTACACCAAAACAGAAATCTCTTTCTGTTCTGCAGTACAATTCCATTCAATACCAGGCAAATGATATAAATCTCTTGCAGATCACAGCCTGCACAACTGTGCTGGCAAGGAGCACCAAACAAAGGCGGCTTTCAAGGCCAGGGCATTTTACTAAAGCAACTGTGAATGTCTGGAACACACTGGAATTACTTCCATGAGTAACATTACTTAGAGATGTAAGTCATTACAGGATGAAGACCCAAGTCAATAAAATTATTTGGATAAACACAAAAGGGCAATCGAAGTGTGTTCACTGTCTCGTGAAAAGGTTACCACACATTATTATGGTGCCTCTCTGTCTCCCATCAAGGATGTTCTGCCAGAAGCTGAGAAGTTTGGATGACGAATAAAAAGTTTACAGAACTTTCAATGAATTGGACTAACCTGAAGAAGTAAAAAGCCATTAGCAATCCTGCTCCAAGCAAGGCGCCCACAACTATTCCTGTAACTGCTGATTCTCCTAGACCACCTGCTTGAAAAGGGGAAAAATAAGCAATCAGGGTTTATAATGAGAATTATCTGCATTCATGTATTGGAAAATACACAACTAGGAAATTAGCAATCAAAATCAGATAATAACTAAAGCCTTTCAGAGCTCAGAACTCTATGGGAACCTGTTCCAGTGTCTGCATGTTTACTTTTTGTCCTTGCTTTCCCTGGGGTTGAAACAGCCCCCAGATGAGTGTCAGATGAAGGCACAGTTCTGGAGATGTGATACAAGGGAATGTTGTTAGGAAACTGGCCTGAACAGCTTGGTCTGAATTATAACACAGACTAGGGTTACAGTGACACACATTATGGGAATCAGCACTGAATATGCTTTGAGTCACTGTAAGAGAAACAAAAATTGTACCTGGATCAGCCTCATAACGCTCTATCACCCAGGTTAATTAAAATTACTATGATTATCCAACAGTTTCTCAATTTTTTCTTACTTCCTGAAGATACATCGTTTCAACTTAAAGCCATATGACTTTTGACTTGCTTCAAATCTCAACAGAGGCAGAACAGGGACTCTGTGGCTGAACGGCACCCCAAACAGGAACTATTTCTGGGAAGTGCAGGAACTTCTGGGAACTTGAGAAACAATGGCATTTTCAAGTGCATGAAGTCTCCCATTTCTATTTCCACCTGGATTTGTGGAAAGGAACAGAGAAGAAGTTAAACTGCTCCCTTCTCTTCCTTCATCCTTGACCCTTCAAGGGGACTCTGTCTGTACAAAAGGAAGAAGGTGCATTGCTACACCACACAGACCACAGATGGCCTGTGTACATACCAGTTTTTCAAGGATTCATGAATTATCAGGCTGGAGTTAGCTTTTCACTGCAGAACTAGCAATTTGTCTTCTGTAAAAAGTTAAGACCACTCTTTGTCACTGAGGCACCAGTGTCCTCCTACCCCATTCTCCTTGCAATGTCCTACTGAGTACAACATGGTCTGCGATATCAGTGGGCTGAAATGGACACCTGCCCTTTGGAGGGTTGGCTCAGCCTTCTGAATTCACAGATGTCACCCCATTCAACTGCCTTCACTTGTCCTCAGCCTACTGAGCCCCTCACAGTTCCTTCTCATAACACTGAAAATCATTCTGCACTGGGCAAACGCTGTCCTCACCAGCACAGCTGCTAATTATCAGTGTAACTATTCTCTGCTGGGGTTTCAGTTACATCCCTCTTTCTGGCTAAAAGGTCCCTGTAAAGTTGTAAAGCCTCCAGGGCTGTGGGCAGTGCATGATTATTGTCAAGTTTAAGTTCAGAGAAGTGACTGAGACCATGGAGTAACCATGGCTGCCAGACCTTAACCTCCCAAGAAGTTGGGAGACAGACACAGCCACCACGCCTCAGCTGGACAACTGTGCTAAAAATTTAATATGGCCGATTATGTTGCAGCAACTCATGGATTCTTCTCTTTGGAGTTGGGGCAGAGCATTAAGTCACTAAACCTACATGATTTACACGGTGTATTGTTTGTGTGCTCTGAAACCCTGCTTTCATCCAGCCGCAGCCTGCCGTGGTTCCACGGGTATTTCACATTCGATCGCATTTCAAATCGCCCCTGCTTTCCATAGTAGTCCCCAATCACCTGTGCAAAACAAGAAAGGAATGAAAAGATTTTCCTATGAACTTGGGGAATTGAAACAAACAGGAGAGAAGTATCACTCACTCAACTCCTGTGGCAGGATGTTGAATCTCAGAGTAGAGGGCTGAAGGGGTCTGTGGGAGGTTATGTAGTGCAAGCCCTGCCCCAGGGCAGAATCAGCTGAACAAAAGCATTCCTTGACAGATGTTTATCTAATCTGTTCATGAAAGCCTTCAAAGATGCAGACTTGAGAATTTCTGTAGTAATTATTCTGGAACTTAGCTAGCCTTAGTGTCAGTTGTTTTCCCTAGCATGTAACCTAAAATTCTTTTTTCATAATTATCCATCACTTGTTACCAAATTGCCAGTGGTCATAGAAACTCTTCCTTTCTGAAACATTGCTTTACATATTCACAGGCTCTTATCTGATTTTATCCTCAGGCTTCTCTTCTGTATAAATCTACAAGCTTTTTAATCTTCTGAATATTCCTCCTCCTCTCCCTGGGCTTTTATTCAATTGCTCCATAGTGAGTTGAGTGCTCAGGTTTGCCATCCAGGTAAGTCAAAGTATCAGTAGCTAGACATGAGTCCAGACTGGACATGAACAGACAGCAGAGCAGCCCTGCGCAGAAGGACTTGGGGGTGCTGGGGGTGAGAGGCTGGACATGCCCTGGCCATGGCACTCACAGCTCAGAGAGCCAAACGTGTCCTGGGCTGCACCCAGAGCCCCGTGGGCAGCAGGGCAGGGAGGGGATTCTGCCCCTCTGCTCTGCTCTGCTGAGACCCACCTGGAGCTCTGCATCCAGAGCTGGGCTCCCAGCACAGGAGGGACAGGGACCTGCTGGAGTGAGCACAGAGGAGGGATGGAGGATCTTGGCTGTGAGGAAAGGCTGAGAGAGCTGGGGTTGTGCAACCTTGAAAAGAGAAGGCTTTGGGGAGACCTCACTCCATACTTTCAGTACTTCAAGAGGGCTTATAAAATAGAGGAAGAACGACTTTATCACGGGCAGGTAGTGACAGGACAAGGGAAACAGATTTAAACTAAAAGAGGAGAGATTTAGATTAGATGTTAGGCAGAAATTCTTTGCTCTGAGGGTCATGAGGCTTTGGCACAGGTTACAGAGAGAACCCGTGGCTACAGCATCCCTGGAAGTGTTCAAGGCCAGGTTGGAGGGAGCTCAGAGCTGGTCCAGTGTAAGGTGTCCCTGTCTATGGCAGAGGAGTTGGAACTGGGCCCTCTTTAAGGCCTCTCCCAACCTAAGCCCTTCTGTGGTTCCAGAAATCCAAGTACTTTGAGACTCTCAGCTACACACTTCAGGCTGGAGTTTTCTGTTTTGGCAGAATGATACTTCATCATGTTAAGTTAAAACCTTCAAATCTTTTATTTCTTCAGTTGTTGATATTTACACATGCATTATTCTGGTAGCACGGTAGTATTTTTTCATACCAATTCATAAAGGCACTTCAGAATTTCAGTCCTGTCTTTAACAGTTTCAGACTTTATTCCAGACAACCTATGTTGAATCTACTGCAGCATTGTGGGACTCTTTTGAGCTGACACTAATAGGTCATTAATCTGAGAACAGTTCTAAAAACATCTGTGTACAGCAGCAAGACCATTGTTACACTGAAATGGTCAGAAGCAATGGCAGAAGTACATCAATAGATCTATTTGTCCTGCCACAGATAAAACCCATATTATTACACTAGGTTTAGAATTCAAGGCATGGAAAAACTGTTCAAATCTTTCACCTGAATTTCATTTTGAAGCATTTTAAAGTCATTTTGAAGCAAATGACTTTAAAGAATGTTTGCTCTGATTAAATATGCAAAGGTAGATTTTACACTAAATAAAGAAACTTGCTTTTCTCACAGTTGCAACTGGGATATAAATCCTTTGAAGGATGAATGTGTTCAACATTTGTCCAAAAATTAAGGCAAATTCAGTGAACTGGAAAAAACAGAGAACATACATGGGCAGCATATTATTAAGAGACTGTTTAATTTATCCAGCAGGAGTGGGCGAGTCCTCTACCAGCAAGACTTACGAAATAAAAAAGTATGTAAAATGGTTTAATAACAAAAAGCTATAAGAAGCAATCACACAGATTCAGATAAGAAGTAGGGTATAGATTTTTGAGGAGCAGGAGTGGTTCATCTGTGAACAAATATTGAGGGTAGTAGCAAGGCAGTCCCTGTTATTTCAGTGTCTCCAAACCAAAAATAAATGCCTGTTACAGAATGAGCTTTAGTCACATGTAAATGACAGGGCTCCATAAATGTTAAGAAACCTGCCTGTGTCTAATACAGGAGAGGTCAAACTGGGAAATCTAGGTTTTATTCTGCCTTTTAACACTGTGAATAGGCCAGGGAAAATAGCTCTGCCCAGACACTCATCCATCTGGCATAGTTCAGCCAAGAAGCATTCTCACACACAGAAAAAATTGTCTAGATGAATAGAACAAGTTATCAAAGAAACAATGTTTTTAGAGTGAGGCATGAGAGTAGAAATTATGTGGCAGAAAAAAGTAGTAAGTAATCACATGTAGAATGTTAATTGCATGTATATTTATGTACCTAATAAAGCAGAGAGAAATTCCATAATAAGTTAAAAGAATAAATGTAACATTTTTAAAAAAGGTTTTTAAAAAAGGTAGTTTTAAAAAGGTAAGTGAAAGAGCAATGGAAGGAAGGGTAAGAGAGGGAAATTAAATTGATAAATAAGATAAAAAGCTATTGGGCTGAACAAACAGAAGAAACCCAAGTTATTGACCCCAAAGTTATCCCAACCATTTCATACTCCTACTACCCCTGGGAGTCTCTGCAGTTTACTGCTGCAGTTTTTCAAACACTTTTATAAACTAAAACACACGAGACATCCCCACACTTTTAAAAAGGCTCCTTGAATTTTTCTCTGCTGCAGCACCAACAAGAAGAATGTAATTTCCAAACCACACGTTGAAATGTTCGGCTCAGATACTGCTGCTTTATGTTTGAACTTGTTGAAATCAGGGAGACCAGAAAAGCTGAGGCTGATGCTGATTTTGCAACTAGCAAAACCATTACACTACAGCTGGACTTAGGGCAATGCATGTATTAATAAACTCAGCCCAGACATGCTGTTCTCTGTGTGCAGCTGGTGTTGTTTCTCACAGACTTTTTCAGAGTCCATCTCTTCCACTCCTTCTGCATCCAGTGGAATAACCCATCTGGTGTATATGGAGCCACTTGATTAAAAAGTTTCTTAAACACTGAAAAGAAGGCACTCAGGAATGACTGACAAACAAGGCCAGGCAAGGTCTGCACTTCAGCTTGTGGTTGACCATAGTGTAAGAGTAAAATACCTTTACTTGCTGTGTTAATACATCGGGATAACTTGTGCATCACTACTGCTATAAGATTAACCTTTCTTCCCACCAATAAATAAGAGGCCTGCTCATTTTAATTTCCCATATTCAAAATTAGTGGTGCTTAGACAGCTTGTGAGAATTCACCCTTCAGTTAATGACTAGGATGATGTGAAGTTGTATTGTAAAATAAAAGAAGTTTAAAAAACTTATTGTAACTACTACAAGATAACTATTTTACAGAAAGGATTTGGTCTTTAAGATTATAAGATTAATCTACCAAGTAAAGAGATGGTATCATGTTACTTTACACTGAATTACTAATTCATCAGTGGCCAACTGTAACGGTGTTTATTTCCTTACCTCCTGTGTGCCTGCCTCCGGGTCAGTCATTCCAATCACAGAGAAATCCCCATATCTGTCTCCATTGGCATCAATGGACACCTGCCCTGCAATGCCTGAAGAATGGCATGTGAGGAATCAGAAAATTAATTAGTTAAAATACTGAGCCTTTCCAAGCAAAACATGAAAACAGTGCACAGGTTTTTACAAACCGATATGACAGGAAATCTCATCAGTCTCCCTGCATTTTTGTTGGCATTCCTGAAGAAATTGTAATTTCATCTCAGTGTCTGCATTCCTGAATTCTTAACATTTCTCCTTTTTAAATATCAAATGTGTGAGACTGGAGAGTACGTGAGAAAAATCTAATCCAAAAAACCAGCATGTAAGACTGAAACACAAATAAATTTAATGTGAATTATTTACAGAGAGCTTAATCCTGAAATACCTGATGATGCCTCAATAAGGAGAGGCCAGCTGATGTGCTGCAGAGGACACAGGGGCAGAGACCTAGATCCCACAGGCTGAAGGGGCTGCTGCACCCATACAAACAGTCCAAAGCTGTTTCCATCTAATGGGATACTGGAGATGTCATGGACAAGGGACACCATGTGCACTCATGTGCATTAAGCCCTACATTCATCTACAGATTAACTACATAATACAGTACAGTTTGGTTTTCATTTCTAGAGCCCCATTTCACTTCCTTGTTTTGCAATTTCTAGAAAATTCTGGGGAAACTGGGTCTCATTGATTCACAAGATATCTCAAGTTTGAAAGGGCTTCAGGAGATCTTGAGCCCAACCTCCAACTCAGAGCAGGGTCAGCCAGGAGGATGGTCAAGGTTTTATCTGCTCTCCAAAGTCTCCAAGGATGGAAACTGCCCAGCCTCACTGGGGCAACTTGTTTGATCTGTCATGGGAAATGAACACAGCCTTGGATTCAATCTGAACCTCTTCTTTAAATGTATGTCCTTGTGTACAAAAAGCTTACACCTCTGGAGGTCTAAGTCAAACAGGTTCTTAAAATCCATCAAACAATACCAATTAACTATGGTGAAGATATCTTCAGACTGCTGATACACTTTTTCACCTCAGATATTCAAATGTCTCCCCTGCCTGACACCAAACACAGCCATTTACACCTGTGCAAGGCAAACAGGCATCATTGTACATTCATGTTACGCCAACCACATGCCTAGACCAGGCACAAAGCCATGGAGATTCCAGCTCTCAGTGACACTCAATGAGAAAAGAGAGGTCAGATATTCAGAGCATAAATTTCCCCCAATGTACCTAATGATAGTGTGTGTGCAACAGACTTAACACACCTCCATTTATTCTGCATCTCTTCAGATTTAGTGATGTCAGGAATATTTCAGCTTGCTGTGGTTCTCAAAATACGCAGTAGTAATCAAAAATTATTGTCAAGCATCTATTTCATTATAACAACACAGTAATCAAGCAGCTGTCAATTCAATTACTGCAGAGAAATGGAATGGGTGTAACAACCACTTGGCTGTGAGACACTGAAAGAAGAGGCCACCCCGAAGAACTGTGATGTCCCTGCTTACACATGACAATTTGGACTCTGGATCTGACAGGAGGTGCTAATTGGAATAGACTACCTAAGAAAATCAAAACTCAGTCGTTCCTACTGAAAAAGACCCCGACAAAGCACAGTAACTCCAGGTTTCAATTTTAGTACCTATTTGCAAAAACTAAGTATTCAATTTTTCATCTGAATCAAAAATAGGAATTTGAAAATTTGACACTTCCTGCAATTTTCTTAAGAAACAGATGTGGGAAATTTTGAAACAATTTTAATAAAGATTTTCATTTGCATGAGGGTGAAATGATTTTATCTCAACTTTCTTTCTGTTCTTTTATGTGAGATACCTTCATACAAAAAATTGTGCTATTTTTTCAGAGGAAATGCCAATGAATAGCAGATATTCACCACCAGATGAGCCATGAAGTTATACCATGCTCTCTTTAATAACCCAAGCAGTAAGAAATCCTTTGATCACCTCAGCCTTATCCTTTCCTAAGCCCATAATGTCTGTGCAGCTGTGGCAGGCAGATGGAATTCTGCAGGAAGCAACATCTACATTCTGTTGGGAGTCCTGATAAGTCAGAGCAGGCTGTAAAATGAGGTGCCAAGACAGTCAGATATCCACATGTCAGAAGTTAAGTTAATGTCTTTAGTGAAACTGGAGCTCTCATTCTCAAGGCCTGCAAAAGTTGAAGGGAATTACAGAGCTTCAGTCCTGCAGCAGAACCTGATGGGTTGCATAAACTGTACCCTGTGATGCTGCATCCACTGCAGAGTGGGGCTCACAGGCAGAATAAAAGGAATCTTCCTTCAGGGACTGGATTTCAAGTCACTGAGTTAAAGGCCACTTTCCAAATAAGTTTTATGTCCAGCAAAATACTGCCACAGGGAGAAAAATGCACATGACTAACAAGCATTTTGACCTTTTCAGCTGCACCCTCACAGCCCATCTCAGCTGCATTTTCAGAGTAAGTGGAACAGGTCAGCCACCATCAACAATCCGGTTTTCACAAGTGGGGAAAGAGAACTCCTGCAAAGTGTGAGAATCAACTACGTGGCCCACCTAGAGCACATGGTACTACAAAGGATGCATGGCACACCAGCTGGTGACTTCCTGGAGCACAGGAACAGGAGCAGAGAAAACTCAGGCTGGGGCACATCTGCTCAAACACAGCACAAACACAGAGGCAAATCCTTAGACACCAGATTCCCTCCCTTAAAATAGAGTGTTTTGGGGAGCCATGGATGTGAAGAGATATAGTGGGACATCAAGCACAATATGCGTGATGCAGGGCTGCTTATGGGAAGATTGCAACCAGCATAATATAAAGAAATCTGTGTGTTCCCTTAAGTTACTATGAGTGTTCTTTTGCTTTGTGTTCACACCACAATTTGAGAACAGAAAACTGGTTTGGAGCTGCTGCCTTTCTGGCCTTCCTGCACTATGTCCACTGTGTTCTAAGAGCTGAGAACTTGGCCACTGAGGTTTTTCTTACACATTCAAATGAATCATTCCCTTTTTATCTAGGAGCAATGTTTCCTTCTCTCAGGCATTTCCACAGGAAATCTTGCCAGTCCTACACCAGATGATTGGACTACAACATGAGATGGATGGGAAAATTATAAAGAGATGGAGGGAAATATTTTAAGAGATGAGAGAGGAAACTGATAATCTTCAGTTTTCTTATTAAAATTCTTAGCTGGCAAAAGCATCTACATTGTTTTGCAGCAGCAAGGTGGCACACAAGTGCCAGTTGCACTGCAGAACTGCAGCCTCAGGATTAGGCATAGAAAGGCACAGTGCTATTCAGCTGCTGCCTCTAAGACAACTCACGTAGTTCCTGAAAGGAGGCTGGGGGAAATCCTTCTAGGGCCCAAAGAAATCCTATTGAGAAGCACAAAATAACCCCAGCCCTGGCACCTGCTTGCTTCCATCCATTCCCAGGCTTTAAAGATAAAAAAGCCTTATGGAAAAAATGAGGCAATCTCAGAGCTAATAGATGAACGTGAGCAAAGGGAGCAGCTGTAATCTTTTCAAAAACAAAGAAGGAGCCTGAGAAAATTATTGGTAATTCTTTACAACATCAGTGAGGGTCCTTAAAATTGTTAAGAGTTTTTTGAAACTGAGTTGAGACCTCGACAGTTGGTGCAAAAAAATTCAGACTGGTGAGGTATGTGAGCCAGCCTTAAAGATACACATGGTTTTACATGGTTACTTTCCTCTCTCTTAGAAGTGGAACAGGCAAGGATCCTTACTTTGCACAGAACAAAGACCTGAGTTCTTTTGACTTTGAAAGCTGGACTTCCATATTAACTCTCACCTTCATATGTTCTGTTCCGTGTTTGTTGAACAATTTTCTCCCCATCTTTCTTACTGAAACCAATCTTCAGGACTTCCTGTAAAGCTAGAGCATAAAGAAGAATAGCATCATGGAATCCTTCCACAAACATATTCACCTAAAAAAGAAAGAAGAAGAAAAAAAAAACAATGGCAACTGACACATAATGGAATTTTTCTTCCATGGGGAACTGATTAACTAGGGAGAATCTACAAATTAATCAAAGTGACTAATTTGGAGAGTTACTTTTTCAGCTACTGGAATACACAGGAATCTATCGCAAAAAAACCTCTGGGGGACAATAGCAAATGACAATAGAAAATTCTGACCCATTTTTAAAAACAGTTAACCACTATCAGCTACTCTGGACATTTAAATCACACTTCAGTGTTGTGTCTGAACAGCTCTGCAGATAGGGGAGAAATCTGCAGATCCCAGTTCCCATGCCCAGAGGCACAAATTCTGCACTTGACCATGTGAGATTCTGTAAGGTGCTGAGCACCCTCATCCCACAAAAGCAAATACAACCCCCTCCCTCTGCAAAGGGGACTTAGCACCTCTCAGGACTGGGAAGTATGTTCTGTCATGATTTTTTTTGGAGAGCACAACTGGTGAATTTGCTTGTTTAATGATTACCACTTCCATTTCTGGCCCTTGTTCAGCCAAGCATCTCTCCACTAGCAAATGAGCAATGGAGAAAACTACTTACCATCTCCAGCAATGTGTTCTCTGGAACTGCCAGGAGAACCTTTTCCTGTCCTTTATCGTTTTCTCAATAAGTTACGTGAAATGAACAAAATAACTCTAATAACCCTAACCCTGCTTTATAACCCTAACACAAAAAGAAGATTGCTGGCAATGAACCTTCATAGGCAACCTACAGTTTTTGGTCTGTGAGTTATAAAAACAAACAGCTGAGTGCTGCAGAATCATTACAAGTTTGCTCTCAGGAGCCTGACATGCTTCAGTGGTGAAGCAATAATTATTTCAGGAGTGGAATTCAGATGGAGACCCATGAGCAGAAGCTGATGCAGTACAACCTGAGCAGCACAGGTTATTTCTCTTCTGTAGGCAGCAACCCATATTTCAGCAGTGCAATGCACTCACTCAGTGCATAGTATTTCAGAATGAATTATCTTTGCAGCTGCAAGAAAGATGTTCCCACCTACTCAAGAGTTTCACTACAACAAAGAAAAAAACCTCCTGATATCCTAGCAAAATTGTAACCACATCATGCGGTCTCATTGCCACTTTCAGTGAACAACTCACGTCTACAAATATTCTCCAGGACAGAAGTAACACTTAGCTTATCTTCTCCTTCAGTGTATCTAAACTATTTAAAATGCAAGGAAATGCAGTGCTACTCTAACTCTCACAGGCTTAGCTGGGCATTAAAAAGGTTACAAGACAGAATATGTGGCCAGTTAACTAAATAACTGCTCCACAGATAAAAGGTATTACATAGTTGATTGGCTAAGCTGAACTAATCAAACCCTGATAATGCAATTACATCCAAGACATTCCTTCACTCCTAATGCAGTTGCCAATAGTAAGGAGAATTTTGGAATTATTTACTGATAATATGAAAGTTTACGTTGCTCTGAGATTTAAAACTGAACTTTAAGTAACTCCAACCTGAGCTGCAGTGGAATGTATCACATTCATCGGGGGGAGAGCCCACAGCGCTACAGGACATGCAGAACAGTTCAGCTCACTCTGACAGCCACAGACTAAAGGGCAGCTGCAGTTATTCTGAGCTAAAGAGAAAGCCTGAAAGAAGAGGTTGAAGTCAGGCTTTTGGAGGAATAAAGAGAGCTGATATACAGAGTGCACACTAGGACAGGCTTTGCCAGCAGGGGCTTTAACTTTTCAGAATTGAAGAAAACCCAACCAAACCAAGAAACCACAAAGCTCGACAACTGCTTCATATGCCAGTGTTAGAGTCCAAGTGGCCTGTGGATAATCAAACTTCAGCTTTCTTTATGTGACAGTCTTTCTCTCAGGAGAGAAATTAGACTCTCCAGTAGCTATACCTCCCTGCTGGCTGATTTACAGTTTGTGGCTGGCATTTGTTTCAAGGAAAGCTATTTGTCACTTCTTTCGTCCACAGCAAAGACCTCTCAGTGTAACACAGCAACCTTCAAAATCCATTTTGTCAGCTAATTTGCTCAACCTGAAATCTACTCATGCCACTAACCTGAACACCCTTCTGCAGACACTGCAGATTTGCCAGATAAGCCCTGTCAAAATTCACTTGGCAGTTTGGGAGGTTACTGCCATAACCACTTGCCAAAGCTGTACTTGGCCAAAACCCCTGATATTACATGTGAAAAATCACACTAGAAAATCATCAGAAAATCATTTATGCCACTGCTCAGTTGCTCACACACAAACCCCAGCATTTCATCTCATGTTGTCAAGGAAGCTGAAACTATAGGCAATTTATGCCATTTAAAATCTTCTGAAAGACTTGTAATTACTGTTTGCAGATGGGATTGCACTTACACTCCCCAGCCAAACCATATGCTGGGCACACCTGAGACTTCTCACATTAATCCAAGAACACATTTAAGCAGCAGTTCTTGAAAGGGGATACATGATCCCATGAAGGAAATAAAGTTTTCCTGCGTATCATCTCATTCAATCATTTGTACGTTGCCACAATTCCACACAGAGCACGGGTTGCATGATGTGTAGGACAGAGGAACATTAAAATGTGAAGTTAAGGCTGCAAAAAATTTTGAAGTATTTGCTCTTTGCTGCAGGGAAAGCATTAAAAAGGGCTAGACTATAAAGTTTATATTCTGGGAATGATTCAAAGAGGAATGAGAGTAACTGTGAAGATGTCTTCACAGGCTGCTTGAAAGCATCCATGGTAATTAATAATGTGTTAGTTCAATCTTAAGACACCCTCAGGATAAAAACTGAACAGAGTATAAAATCTGTTAAAGGCCCACTAATCTAAATAAATAATTAAAAGTTCTTTTAGCTGAGCTCTAATAAAAAGTAGAATTTTGTTACTACAGTGTTTTCTCTTTTCATTTTTATACTGCTTTTTAATTACAGGTATAAGCAGAGCTCCAAATGTTGTGATCACAATTTGCACTACTGAAATGTTGCTGTCCCTGGCCCCTACTGCCCAGCAGGGCCACCCCCTCAACGTGGCAGCAATGCCACTGGCAGTAGAGAAGCTGCCAGGTTTGCTGAACATCTTTGGAGGCTGCAATACAAATACGTGGGAAACCTCTTTCTGAGCTGTCTTCTTTCACATCCTATTCTAATACCACATCCCTAAAAAGCAAGTATGCTAACTGCAGAGGTGAATAAGATCTACAGCCCTTTTACCTTCCTGCCTTTCCACTCTAATTAATCATCTTCTATCAGAGAAAAGAAAACAACCAAAACCCAACAACCCCTCTCAGCGGAAATCACATGCATAAATTTTACCCAGTTTGAAGTTATGGTTCCCCAAGCAGCTATATTGTGGCCACACTGTTCATATATACCAAGGTGTTAACAGCACACACAGCAATGCAAAATACTACCGATGTGGAAGACAGCCAAGCTACAGCTATGCAGGACCCATAATTTTCCATATCCTGCCTACTGACTGTAAAATAAGATTATTCTCTTCCATCTGGAACTGCCCAGCTCTGAATCACAGCAATTACAGCAATTAGTACCACTTCCATGCTTACTGGAGAGCACCATCATCATCAACTTTTTTCTACTTTTTTTCTATTTGTGCTAACATTTTTCAAACTCGGTCTCTGCATCTACTTTCCAGAACATCCATAGTTATTTTCAAGTTGTCAAACTATAGTTTCAGCCCAAATCAGTGAGGGCCTTAGGAACTGCAGAGAGCTTGTACCTGGACATTTTGCAAAAATCTTACCAATTTATGTATTTGACATGATATTCCTACTATGTCACACTGTTTCAATGTATCTCAATATAAGTACTTTTCTAAGCAGTTGCGATTTAACTGTCAGTTCTTTTAATCCTCCTTCACTGAGCCAATTATAACTATGGTCCCTTCTTTATGAGCTTTCTTAAGTAGCCCTGACATAACTAACTTCTCTTATATGCACTCTTGACACATATATTCAGCAGTCTTCTGCTGACTCACTATCCAGCACTATTCACTCACCTCTGCAGCAGGGATTTCTTTCTTTAATTCCCATTTGTTGCATATTCCCATTCAGGACATTGCCACAGCCCATGGTGTTCTAAGTACTTGTTGAGGGGGCCTGAGATGGTCAGGGGCCCTCAGCAGTTTTTGATGAGTTACTATGACCTAGGTCTGAGCTGTACAAATCCAGAACAAGATTCCCATATAGTAGGTGATCAACACATAGTCTGAGTGGAATTGACATGTAGATTGAGAATGTGAAGCTGAGGAAGAATATCATTACACCTGATCATTACCTGAGAAAAGGTCAAGTGCATTGAAATCAGCAATGTCATGTGCAGCTTCAGCTTTGCAGTACTGTATTGGTCCTATTGCCATAACACTACTACATATCATCCTGCATGCTACCACCATAACAGGATTATCACAGCTTTCACTAGCCCACCATTCATCTCCTCAGATCCTCACAGGATTTCTTCATGCCACTAAGCAACAGAATCTCACAGAGCTCCTGAACATCACCTATGGAAAACAGCTACTCCCATGCACTGGGACTTGGATTTCAAGGACTCCCAAGCACAACAAATCCAAAGCCACAGGACACAACCATAGTCAGCTGTCATTAACAGCATGTCTTGGGGTGCCTACAGACAGGGATGCACCACTGTGGAACCAAAGCAGGAACTGGAAAGGAGGTACTTGAAATTAGCTGTAAGACAGTTAATTGAATATGTTTGTTTAAATACCTAAGACTAAAAATACAGATGGTTTGCTACATACAGCAAAATACAATAAAAATACATACTGCTCCCCTACTGGACCTCAGTTCTTCAAACAAAGAGTTAGAAGACGCAAAAAATAATAGAAACACAGGCTTTCTTCAAAGAAGGCCATTTTCTCAATATTTAATTCAAAACTGAAAAAGAATATGTGATATCACACCAAATTCTGGGCAACACAGCTGTAACCAAGGACAGCCTCATGCTGAATCCTGTCTCTATAAATGTACAAAATCACTGATATCCTGTCTCTATAAATGTATAAAAGGGCACCTCGTCAAGAACACATGAGGCTCAGGACTTGGTCTAAAGGACATGTAACTATCCAAACTTACTTCATTATTTGGGGCTGGAACTCACATCTCTTCCTAGGAAAAGAGGAAGAGTGTAACAGTAAAACCATGTTGCATATCTAAGAGAGATTTATTCAAGTACTGCTGTATCAATTCCATGTTTCACAGGGGGACAGTGTTCATGTGGAAATTCATGAGATTTTTGTTACAGGGGAGCATGTGACTTTATTAGTGGGATTCTGCAAACTGAATATTGTACTCCACTCTAAAATTTATAGCTTAAAAATTCAGCACTGCAGTCAAACAAGATATCACTTCCCTCTAAGGAGGTTTTTTCCAACAAGGCTGCCTGCTTGTGTTTATCCCCTTGCCAATATTCCCTGGAGCAGCAGTGATGCTGAGAGCAGAGGAGATAAGGTGTGTGCTCCACCCAAGCACTCTGCACACCAGGCAATGTGTCCCTGGCACAAGGAATTTGCAACTGAAGCCCACATTTAGAGTCTGGGACACAAGCATTGCTTACAGCTCATCAGCCACCCATCTCCACCATGAAAGAGGCTGCATGCACCATTTGAGAGACAAGATGTATAGCAAGATCCCTGCTCTTTTCTGCACTTTCTGTTTGATTTGGACACAAAGATGCTGTGCTGCAATTAAGCCCATTTATTTGAAGTTAAGAGCATGCCTCTGCCTGCCTGCACTGTTCAGCTGGTACTTGAGCTGATGTGCACTCCAGGCACGCCAAATCACTGCTGCCTTCAGACAAGAGGATGCTTACTTCAAGAGGACTGAAGTACCACTAGTAACAAACTCCCATCCATTTTAAAGCCAATTGTGGACCAGAAGCCAGTCTTTTGTTTCAAGAAAAGGTCTGCTGAAATAAAATAAATTAACAAAAAGAACATAGAAGTAAATTAACAAATTACAGCAATATCTGTGATTTACTTAGAAAAGGCAGCCAAATTCAGGAAGTTAAGGGTATTTGTCAGTGAAGGTTATTTTCTTGCTCTGGAAAGAAAACTAATCACAAAGCCAGCTCCTTTGCTCTTGTATCTCGTCACATTCTTCAAGTCTTCTTCCTTGTTTTTCTTTTTACCCCATTCTTGAATAACTAGTAGATTTACTCACAGTCATCTGGCTGTGGCAGACACAAGTTGCTCTATTGTCTCAATAGTGAACCAAAGCAAAAACCTATTCAGTCCCAGACTACAGGGTAGCTGTGCTGTGAAATGTCAGCTAAAGCACGTCAGGCTACAGTGACAACACAGATACAAAGGCAGGGAGAAACCCTTCCACCCCACTGCCTGAAAAAACTGCCCATTCTTTGTTTATTGCTTGCAACACTCTCCTATGGTTATCTGAAAAATAGCTGTAAACCCGCAGGGCCTGCTGCCAACAGGCTGGGCAGAAATTTCCAGATACAGCCAAAATGAGCTCCTTCCATCAAACACAGAAAGAGGAACTGTCACCTCAGCAGAGTTAGAACCTTGCCCAAGTCAGTTCACACCAAGGGGCTCTGACTGCTGTACTCAACCTGACATCCCTGGGTTCTTCCCAGATCTCCACTGGCATGGCCAAAGCAGGGGCAGGCTGAGCTGAGAACTGTCCTGCTCCAGGAACAGGATGCTCTTCTGGACCAGACTCTCCCCCTGAAAACCTGTGTGGGATTTATTTCTGGCTCTATCCATCGTGTTTGCTGATTCCTTTAGCAGGTGCCCTTTGTGGTTTTGGCTCCTGCACTACCTTTTAATGCTGCCCTCAAAGGAGTGCAATTGATGTATCTAAGCAGCAGAACTGTTTTGTACCAGAACTCAACTACTTACAGAATATTCTTTTAGAGGAATTGTTCCTTATATATGATTTAAACACATACTATTCACCTTTATAATTTAGCTCTAAAGGGCTCCAAGTCACCTACAAAGAAAAGGACAGAATCAGAGAATACATTTTTGTGCTCCGCTCTTAAGGTGAAATATCCTATGTTTATAATTCATATCCAACACCAGATAAACAACTACTGCAAAGGATCTCTAGCACATAGCACTATACTGTGACTGCCTGAATACTGAAGGGATCCTTACCATAAAAGGTACAGCTGTCATTTATAAAATTAACCTTCCTACTTTTTTAGGATTTCCTGTCTTCTAACAAACTATGTGGTCATTCACACAGTGAGTTACAAAACTGTGTCCAGAAATTACATATCTAGTGAAACACAAGAGATATTAAAGAAATTATACTTTTCAGCTGAACACAAAACACACACACAGAAACTAAAATATGCTTGCCTTAAATAGATTTGTCTAAGAGTCCCCATTGGTAGTCTGATAATCTGTTACACAGTTAAAATGAATGCTTACATTTTAAGTTGGCATTTAAATTGGGACATTTTAATAGCAGATAAACACTTAGCAGCAAAAAACACCACCCCCATCCTTTCATTAGATATTAAGTTTTTGATGTCAGTAGGCAAGAATGTTTTACAAGCAGGAACGTCTCAGTTTTCAGGATGACAGTCACTCATCTGAAAAAATCAGTTCCACTTGCTAAAATAAGTTAGTGTTTTAAATGAATGCAGAGCTAGAACAAACAGGAAGGACATTTTTTGTTAAATGTTTATCCTTGTACAATGTGCAATTGTTTTGGGTTCTGGATTACTAACATTATCACCAAACCACAAAAATCATGGAAATATTTTAATTTTTGCATTAAAAATTCTCAAGATTGCATCAGTTCTCATACTAAATTCAGAAAAATCACTGTATCTCTTTGGAGACAACTTATGTGTTCAAACTGAATTTACCTGTGCTGCACCAGCTGGTGGGCTGGTAAAATCTTGGATGGGGTAAAAAACCACATCTCATGAAAAGGACCATTTAATTTCTGCTTTGCAGCAGATCAGCAAAGACTACCCAGCAGAGCATTTGCTTTACAGTCGTAAGGGCTGGATAAACACAAATGATTCAGACACAGCCAAAAGAGGTGCTTTAGCTCAAAAGTATGTTTGGAGCTAGGATTAGTCATCTAAGGTCCTTATTCAGTACCAGGCAAAAATCAGGCACACAAAACCAGAATTCATAAGAACCAGCATCCCACCTCACCCTTGCCAGCAGGGAAGCCAGAGAATGAGGGATGATGTGACCCTCTTACTCTCACACAGGCAGGTAACAACTCCCCACTGCATGAACTTGCAGTCAAGCCTTCACAAACCCCAATCCTTCTAAATTCCCTGCCGCTTTCATCTAAATGCCCTGGGCCTCCTATTACTGAGTTAGCATGAGAGAACTTCAGGATCCAATCTCTGCTTTCAGAGAATGTGAATTCCACCTTTCCCCTGCCTTGTCTGCAGGGCATCCTGAGGTGGAGGCACTCCTGGAACTGAAACCCAGGTGCTGGGGGAGAGGTATGACCTGCCAAGACCTGGGGGACCTCGGAACTGGGAGTAAATAATTTGCTAGAAGAGCCCACCTGAGGCTGTGGTTGCCATGACAAATGATCCCTTTATTAAATACCAGGGTAAATGGGCATATGAACTTGTAAACTTTAACGGCATGGAACTAATGCAAACCCTCAGGCTGTTATTAGTCATGCTTCCATTCCAAATAATTTAAAGTTTAACTATTTGGTTTTGTTATTTTCTTTCAGATAGTGGATACCTGATGAAAGGTGTTCAGCTGGCTGATTAACCACCCATTTGCTGGCATACCTATGAGGATCACATCAGCACAGGAGAGGTACAGCAGCTATTTTAGCAGATACTTTTGTGTACCTTCAGCAGGCAGAAAGGTTCCAGCTACACACTTGAAACACTTCCTCCCACTCCCCAGCAGCAGCGTGGTAGTTAATTCCTCTAAATCTGAGGATTTGCAGCCACTCCAAGAAACTAAAGCCTCACTTTCACAGCTGCTTGCATCCTTATTGACTGTCTGATCCCTGAGATACTCCTTGGTTTTGCTCTCTAAGATATTTTGTAGTCTGCAGGCTGATGGGCTAACTGGATGCATTGTACACACGCATTTCCCACCAAATGTAAATGTCCTGTTTAGTGAATGTCACCTTTCTCCCAGCCATGGGGCAAAGGGCGTCCTCACCTACCCTCCTCCCATTGTCCCTTGCCCCTTTCTCATGACCCTCTTATTCATTTGCTCTGGGACAGAGACACTCCTTGTCTTTTCAATACGCTTTGATATATTAGTTCTTTTCAGAACGGGCTAGACCTTCTCATTTCTGTCCCAGACTTCTCTTCCTAATGAAAAAAGTATCTACCAAAAGAGTAGTTTTGAGTGTCCTCCTGTGGGCTCCTTTGCCTCCTTGCATGCACAAGAACATCACTGCCTTTATTCACACATTCCATTCTCACAGGCTGACTGCACTACCCCCTATGCATTAGCAAAATTACTAAATATCCCCTGAAAAAAGAATACAAAATCAGAGTTGGCTGCACTGTACACTGACCTTCTCTTACAGCCCAACGGAGTGGAGCACACCCAAGCCCTGCTGCCTGTCCCTGCTCTGCCACCACTCACAAACCAGGGTGACCCCACTCACCCACAGGACTGGCCTGCCCTTCTACTAAAAGATTTTTTTCTTCCCTCCGGAGAATGAGCCTTTCCCAGGGCTACGTTCACCTCAACCTCTGAGCACTCAGCCATAAGAAATTAATGTGCTGACACAGCATGAGATCTCAGACTTGAGGTGTTACTGATTGCCACCTACACTGGATTTTTAGAAGACTTGTCATTTGAATTTCACAAAGTCAGATCCTGTCATGCTGTCAATCACTTTCAGCCTACCAATACCCCAAATGATTTCAAGAAAGCTCCCCTGGACCACCTCAGTGTGGAAGCTGCCAGTGTGGAGGCAACAACTCTTCTGCTCTGGTGATCTCAAACAAGGAATTCACATTCTGGCCTTGAAGAATTGTTCTTCCTTTATGTCCCTAAAGAAAACAAGGCATGGCTCCTTCCCCACACTTCCAGCCACCCTCATAATCAAACTCTCTGATTAAACTGCTTGGCTCAGACAGAATTCAAACACTGGACTCAACCCAATCTGTGTTACCACAGGGTGAGGGCACCACCACAGGCGAGGTGAACTCGCACAGCACCAGCTGAGGCTGGTGGATCCCATCAGCAGAACAGCTTCCCTGACCACCCAGGACCCTGCTGCTGGCTGCAACACCATCCTGACAGGGGACACGTTCACCCAAGCCTTGTTGAGCTGAGTGCTTTTTCAGAAAATAAGGATACCTCCAACTCAGTGATATTTTCGTAAGATACATAGAGAACAAGACTCACAGAAAAAGCAGTGGCTGCTAAAAAGTCTGCAAAGCAGCGGTATTTCATTTTTCAAGTGCCATTTTATGCAAAATGAGATACAGATGAGACTCTGTATCGCCTTCACTCATGTATCAGAACCAAATCTGAGGACCATTCTGTACCAGTACCAAAAATCATACGAATTTACATTAAAACAATACCTCAGGGGGAGGTATTGTACCAAATTAGCTTTTGGTTTATTAGCAATGCAAATGGCATGGAGAATCACTAAAACCAGAAACAGGTTATGAATTTTGCAGGACATATTTTTCACACTTTATTAGTGGAAAATAAGGTATATTTCTAGCATGTACTTCAAAGAGTGCCTTACCCATAAATTTCTGAGTGCATGTTTAGTAAAGTGGAATGTGAATATCTGTGAAATCCAAGTAAAAACAGAGGGCTATGGAAAATACACAACATATCCATGAAGATCAACTCTAAACTTTTACATTCCCAGAAAGTTCAGAAGTTACTATTTCCAGATATACATACACTTTTACACTATCTCCTCCATGGTTTAAGACTGCTTCAAAAATATGCTTAGATAGGCTAAAAAAGCTAAACAAATCCATTGGAAAAGAGAAGAATAATTTCTTTCTTTTACTGTCTTTTTTGACATCTGTTACTGGCAAATAACTTACTATTACACTGTAGTTTTGCCTAAGACCCTGACGTGGATGACACTGGTCTTTCATACCACTAAGAAAGCATTAGCTTCAGGAAAGAAAAAAGTGTCTGCTGTATTCACTAAATTTAGCAGTCCACAGTTCAATACTCCTCTTACAGAAAATAAAGACACTCCCATTTATTCCACGGGGTGAAGGGTTGGTCGTGAAAATCCTAAATATGTTTTACTAATAGAATTCATCTTGTTAATAAGCTGGCATGTGAAACCGTTTTTTCCGGCTGCTGAAAGCAGCTTGTGGTTTGCTTTTATTCTTTCGAACACAATTAGCAAAGCACTCCAGCAGCTGAATAGACCCATTCATTTGAACAAATTATCCCCTGGCAGGGTTTGGGGGTTCTTTCTTTTTTTTTTCCTTTTTCCCTTAAATCTCCTCAAAGCTCTCTCCCATCCTTATGCAGTCAGAGGACACAAAAGACCGCCTGACATTAATCTTGCCTGCCTGTGCCTGAAAAAAAGACAAGTGAGAAGGACATTGCTGAATAAGTTACATTTTCAGCATCACAGCTACAAGACTGAATTGCTCACTTCTCCCAACCTTATCTTAGCTGGTGTGCAATCCTAATTAAAAGGCTGACGTAAGGAATACACACAGGGAAGAGTCTGGCACGGATGTTATGGATGAGATGATAAACTTTATGAGCAAAGCTACCTCCCATGTAGCTTTTGTAGTTAACTGTTGGAGCTAAAAGGTTGCTCTTCAGTGCACCATTTCTCCTTTGAGAGGGCTGAAAATGGTAAATAAAACAGAGTTACCCTTTCTAATAGGGAGCAGCATCTTGCTGATCTAATTAATCTACATAGTTCATTCTCTCACTGAGATTACTTTACTGGCAAATCAGTTCTCCTGATGCTCATTTGCAGGGTGAAAAAGGCTGTGGGTAGGATAAAACCCACGCATCCATCTCCTGAACAATGCTGTCATGTAGTTGACACAGCAGAAATATTTGTTTAATTAGTTACATTTTTCAGCTTTTAAATGAGAAGAAAAAACAAGCCATGGGTGGTCTGTAACCTCAGAAGAGCAAATATTTCTGGCTGTAAAATCATCTGAGCTCAGAATACTGGGTTGGACATAAAAAAAGCATTTACTGAATCCTCGGCCTGAGTCAGGAACAGAAGGTGCATTAAGAACTTCCAAACTGCACCCTACTACCACCAATTCATTAAGTGTTCAGCATTATTTAATAAAAATGGCTTATGCATATACTTTAACTGAAAGGGTGTTTATTCATAAACATTTTTAACTACAGTACGTGTTGGGAATTATTCACACACCAATTTAGAGACAGTTTGAAATTCTTCCTTCAAGTAATTGCATGCAATTCCCAATGCTGTCTGCCTCAACTAGGCTACAGGTCTGCAAGCAGAGCTTGCACAGAAAAAAAGTCAAGCTTTCTATAAAACTACAGGAAGTTTCTGAAAAAAACATGAGACACTGCTGAATGCTGAAATGATGACTGAGCAGATTTAATGCTTCAGCCCACAGTTCTTAGGATAACATTAACATGACAGTAACTGCTTTCACGCTCACACTGTTGAACAAACAAACTAACAATATTTGCTAATGGACTCAAGCAGCTTTTGCAATGGACTTTGCAACGGGACATTGCAGAAAGGGAACATCACCATTGCACCATCCTGTGCAGCCCAAATATTTCTAAGATGCTTTCTCAGAACCTCTCTGCAACTCTTATTTTTAATGCTGCCTAGTTAAATAGCACTTAAGGAAGCTTTTTACTTCACAAGAGAGATTCCTGGGTAAATTGTCTTCTCCACACGTTCCGGCTCCATCATAAGGCACAGGTTCTTCCACCTTCCCAATTTCCACTGCATAGCACCCATGCAGAAACAACAGAAACTTCTGAGCTGGGAAAGATGTACCCAAAACACGTTTTTCTCTTTTCTGTGTGATTTCACAGCTGGAGATGAAGACAGCCAACACTCTTTGACCTGTTACTCCTCCAAGGGCTGTATGTGTTCTGCATCTGGCAGTGGGACAGCTGCTGCTTTAGGACTTTGCCCTTTCTGTCTCCCTCATCTTTCCTTCTGTCATCTGCTTATTTTCCATTTTTATTATATTCTTTTTTGGTAGATAATAATGCCTTTAGGATTAGTGCTGGCAAGAGGCCAGGACAAAATGGCAGCACTAATGACTTTTGTTTGAGTTAGGGTCACTGTGAGATAATTTAGACCATGGTCCTGGGGCCCCATTTTCCCCTGACATTGGAAAAATCCACATAGAGAAGCAGACACACTGAATGCTTCAAGCCTCCTCTTGGGACACAGCTTGCAGAAAAGAATGAGGACTATATTTCAACACCCCTGGATAGGACTTGAGATGGGCTGTACTATTGATTATCTTTCCACATAGTTTTTGTTTTAAGGAGCAGAATCCAGCAGAGCAAAATCCATCTCTGTCGTTTCCCACCCACTCAGCTCAAGGACTTTTCCCTCCCAATCTTCCCTTGGAGGACAAGCCTTGCTTATGCACATGCAGGCCACTTTTTTCCCACGTTGCCAAAAAAAGCACATTTAATGGGTGCCCACTACCCAGAAATTTTTCAGAAGTGAAGGAATTCCCCTTGAGTCTGGCTTTTTATTTTTCCCCATCATTTTTAAGAATGGTTTCTCTTCTTAATCCTGAAGGCTGCCCCAAAATGTTTCTCCTCTGAAGAGGGCAGCAGGACAATCAGTTAAGGGAATATGATGCATCTCTTTCCCACTGTCCAAAGTGGGGAAATGTATAATTCATCATAAATGATGCAAAACAAACCAGAAAGTTAAAGTTCACACACTGTTAATGAAGAAACATAGCCAAGGGTTTTTTTGCTATACTCAACCAGAAACTCTCTTAGAAACATTTTTATTTTACCATTGGTAGAAGGCTGTGAACAAGCAGGTAGGGGAGGCCCTGCTGAAGTCTATTTTAGTTAAGCAACTAATACCAGGATACTCTGTATTTGAAAACAACCTCCTTCCCCCATAGTCATGACCTGTGTTCCTCTACAGAGAGCTCCAGATCCCAAAGGCCTCACCCATGGAGGTGCCTGTGAGCCAGGGGCTGATGTTTAGACAGCAGGAAGCTGTGGCAGGTGCACATGGATCACAAGATGTTCTCTGTGTCCCAGCAAGAATAGATTGGGAAACAAGAAGAGAGCCAGGTGGGAAAAGGAAGAACAGAAAGAGGAGTAGGAGAAGCAGCAGCAGGAAGGGTCCTACACAACTTGTCTGGTGCTAGCAAAGGCTCAATGTTTTGTGTGAAGGAGTGCTTGGAACAAGGTGAGGACTCTGGATCACAGCTGGAAATGGGACACAGGGAGGGGCAGCTCTCAGAGCCAGGCAGAAGAAGGTTAAGGATGAGATGGGAGCCAGCCCCCAGTGCTGCCCGGAGCACTGAGAGCACACACAGCAGCCATGGAAAGAGGAATGGCACCAGAGGACTTGGGCAGTGGGTGTGCAGCTGGGAGGGAGTCTCCCCAAAAAACACATCAATCTGCACAATGCCTTCCATGTTGGCACAGGGGAATTTGCTGACCAGAACAGGGCTTGTACCTGTGCAGCCCAAATCAGCACTGCACAGGGTTTACAGTGGCTTCCCACCCTAAAGAAAAGCATCATCTTGCCTGCCTCCGAACTGTCCAAACTACACACAGAATCCTGAGCTCTCAGCAGTATAAGGCTTTTCTTATCTGGGTAAATGTCACACTGAACAGACTAAAAAAAAAAGCCACAATAGTGCAGACAAATCTTAAGTATCTAAAATTATATTTCTTACCAACCACAACCAAAGGCACTGAGCAGGTTTTCAAAGGACATAGCTTGCCAAGTGACACAGAGAGAGAAAAGGGAGGAACAGTATGAATTAAGCCCCATGGTCTTCTTCAGAACTCATTTAGCAGGTTCTTCAGAGAGCAGCACCTTGAAATTGTGAGGTGGGGTTTTTCCACAAACCCAAGACAAAACACGCCAACAGAAGACTATGACTAGATTTTGAAAGTATCACAGGAATAATACAAACCACTGTGTGATTCAAATTTAACATTTTAGGTAAAATATTTAAATTAAATACATCCAAGTTCTAAGAATCATAAGTTTTCTAAAGACAGACAAAGTTATACAATAAACTGTAGGAAAACTTATTCATTCTTTAACATAACATTCAAGCATAAGCTGATGAACTAAAGATGGACACAATACTTAAAGCAAAGAGATGAGATGGAATCCTAAGTGGAAGCTGGAAAACGAAGGGTTTGGATTGCTTTCTTGAGTTTCAGGCTCCCATTTCCTATGGCTAAGGAAGATCTCCTCAAGGCTCTATTCTTTATAAGCATATTTGGAAAGTTGACACTGCACCATGGAGAAGGCTAAGTGTCTGGGAAGTACTTGTATCAGCATGTAGAAATCCCTGCAGCTATATGCTATACATTCTTGCTTCCACAAATGAACTTTCTATGAAAATGCCTAATGAACTAGCTTAGCACTAGCTCAAAAGCAATTTTCAAAGGCATTTTCCTCCTATGTTTTGAGAGGTTAAAAAAAAAGGCACATCCACGTCTGGAAGGCAGTGGCATACCCCAAGGCTTGCAAGGACTCTTGATATTTTAGACAGCTCAAAATAAAAACCAGCAACTACTTAAACATGCTTTGTTGGGAAATAAGATCACTTTTCTCATTCACATCAGGAATGATTTAATTACATGCAATACATATAGTGTAACTTTCTGAGGTTGGATTCTACAAAAAACCAATTATTGGAGAAAACAAAAAAGAAGGATATATTCCTTTGCCTGTTAGAGAAAGGGATTGGTGGTACAGTGAGAGAGATCTGCCTTTGCCCAACCTTACTGCTGATGAACTAGGAGATGAGCACAGGATAACTGGTCATGGATGCTGGTGCACAGATGTTGTGCACCTAGACCAAGTCTATCCTTGTAATTTGCATTATCTACCAAAAAAAAAAAAAAATCATGTGCAACAGCACAATTTTGCAACTGAGCTCAAGTGATTCTGCCCTGGTAAGGTCTCACTGCCACTTCTGCTTTAATCAGGAACATGTTTTTGAAGATGTTATGATCTGAAAACTGTCATTGAGTACTTACATAGTCATCTTCATGAAGACCTTGCTTCTGAACAGAACTTTTCACCTCCAGGGAAAACTTCTCAAACTCAGGCTTCACAGTCCTCAGCAGAGTGACAGTTTGGAGATATGAGTATGCTTTCTTGGCTTCAAGGTCATGTTTGTCTCCTCTTCTCCAAGAGCCATTTCCTAAAGAGAGAAACAACCGTATTTCCCAACTAGGTACCATTATGGGATTCCTTTTTCCACCCAAAAGTCTTCTGTTCTGATCACAGGAGAAATGGTAAAGCACAAAGATGAACAGACCCTTCTTCAAGGTGTGCAGGAAAGCAGGCATATTTTAAAAGGATGGGATAAATCCTAAGTGTAAGATAGCATCTTGGGCCCACACACATATGCCAGATCTCAAATGCAGAGATATTTAAGTTAGAAGAAGTGAGGAGGATTCAAGAACAAAGTTTTCATTACACTTCACTCCTCCTGGACATGCAGAAAGGCACCAGGAAAGTCAAGAGCACAATCATCACCCTGAATGGGAGGCAGATGGTGCAGCTCTCCCACTCAAGGACAAAACCATGTGCCATGGCTGCCAGACCAGCTTTTAATGGGAAAGGAATACAAAGAAATAAAATGGAATCTTGCGCCTACGCTGTATTTACACGTGTTTTGTGTCACAGCAAGGGAACAATTTAACTCAGACCACCAGCAAAGAAACCACATTTTTAAAAAGCAGGAGAGCTGAATGGTTGTTTGTTAGCAAAGAAGTCCTTCTGATAAACAAGCCCTGGACTTAGCAGGCCCTGAGATCCTGATCCAAAGCTTCAGGAGGTCAGTGGAAAGGTTCATGTTGTTTTTCTAGCAGGTTTTAAGCTATTTGATGTAAATGATAACTTAAAAAGGCTAGAGGGAACAGTGGTAGCCCTAAGGAGTGTGCCTTTAAATTCTTACAAGTAATTTAATCTAGAACAGTCTTTTTATTTTTTGAACAACAACAACAAACCCCATTATGGCTAAATGAGCCAAGACAAAACCTAATGCTAAATTCCCAAGGTGACCTGGAGGCACACAGGAACCTGAAATCATGGAGGATGTGGTTATTTTGCTTGGGTTGAGGACCACAGTGTCATTTGGACCAGGAGAAGCAAGCTGTTTGGGAGTAGAGATGTGAAGGGTGATGGAGAACAGGTAACAAACCCATGGAGCTCCTGGCACAGCCATTCCCAGCTGCATCACACAGCTGCAGGAACAAACCCTTGGACCTGAAGCAGGTAAACAGAGCTTGCTTTTTGCTCTCCCAGAACCATGGCACTGCTGCTCGGACTTAACTGGAGATTAAGGGAGCACAGGGGAAGAAATAAAGGCCCTGCACTTCCCAGGGGGTAAGTCCTGTCTCCTGCTTTTGGATCTAGGGCAGTTTCTGTCAGTCTCAGCACAGGGAAGGAGATACAGGAGCATCTGAGCCTTTTCACCTCTCTTGTACACCTCAGGAAAGCCTTATTTACCACAGCCCAGCACCACCTAGGACTGTAATATTTAGACATACCATCAACTTTGCTATTTTTTTAAGTGATTTAATTTTTTAGGAAGAAGTTCTAGATACATATGCCTTGGTTTAGGGATTTATTTCCCAACACAAGGTCAAAATCACACAAAACCCTATTCATCACAGCCAGTGGAGACACTGGATAGCAACTGACACCCCACTGTCTGGCTTTGCCACTCTTCCCTTCAGTGCCTGCACCTGACCTCTTTACTTCTTCCAAAGAGAAAAAAATGCACATCTGGCAATTGTAAGCAAACACATCTTGCTACCTTCCCCAAAAGAGAGTCCAAGCCCTCAAAGCTGAAGAGCTTATGCTCCAGCTGGGCACCTGCATTTTAGAGGTGCTAGATTCAAGGAATACATCAAGAGACTACAGGAGGGCTTTGCTATAGCTGTGCATTTGCAAATCGAAACAGCTAAAAATCACGAGATTACAGACATAAAAAAAGAAATAAAAAAATAAAGAAGGTAGTGCTGGTAGAATGTCACTTTCTGTCCTGGACACTACACATGCTCCTCCTTTAAATCCTGACACTGCGTCTGGGGAAGGTTCACTTGCATAACAGCGTTCCTAGAATAATTTACATATTTAAATTCCTCCATGGATTATTTTGTGGAAGGTCATCTTGTTACAATACTTGTGTGCAATTATTGCAGTCTTGGCATTTATTAAGCTTGTTCTACTGAAAAATTAGAAATATTCAGAACAGAGGGCAACAACAAACTGCAATAAAGTCATCTGAACACAAAGGCAGTGCCAATTGCCCAATCACACCCACTCTTAGGTTTTATGAAGTACAAAACCCAGTATCTCCAGGCAGTGGGAACAAGGATTTTCGGGGAAATTTCTCTACACTTCTCTTGGGTTTGCTTTTCACATGCAATGACCATCTGCACAGAAGTCAACTTCTGATGCACAGTCATTTCACTCTACATGAGAAACACATCCATGAGCAGAAAAATTGCTTTAAAACAAATGTCAGGAAATGCCACATTCTAACTACACAACATCAGAAGTCAGAAAGTTTTCATTAAGTCCTCAGAAAAGCTACAAGACTGGACTACCTGTGATGAAAAGGAAGGTGGTGATGAGGCTCCCAAGTTGGCTTTGATCTTGATCTACAACTTTATCTCTTATCAATTTGAGTGACTTCCTTCTTACCTGGCAAAACTTGGCATCCTTTAGCTAATCTTGATACACGTAGCAGTATCTGTATTTCTGTACATGTCTGGATCTCTGAATTTATACAGTTACATACCTTCATTACACAGTGTGCCATACAGCACTGTTTACTGTGAAATAATTTCAGAGGTAATAGATGAGTAACAGAAAGTTTATGCAAAAGAACTTCAGATTAACAGACTAATTTAAAAAAAATTCCTTTTTTTTAAACTCAGTTGTTTCTTTTGGTCAGCATTTGCAGATTAAACAAAGTAAACTTCCAAACTTTTCATTTTTTCTCAGCTTCCACTTGGTTTTTAATTTGAAATTAATTTATTATTGTAGTGGATTAGTTAAAGCAGTCTGCAGGGAGGAAATTATTTTCTCTACATCTGCAAAAAGAATCTGCTCCTTTCAAGAGCCATGCTATATTTCAACAAAACTTGCCCCAGCTTCAGCCATCTGATGTTTGATCTCAGCAAACACATTGCTCCAATATTACTTTGAATTTAAGTGAGACAGCTGCACCAGCTGAGAGCAGGTATAGTCCTTGCCATGCACTGATGTAACATGTAGTTACAATTATACATTGGCATACAGGCAAATCAGGTCAGAAATATAGAAGAAAATGTATTCAATTTACATTTTGAAGTCATATTTTAGTTTGATGAAAATGATTCCTTTTGCTTAGGGGTGTATACACCCACTTTTATTCACCCTGCTCTAGAAAAATCTGGACTGCCTGTGTCCCATCCAGTGCTCTCCCTTTAACACAGCACAGCTGAATATTTTTGCAGACAGAGTCTGTGGTCAAAAGATAAATAAATTAGACGTGTGGATGCCCCAGCACAGAGATGATTTCTGCAGACCCAAACCTTGACCTTGCAGCTCCGAATGCTGGCTGTTGCTAATTCCTCCTTTCAGCCATCCTTTCAGCTCAGCCCACAGGTCACCAGGCTGCCAGGAATGCCCCTGCCCTGAGAGCTGGCAGTCACAGGCTGGGGATGGTGTAAATCACCTAGACCTGAGCACACACTCTGCAGAATGGGGTACCCACACCATAACCAATCTCTGTCTGCTGCTACTTCCCCAAAATGTAATTAAATAAGTAATCACTGTAGCATATTTGGCATCTTGTCAGCCACCCAGTAGCAACTACAGCCACAAGGTCCATTCTATTTCCTGCAGCACCATGGCCCCAGTGGAAGATAACTGCAACAACAGGGTGAGACTGCATTGTTTTCTGGGACTCAGTGCTGCGTGTTTTGAGGCTAACAGATCTAAAAATATACCAAGCTTACAAAATACTTTGCAACACACTTGTGCAAGAAAAACATTACCATATGATGAGCTGTTGAAGAGTTCAATATTGAAGAAAGCATAGTCCCCGTTGGTCATTCCTTGCCGATGAGCAGCCAACATGATGTTCCTGATAGTGTCACCACTGGCACACATGATTACAACTGGAAGAAAATGAGAAACATAGATAAGAAGCGGCTCAAGAACTTCAGAGAACAGCCTGTGAAGCAAGAATGCTGCCAGAGGCAGTGACCCCAGCTGTCCTCCCAGTTTTGCAACAAACATGAAAACACAGATTGCAAACAAAGCTGATTTCCCAAAGAGCTGACAAGATAGGTAGTGAACACAGAGAGGCTTCCTCTTCCCAAGTCTCCTCTGAAGATAATTAAATAGAGCCTCCATGAGGTCTGGTTTTTTTACCCCTGCAAAATATGGTAAGTTCTTGCTCCAAATTTCTTTAGCTGCATGACCACAATCATAAGCCTCTGTTGTTACTTCTAAGTGGACAAGAGGCAAAAATGGAGATATCATGACTTTACCATTTCAATTTCCATTCCATTGAACAGTTTGACGTAGACTGAACTTGCCTACACCTCAGCTACCTAATATCTAGGTATCTGGCATAGATTTTGTTGCCTCTCTGCACTTAAGCAAGAGCAGCACCCATACAGCAGGGACAGTGGTACGAATCTTTCCAGAAAGTGATCTCCTCTCCAGAGACAATATAACAAGCCTAGGCAACAACTTGTGATGAGATGCTTAATGTTGATAAATGGAAAAACCAAGCACAATTTTACAAGCATGAAGATTAAAGGTGGGTACAAAGACCACAGAGCCCCATTTATCATGGGGCAATAGCTAAGCAGAGGCTCTGCTGCTAACATGAGACCTACAAGCCCGCAGGTGTGCTCTGTGTGGGCACTGTGATCTACACTGTGATGATTGTGGTTGGTGGGTCTCTTCCCAGATCTGATGGGCAGGGGGACTTCTCCCCTTGCTATTCCTTTCTTCTGCAAAAGCAAAGAAGAATCTCAACAGGTGAGGGTCTTCCAACAACGTGAAGAGAACTCCCACGCAGCGCAAGTTACACTACAAGCTTTTACACAGGTTCACAAGACTACAGGTATGAAGATCCTGATATCAGAGGGAGCAGCAAAGTATTTTATCAGTGTGTGCTTTGGGACTGTGCGCTACAGCAGGGGCACAAGAGACCCTGCTAGGACGGCGATTCAAAACCAACTGCACGCACGTTTCCAGGAACGCCGTCACGCATGGCAGGACTCAAAAGCTACAATAATGTACGCAAATATTTTCAACCCAACAATAAAAATGAATCAAAACCGCACTCAGCTCTTCTGGGTGGAAGTGTTTTCTATTAAAAGAAATGAAAACGCCAAACAGGCCAAATCTTTTCGCACACAATGAATCTTCTCCCATCGCCTTTCTGGTTGGATGCCATCACAGGCATAAACCTCCAGATGTGCTGCTGGGGTGAGTCATGCTCAGTACAACCCCACGCTTCAGGAGAGTTATACCATGCATAGCTCTGTCCTACTGATTATGGCAGAGTAATATAATAATTTCCAGAGCAACAGAGCAAGACATATTTCATGAACATCATGAAGCATATTAGCATGAAAGGAAAAAGAAGAAGAAAAGAAATTTCTTACAATAAAATTTGGACCAAATCTTTTCCAGATGCACATCAGGAATGAATTTGTCTCACTGTTCTTAATTTCAGTATAGGTGAGAGATTTCCTTTTGAAATGTTTCCTTGCTGCCCTCCCAATTCTTCCTTGACTTTGCCTTTGTAATTCACATGTATCATAAAACTGTAATCTGTAGATGGAATCAAAGGGATTCCCACAACACCAGTAAAAGACATCGAGCAAAAGGAATAAAAGAAAGTGTGTGTGTGGGGAACTACTTTAACATACACTAAATCATATTTTGTAAGCCTCTAAAGGAATGTAAGGGAAGTAATATTAACTGTTTGGAAGGGGTTTCTAACCCAGCAGGAAAGCAAAGATTACATATTCCAAGATTCTGAAGCAAATAAGCTATGGATATGTTTCTCACAATCT
This sequence comes from Petroica traversi, assembly GCA_025920805.1. Lineage (NCBI taxonomy): Eukaryota > Metazoa > Chordata > Aves > Passeriformes > Petroicidae > Petroica > Petroica traversi. Next base: position 12,028,944 of record JAHLSL010013733.1, on the reverse strand, counting down.
TCCAAAAATGTAAATTATGTATTTAATCTGTACCTTACTATTGTGTACGTACAAATGTGTACGTGCAAACCCATACAAAATGTTCTCCCTCCACCAAAATACACACAGACCAAAGTAATTCTAATTCTAATATGCTGAATTTATTGACTATGATTATTGACTCATCCTGAAAGTACTTTAGAGATTAATTCCAAAAATACTTTAGAGCTTAATTCCAGTTTAAAGGAATAAGCATTCTCTTTGCTACACACATCCTTTGGACTACATGCTTTAAGCACAGGCCTGCACTTGTGAACCTTACAGTAAACCTGAGCCTACAGCACAAAGTCTGTATCAGGCAGACCTGAGCCTGTAAGGAAGCTTAAACTACTAATGAAACTGACTGCAGAAAAGCACATAACTTTTAATATCACGTTTTTCATCTTTTTTTTTTTTGTAACTCCAAGAATTCAGTCATTTCACATGGCTCCAGGGACTGAACACCCAGGGGTGCATGACTGAGTGAGCCTCTTCCTCCCAGGCATCTGAGAGCTCAGTGCAAACCCCCAGCCAGCAGCAACTTAATTCTGGGGCCAGCCTCTGTCCTGGGTCCCACTGGACAGCTGGTGGGGCAGTTTCCACCCCAGCCCTGGGAGAGTTTCAAACAAGAATCCTGTACCTGCTTGAAAGCCACTCCCAGGGAGTTCAGTGAAGCCTACCACGCAGGTGGAACCCCAAAGAGCAGCAGTCTTTTAAAGCTGGAGAAAGTGAAAGATAGAGCCAAGGATAGAGTCACAGCAGGTGTGACACAGGAGTAATTAAAACCTGGAAACCAAGCAAGTGAAAACATTTCTAGAAAGTGCCCTGGACAGTTTGCTGTTGCCCACAAGCCCTGCTTCCTGCTGGGTGAATCTCCAATGAGTCCCCAGGAGAAACAGAGACTTTGACTGGTCTTCAGACCTCATCTAGTGCACCCTCCACGTGATGTGTAACTCTTAAAATATTGTGGTAGCCTGAAAGATGTTATAAGCAGCAGATTAAAGGAATTGGCCAGGTGAGTCCTGCAGTCAGTCTTTAAGGTCAGATAGGCAAAAGTGGCACCTGGAAGGCCCCACTGGAGTGGCAGGAGTCAGAGGACAAATAAAGAGGTGAGAATGAAGGAGGGACCCCACACGGCACAGTGGGGAGAAAGAAGAGGGATGCTTCTCTTCAGTCACTTGCAAGTTACAGAATTGTGAAAGATCAAATGTCTCAGCTCAGCAAAGCATTTCAGAGCAGACTGAAAGCAAGCTCTCTTCCCTGACTGCCAGATGGTGTGAAGACTGGGGCTGGGGTGAACACTTGTCTTTTCCTGCTGTAAGCACGCTGTAATGCTCTCAGCATCAGGAAAGCCACACACACACTCGACAAGCATCTTTCCCCACACTGTGGTTTCCTCCAGCACTGACACATTTATTTCTCTCCATTCATTCTATTTCCCCAAACGGTACTTAAAAGGAAAGCTCTGTTTTAAGCACCTGCTACAGCGCTTAAAGGGAATTAAAGAACCCTACACTGTTAGACCTCAGTTATCTCACACACTCCTGCATGTGTTAATGATTTCACAGCAGGTTAACATCAGCAGTGCAAGGCTGCTCCATCCACAGCAATACCAGTTCTGCCTGCTACACTCAGCATGATCTTGATCTGTCCAATTCAGATGCTATTTCAACAGTCTACAACAAGATATGTAAAAAACGTACAGAGAGCTTTGTACATCCATGGCTTCCTTGGAAAATACCTAAGGACTTTAACTTCACCCTGCAGTTCACTTCTAGAATACATCTTTTCTTTTTGCATGTCTGTGGCTGGTAAAACCCTCTTAACAAAAAAAGTCTTTCTGATAAGCCCACATATCCACACATGGCTAGGCAAGATCTCACTTTAAAGCACATCTAACTACAAAACTGCACGTGCCAAAGCACTTTGCTTTGCAGTTTCATGATGCAAAGTCAATTCATCCAGCCCAGAGGTTTTACAAGCCATTTATCTCCACGGTGTCCTGCTAACTGCTGGTGACACCATCACGGCATGCACTCAGGTGTTTCGTATGCACACATTCCCTGAAATTTCCGCTAAGTGCATCTGTTATTTACGAGGTACTCGACGGGACATCTAACAGCAGAAGTCGCAAAAAGGTCTCTCGTTGCAAGACACAGCGGGGTGAAAGGAAAACATCTTTGCTTAGTCCCTGAACTTACAGTGTCACTGCAAGAACCTCAGAGAGTAAGAAACAGATTTGCTGCCCTGCAGACATCGCTAATTTTGGACAAACCAGTCCGCCAGCAGAAAGCTGATTTCTTACCACGCTACAAAGCCCTCCTAGGGTGGTCCCCGAGGGCAAACCGCTCTCTACGCCGTCGGGAGGCAAAACTCTACCGAACCTGTGTGGGCAGAGCTTTCACTCCGGGCTGCCCTTCCCATCCGTCGGGGGATGCCCGGACCGGGGCAGCACCGCAGTGGGTTTCCCCACGGGCGGGGACGAGCCGTGACTCTTGCCCTCCCGCAGGTCATTCCCTCCGCGGGATTCCCACCGCCCCAGCCCCCCGAACGCCACGGAGGAGCCCGGCCGGGCACTCCGCCGCCACTCACCCCTCTCGCCCGTCTGGAGGGCGCGGACGACGTCGTCGATGTCGAGGTGCCGGCTGGTCTCGTCGAAGCTGTGCACGGCCATGTGGAAGGCCTCCTCCTGGAAGACCACATGGACGCCCTCCATGGCGAAGTAGCAGCTGCGCTCGGGGTTGCTGTCGCTGTAGAGCAGCGTGGCCCGGTTCCACTGGTGGTGGCGGAAGAGGGCCAGCAGCATCTCGCCCATCTTGGCGTAGGCGGGCGCGACGCGGGTGAGGTGCGAGTACTCGCCGCCCTTGGCGC
>JAHLSL010013733.1:12013941-12025655 GCA_025920805.1 Petroica traversi | reverse complement strand
GCACACCTCCGCGGGCGGGCGGGGGGTGTCCTTATCGCATCCATCTGACACTGGTGTGTGTGTAATTCGTGTACTTTCCTGCTCGGCTGCTGCCGCCCCTTGCCAAAGGAGTGCCTGCAATCGGGCCCGGGGAGTAAAGGATCCCTTTGCACTTTCATTTTTTTTTCTTAAGTGTTTTTTGGGGGTTGCTCCAGCCCGCTTAAGCTGTGCTTTGCTGCATAAGGAAGGCTTTTGAGGTACCCCGAGGGCTTAGGGGTCGGCGCTCGGCAGGGCTGTGGGATTTGGGGAAGGAGGGGTTGCAGCATCAGCACCAGGGGATGCAGGGGGCAGCCTGAAGGGCGCTGCGGGCAGGGCACAAGCAGGGCTGCCCTGCTCCATCTCCTCTCCCAGAAAGGTGCCCATGCACAGCGTAAACCTACGGGGAACCTGACAGTGGATCTGTGACCCCTGCCTGTGTCCCTTTGAGATCTTTCTGAGCCCTCCCACCCTGTACCAAGCAGGTCTGGTGCCAGGTTTTGTCATTTCCCACTGCATTGAGATACAGTTTCATGCCCCAAGCAGCAGGGGTAAACCCCAGTGAAGGAGAGTTCTGAGATTATTTTACTGGGGAAAAAAATAATTTTTATAAGTACTGGGACAACACTGCCTAGTCCCAAGAGCATCCCTATTCTGTTCCACTCACTGGCCTAAAGCTGCTATGCTTCAGATTTCGTTAGCCTTTTCTGGAATAAAGTGATGTGAAATGTGCAAGATGTATTGTGAAAGAGGCTTTGCAACACCTGATGCTTTTTGACAGCAATATCCTCTGAGGAGTTATGTGTGCCCTGCAGCAGCACACATCCTGAAAGCCAGAGCAGGGCTGCACAGATGTTTCATGGTTTCATGGAGAGTGCCAGGTTTGCGTTCGGAAGGTGAGAGAACTGCTCCTGGCTGTACAGAAGGGGTTTGTTTAGTTCAGCACAGAGGTCGTTGTCAGGGCAGTATGTGTAAACTTAACTTCTGTTGCTGCCTTCGCTGTGCAGGCTATGAATGGGAAACCTGCTCTCCTGTGGTGACCATCTGTTCACCTTTAAGATGCTTCAATCAAATAAAGAAAGCTCAAAGCACTTGTGCAATTACAACCCAGAAGTAGAATGAAAACAGCACATAACACGATGTACAGAAATAATCATCAACATTTATCTAACAAGGCTCGGTAAAATAAAGAAGTTCAGAAATTCAAAGATGGGTAGTGTCTCTGAGAAATGTGCCTCTCATAGTTTGATTTGATTACTGAATAAAACTTCAGAGTGTCCTTGAAGATTACATAAACATCTACCCTGGTGAAGCTGGTTTTGTGTGTTCCTGTGCTACAAGTTATGTCAGGCATTTTTTGTTGTAAATGACTCCTTATAACATAGAGGAGATTAAGCAGAATGTTACAATATACAACACGCCAGCCATCTTTACCACAAAGCTTGCAAAAACATTTTCTTAAGACACATTTTGAAATGCTGACCTTTGTAGTTGTTGCTTTATGGTGACCCTACAGATGTGTTTACAGCACCAAAATCTGGTTGGATCTCTCTTGATTTCCTTTTTCCCCCAGCAGAGTATCTTTTTCATTTTACATGTGAGCTCCATGCTCTCCTAGCTGTCTTATTTGAGCGTAAGCTGCATAAACACTACAGAAGAGATAATAAGCCCATAAATCACAGGGCTGCCCCTCTATATGGGCTGCTCCTTGTGAGGTAAAGTAGTGCTGGGAATGAATAAGAGTGGGAGAAGCAGGGCAGCATGAGGCAAAACAAGAAACAAAAGGCATCTAGCCAGTACTGTGTAGCAGTAGTAGCGTCCAAGTCCAATTTCAGTGTTTTCATAAAAACATTTGGCCCACAGTATGTGGTTCTTGTTCACCTGAGGAATTGCATTCAGAATTATGGGAGTCAGTGTCTCTGTGGGCCTAGAATGCTCTATATTTCTGCTGTTTCTCTTTGCCCTAAGTATTTTTATAAAGAAGAATCCCAGCCTGTGATTGACTTATTTTTCTGAGCCAAGTAGTTATGCATGAGAATTTACTTGTTAATCCCAATTCAAAATGTCACTTAATACACCATCATCAGTTCACTTACAGTATTTTCCATAGCTAGAAATTCAACGTTTCTCCACAGACATTATTTTTTTCAGCTACATAAATGCTTTTTAATAGGTACAAATCCTGTAGTTGCGGATTTGTAGCAGGCAGAATGCCCACAGACTACAGTGAGAACAGAGATTTCAAGCTGGCCCATTAGGACTAAAGTAATTTTGGACACAGGCTATTTTCTCCCCAGAAATAACTCAAACACAACTCAAGAATCACTTGATTCGCTCCAGCTAGCAGCAGTCTAAGCTGCCTGATGCCGATTCAGAATTTTTTTCACAGATGGGTTCGCTGAAAACACAGTCCCACCTACAGGCTGAAAAGATGAAATACTTCAACATCGCCTGTACTGCAAACATAGTCTGCCACTCAGACTCAGACTCGCAAACTCTTTCCCTGATTTTCAAGAAATCTATTATCTTTTTATTTTAACAAATCTATACTCTTTTGGAACACATGTAAAGGATTTCTAAATGCATCACGATGTATCCTGTGTCTCTTTTTGTGTTTTGTGACCTTACCTTCATATACTTCTGTTATGTAAAAAATCAACATGGTTTTCAGGGAAAACCCAAATTGAGCCAATCTGATGCTACAAAAATAGATGGAAATGGGAGATTTTTTTTTCCTTTTAAGTGACACCAGCTTCTGTAGAGGTATAAGAATCACAAAGATACAAGATCACAAAACTGCATACAAAGCATAGGTGTACATACATACAGATTAAAAAAAAATATATATATATATACACATGCATAGTAATAACTTTGCTGCTCTTGCTATCTGAACAGCTTCCACTTCACAGCAGAAAGTATGGTAAAGGCAGGCAGGTAGATGTCATTTTTATTTTAGAAATGAGACGCTAGGATGAAAAAGACTAGCCCCCACTCTTTTCCATAAATAACAGAAGTTAAACTTCTTGTCGTGCATATTTCAGGAGGAACAGCACTTATTTTCTGCTGCCTGCCACTCCAGACAACATGCAACATGGGCAAAGTGCAGCTTTATACACAGCAAAGACTAGTTGCATTAGTCATTAATACTTTACAGAACCCTTTTGGTTCCAGTATGAAGCCTATGAAAAAACATAATGATCAGAAGTTGACATCACAACCTTCCAGATAATTTTTCTTTCTAAGAAGAAAGACGTTTTTGCAATTCTTTTTACTTAAACAAGTATTTCTACATTTCCTCTTTTGCAAGTAGTTTTAGTCAGGAACGTAATACTAAGAATGGAACTATTGCATTCTTTTTAACAGTATAACCTTATGTATTACCTTGAGCCATATTGTCTCTTTGCTAAACTCACTTTCCTCCACTGACTGGACTACGTTAGAAAATATTCACTTTGTTTAGGCAACCAATTTCTTTATTTAGAGACAATATCTGGATATAGATAATGTCTGGGTATAGAACAGATTTTTTGCCAACTGAACTAACATAGGAGGATCTAACTAGACTAAATTTGCTTGGATCCAAGTTGTTCCTATGATTTTCACTTTTCATTCCATGTCTCAGCCAGGTCAGCACTGGATGGTCACTGCAGTGCACAGGATGGTGGCCACCTTGCTCCTTATGTGCATCTGCCTCCATCAAACAACTATATCATAGTTTGAGATAAAGAGTGAGTGGTGAACTACAAACATCAGCTGTGCCTTACCAATATCCTTGCATTTCTGTCCACAGGACTTAAAAGGCTTTGGAGAGCAAAGATAATTTCTGCTTGAGATCTAGTAGCTCTACAGTAGGTAGGTAAGTACCCATATTGCTTGTAAAAGAAAAGTTAGAAATACTGTCACAGTGTCCCTCAAAAAAGAGTTGGGATCAGACATCCCAGACCACTGACAACCAAGGAGCTGCATTGCTGTTTTGTGTAATCTCAAGACAGGAACTATTCCAGAGTCTACCTTCACATGTATTCCCATATAAGAGGAACAGAATCTCACAACATAAAGAAACCACGCATCTATGTCTTGTCTGGATATTCAGCTCTGCAGGCAATGTCAGTTTATGTGATACTATCATCCCAGGAACTGATTATATTTAACAATATTCTGAGGCAAAATGTGGTTTATTTTTTAAACCAAGTCAGTTCATTGATATGATTTGTGGTTGTGTTGGCACAAGAGATCTGAAACAAGGGCAGCAAGATGCCAGAAATGAGAGGCAGGAACTCCTTAATAGAAATTAGTACTGAGATCTCTGTATATCTTTTCTCTTGCATGTTAGTTAATGATTGAATTACAAGGAATTCATGGAAGAAACATTTTTAATACAACTGACAGATCTTATTCCAATGAGCTGATATAAAAATATTTAAAATATTTAATTAAATAAAAATATATGCGTCAAGAGTTCTGTACTTTCCTGTTTATTAAAGCACTAATGTGATTTTTTTTTTAAATGAATGTATGGACTTGGTGGAGGACACAGTTGTCATTTGTCATCACATCACAGGTATGGGAACAAATGAGATTAATGAGTGAGGACAAAAGCTCCAGAAACAGATGAGTGGATGAAGGAATACAAAGTACAGAGCAAAGAATGGGATGCCAATAATCAGTAAAGAGATACAGCAAAGCAAATCAAAAAGAAGATCTTACAATTGATGGCAAACTGGCCATTTCACACATCAGTTAATGTAATTAATTAGACCAAGAAGATAAGGACTCAAAAAATAAAGTGAACATGTTCTGATTCCTGCTCAAAGGCAGGAACTCAGCAGCCAGCACTTCTTCAGGCTGCCAGAAGCAGAGCAGGAGGAAATGGAGGTGTCCTCATGCTCTATGCAAAGACAGAAAGGCCTTTTGGAAGTGTGGTTTCTATTCTCACACAACAGAGACCTCTGCAAAGTGATGCATTCTTTATGCACAATTTATCATGTATTTCTTAAGAGCCTGCTTCTTCTCTTCATTAGTTTTATATTTTGCTCCTGCTGACAGCATATGTGCTTTTATCACACACACAGACAAAAAAACTGCTTGAAAATATTTAACTCATTCTTCTCTATGTGCACTTGCAGACTAAGGTCAAAAGGACATAAGCATCCCTTATACCTATTAGAAAAAAGACTTCTTCATGTCTTTCACTGCCAAAGCAGACAGAAAGAGCAAACATGCACAGTGGTGGAAATGTTAGTAGGAATTAGGCATCTTTCTGAAGAAGTAAGCAATTCTACACTTCTTTTTTCCTCTTAAATTTTCCTGACAGTTTTCACATTTAAAAAAAAAGGACAGAAAATATTGGAGTTTAATTATTTTTCTCTTCAACCTTAATTGTTATACTGTTCTTCTTTTAACACCAGACAGATCTTTTTAGGCAGATGAATTTGGCCAATTTAATTTTCTCAAAGGCAGCTGGGAGCTGGTCCAACACAGGACAGAGAAGAGCAAGACCCCAATGTAATTTGTGGCTGAGGCAGGACTATTGGGTTATTGTGTACAACTGCCAAAATCAATAGGACTGCCATGAGTAAAAAAAAAGGCAAAAAAGAAAGACTTCAGGTTACGCCCATTCTGGCAGTAGCTGATGTGAAAGATGGGCTTTCTGGCTGGGTTCTGCTGGCAGACTTTACTGCCCTTCCAGATATGTCAGGACAACTGCGTGTAATTGCTATTTACCCTCATTCTGTCAGCCTGATTTGAGTAGAAAAGGTGTTTCTGCTAAACTAGGTCACTAAAACCAGGCTAGGGAGCGGATCCACTTGAAGAAATGCCAAGAGGGGGTGATAATCTCTGGTGGAGAAAACAGCTCCAGGTGAGCTGTAGAAACAAATTTCTTATCCCAAAGCAGCTGCATCCAAGACAGCTCTGGTGATCTAGATGATAAAATCCATAAATATATATATATATAAAATATGTAAATTTTACTATATTTCCTTCTCTTGTGATTAACCCTTGGTGTCAATATTGAACAGTGATATTGTTTAAAGGGGTGATTGATCCTGTGATATTTGTGAAAGAAGAGCTTTATGTAGCAGGATGGGCTGTGGATGAGGAATGATGCATTGTTTTCAATGTAAAGGAGAATCACAAGAAGACTGAGCCAGAATCATGCAAACGGGGAGACATGAGAGCAATTAAAAGTGCAGCTAGTTGTGATAATTAGTAATTAATTGAAACAAAAAGATCTTTAGTAATATAGGATGCATTAATTACTGATCAATTCAATGATTAAATGAAACTGTGTTAAATTAGAAGGATATTTCAAGCTGGTTCTACCCTGATTTTACCCTGTGTTTGGTTCGTGCCCAAAAAGTCATTAGCTGTTAACAAGGGAAGAAAGAGTACATGTTAAAAATCCATGACCAACGAACTGGAGAGTATGTTTGTAATCAGAGAAACAATTTGCTACTGGCCAGTGTTTTTCTGTTCAGGGAAGTGTCCAGAAAAGCAGGACATGGTGCAGAATGGAGCTGCTCATCCCAACAAGCCACCAACTGAAGATGAGCAAGCAATATGATGATGTTGTAGAAGATGAAGTATTTTATGTCAGGTCTGAGCAATGGTCCTATCTGCTCTGCAGGAACACTCTGCGTGTTCTAAGCATCGTGGTTTTGAGAAAATCACAGTCTGGAGAGTTGAGAAAGGAAGAACCAGAGTCAGGAAGCATGATTCCTGAGGGAGATTAAAATATTAAGTTTGCTTAGTCTAGGAAAGGAAAGACTGAAAAGATATGTTGTGGTCCTTCCATATGGAGCAGATGTTTCAAAGACAGTGATGAGCTGGTCTTTCTGTTCCAAGCTATTGCCAAGACTTCCCACCCCATTCTCCTCAGCAAACTGAATAAATTAAACTTTGTATGTCCCCTTGGAATATCTTTTTCCTTTGATCAGCAGCTAACAATGGAGTCCCTCAGGAATCCACCTTGTGGCAGCTACTGCTAACTAAGGCGTTTTCTGTCCTCTATCCCTGTAGTTATAAAACCTTGAAATAATTTACCAGTTTAGTATTATTTTTAGCAATATTCCAAATAATTCCAAGTGAAAAGGACACGAAGAAAAAAGCTTTTATATAACTTGTCACAAGAGGTCTGACAAAATTCACAGTTATGATGTACCTCTTTTCATCAGCTTTCACGTGTTCCTTTATTTGAAGCAATGTTACTGGACTGTGTCCACAAAACATCACTAAAAAGGGATGTTAATGAGAACATCACCAGAACATTTGAGTCATAGCTAAAGAGAGAAACCAAGAACAGACTTTTCAAATAAAATAAGTTTCACTGGAAACATGTGAAATTAGGTCATTACTGCAATGAAAAATATGGTCAAAGAGAACAAAATCCTAGAATGCAGTATCTGACTTCCCTGTGTTGTCTACAATTTCCTCCCAAAATTGTTGGGTGTAGAATTGGTGGGAGAATGCAAGCATTTTTTAGCCCTTGGTATCTGGAGATAATTTTCAGTGCTATGGAAAATGACAAATATTGCTTGGAATAAGAATTCGAGTCTGGAAAATCAAAGGTTATGGACTATACATGGGAAATTACTATAAAAAGCATTTCTTGCATCTAATTGCATTATGTAGAAAATTCTTCCATGTGCCATGTCATACCATAGCAGTAAGGACTTGGCCCACAAAGAAGATGGAGGAATAATTAAATCTCAGTAATGTGAAAATGAGTGCATTTTCTGGTAAGAGTATCAAGATGGTTTTCTGAATCAGCTTTTTTTGTTTGTTTTTTGTGCTGATTACTTCTTAAATTTTAGAAATTATAAAATTTATCTCCTAATTATATAGACATTACATAAGTATATCCATTATCTGCCAGTACAGATACAGAAAATGCTGTTCTGAGGGAGAAAATATCAGTGATATCTGTAAGAAAAAAGGGAATTCCATTATTACAAACATGTCTGTCAAAAACCACATTTCCAGATTTTGAATTCTGAAGCACACACTAAAATGAACCATAATAATTTTTTTGTTAGGAACAAAAGGTTAACAAAAAAGTATTTGTATTCTGGAAAATTTCACTTATGAGCAAAGAAGTTTTATGTACTGCAATAACTTGTTGATGCTCAATTAAAGTAAAAGCTAGTTTTAATTTAGTTGCAAAAAAACAAGGATGCATCCAAGATCCAGACATTTGGCAAAAAATGTATCGATGTGATTTTTAAATGGTGTTTAAGGACAGTCAGGGACATGTGATTTTAATTTTTTTCTTAGTTTATCACCCCTCCTCCTCAATATACAAAATAGCTAACATTTTATTTTCCTTGTAAAATGACTGGTGCCTCACTGTTTGATCTTAACCTACAAACAGGAAATGGAAGGAGCTTGGGACCCACTTTTCACAGCCCAGTCACAAGACTGAGAGTGGAGACCAGAGTGGGAGTCACAACTGCAGACGGCACATCTTTGTCCGACACCAGTATCCAAAATAAAAGCTTTAAATTAAAAACAATAATAGTTTTAAATGCAAATCCTACTGGAAGATAGAATCATAGAATAGGAGGAATCTGCTGTTATACTGTGAAGCAAAGGCAGTTTATCCTAAAGGCAGGAGTTTGGAAAAGTATCTTAATCCTAGATACATCAACTAATAATGAATTAATAACGTGTTCCCCAAAATGACATGTATGAACTCTACAAAAAGTACACAGGAAGGAGCTGATTTTATCGGAATGCATGCAAACCTACTACTTTTTATGATGTGAGACAAAATATTGTTGGCTCAGCTATATGTATGCTAAAACATTTTAATTAAGTGAACTAGGGATAAAATTGAGAGGCAGGGGGAATGAGACACGAGTTATAATTGGTATGTTTGTTGTGGAGATGCAGAAAGCCAAATCTTGTTTTTAGTGAAGGGAGGAAAAGCTGGAGAGGGAGGGAAGGCAAAATCACCCTTTAAAAGGTGCAAGGATTCCTAGTAAAAGTATGATACTCATCTGATGTCAAGGAGTGCAACCTGGTTTGAAGTTTCACCTGGAATTTTAAACTTCTGATCTCAGCACCTGTAACTATGAGCAAGGAAAGTGGTTGTCTCCTAGGTTTGACCAAACACACCCTTATTGTGTTTTACTCAAAAACCTGCCTGGCTGTAGAGAACAAACAGACCATGACTAATTTGAATGTATTATCTGCCCTGCTGCCAAGAAAGTGGCACAAAAGCATTTAAATTCTTGACCTTGAGATTCTCATATTTGTATCGTTTTGTAATTTTGAGATGATAACTCTTCTTGAAGTGGGCTTTTGGAAATCCATTATACCTCAATTCAAATTATATCTTTTGAACCATCAACGTAAATGGGTGGCATTCATACAATTTGATTTTCAAATTAATGCAGAATTTGTGAAATTAGTAAATACTCTACAGTGAATAGAGTTGATTTAATGTATACAAATATAAACAAACCCAAACATTTTACAGAAAGTCTAGTGCTGTATTACAAGTCAGATGGTTTCTCTTGAGCAGTTGGAACAAGTAAATAGTGTAAATGTGTTACATTCATTGCTCTAAATTTTTATTTGCATTTTTACTTCATTTTTAGTTTTCGTTTTCCTAAATGAAATACAAGCAAAGTAACTGCAATTCCACTAGAAATTTCTGACCCCATTTTCCCCAACAAACTTTTCATAAACCAGAAACATCCATTCATTGCTGATAATCATTAAGGCACTCTGAAATCAATTTGCACTATTAGAGCATGGCTGAATTTAGTCGCACATCTTTAATTGCAGTGCTTAAGAGCAAAATCAGTAAAACAGTCGTTTAATGTTGTGCTTTTTGCCATAAATGCAATTTCCTAAAGCCAAGAGCTATGAGCCTAATTCGTGTCTCAGCAGATCAGCGTGTTTCTCTGCTGCCATCTTCTGGTACAAGATACAGTTCTATAGCTTCCCAATTGCTTTTGAAATACGTAGTAGTTTTCTCTCTTGAACACCATCAGTATACGTTTTTGGTTTTTTTGTCCTTACATAATTTATCTACAAGTTTTGCAATGTTCTGTCTCTTAGCCATTTGTAATTAATCCACCTGAAAAAGATTTTAGGAGATACTGCAAATATAAAGATTGGAATTATAAAACAAATGTCCTTTGTATTACTAAACACTGTATTTCTACAAAAGATTGTACATATATTATTAAATGTAGCTGTTTAATAAATATTTTTGCCAATACTGATGGTGTTTATACTTTACTTTCAGACAACAAATTAATTATCCAGATCTAGGCCTGATTCTCTTTAAGTTCCTATTTACTACACTTCCCCATTTTCAGATCTTAACAAATAGATTCAAATATTTGCATTATCATTTAAGCTCCTACATTTGTGGTCGAATAGCCCAGTGACATTCCCTCGACCATCCTTCACCACTACATAACCAGATTTGAAAGCTATATAAAACTTCCTTTTTTTCCTGAACCTTTGGCTCACAGCACAAGCCCATGGAGCCTGAGGTGCCCTGATATCCATGTGAGCACATTTTAGACACTCGAAACTCTCCAATCACTGCTGCAGATGAAGAGAAGGCAGCTATTCCAGGAGGCAGAAGTGGTGTTGGGTCCTCTGCAGGCAGCAGAAGTTCAAGACAAGACCTGACCCATGATTTACTCTCTTCAGAGTAAGGATGCTATGCCAGGATCTCTTGAAAACAAGAAATCTGGTAATGAACACCTTGCTTTAACTAGGCTACTGGGTGAGTTCACTGGTGTACTAACACACCTAAAGTTAACAAACACATGTAAGGCCTACGGACTGGCCACTCTGAGAGTCACAACCACCATGAGATTGTGCTGCAAGACAGTAACCTTCCTAAATGAAAATATTATTATTAGCTGAGAACAACAGCAGGAGAGGAGGGAAAGATGGTTGGAGAGCAAAAGCCATGTCTGAATATTACATCGTTTCCTTAGAGGTGTCTGTAGCTTCCGAGTCACTGAGCTGAGGCTTCCCTTGGGACAGCTGTGGGTGCTCCTGCAGTTCAGGTCTGACATAACCACCTCAGAATCTCTTATATGTATATTCTTTTCCCCTCCCCTGGGAAATCAGACAGTGGTCAATCTGAGTTTTAGTTTAGTTTAGTTTATTTTGCAAAGAGGACTCCCACTCACTGATCCAGCTTTGACTGAACATCTGTGTCAGGGGGAGTGGTAGCCAGGTATCCCTGGGTGCTGGAGGGAGTTCAGAAAAGGGCAATGGAGCTGGGGAAGGGTCTGGAGCACAAGTCTGATGAGGAGCAGCTCAGGGAGCTGGGGGTGTTTGGAGAAAAGGAGGCTCATGGGGAAACCTTATCACACCCTAACAGGAGGGTGCAGCCAGGTGGGAATCCACCTCTTCTCCCAGGCAACAACTGAGAGAACAAGAGGATACAGTCTTCAGCTGCGTTGTGGGAGATTTAGCCTGGACATGAGGAAATTTCTCCACAGAAACGCTGATCAGACACTGGAACAGGCTGTCCAGATAGGTGGTGCAGCCACCATCCCTGGAGGCGTTCAAGGAAACAGAGTAGACATGGCACTTAGCGCCGTGGTCTACGTGACGAGGCGGCGTTCGGTCACAGCTCGGAGCCGCTGATCTCGGGGATCTTTTGCAATTTAATCGATTCTGCGATTCGGCGCGCGGCGGAGCGCGGCCCGGGCCCG